>NC_069410.1:72211737-72247524 GCF_026875155.1 Cherax quadricarinatus
AATGGGGATACATTTGCCGCCATCTATACCTCAGGTGGTTGCCCAATTTCAAGGGATGTATTAAAGATTGTGGCACTCACAGTGTCTCTGCTCCTTCTCTAAGGACCTACGGGGAGATATTGTCCGGTTCCATCGCCTTTGATGTATCAGTGTCGCTTAGCAGCTCCTACACCTCCTCCTGCGTTGTGTGTGTCATCCAACACTCGTTGGTTTATTCCCTGTTGGTGTTTCCCTCTGTCTTCCCAGAGTCGTTCCTGTCTCTACTGTAAATACTTCCTTAAATCTCGTGTTGAGCTCCTAGTATACCTCATGACCGTTTCTTCTGAGTTCCTCACCTTCTTTCTTCAGCCTGATCTGGTCTTTGACCGTTGTTTTCCTCCTGATGTGTGTGTGTGTGTGTGTGTGTGTGTGTGTGTGTGTGTGTGTGTGTGTGTGTGTGTGTGTGTGTGTGTGTGTGTGTACAGAAACGTTTAATGTTTTCAAGGTAAAAAAAAAAAAGAGTACCGTGAAACGATTTTATGATTATTAAACTAATTTATAATGACTCAAGAAATCGTAATGACACGATTGCAAACAAACCATACCCCCGGCCGGGATTGAACCCGCGGTCATAGAGTCTCAAAACTCCAGCCCGTCGCGTTAGCCACTAGACCAGCTAGCCACACGGCTAGCTGGTCTAGTGGCTAACGCGACGGGCTGGAGTTTTGAGACTATGACCGCGGCTTCAATCCCGGCCGGGGGTATGGTTAATTAATAATCATTTTCATGGTAGTGAAATGAGTTGGGTGATGTTTCTGAATGAATATTTCTGAATGAAAGGAAAAATGTGTGTACGTACTGACCTAATTGTTACTTAGCTCCTGGCCCCGCCTCTTCACTAATCGCTACTAGGTCTTCTCTCTCCCTGCTCCATGAGCTTTATCTTACCGACCCTTACAGCTATGTTGGTTCCCGCTCCCTACTCACTTTCCAGACTATTCCACTTCCTGACAACTCTATGACAGAAGAAATACTTCCCTAACATCCCTTTGACTCATCTGGTCTTCAATTTCAAATTGTGACCCGTTGTTTCCGTGTCCAATCTCTGGAACATACTGTCTCCCCTCTGTTACAATATCGTCTTCTTAAACCTTCTCCAATGGTATGGTGGATAGTGTGTTTAAGGTAGCGTTCATATTGAACATATTGCCTGTTTATGTTGTGCAACAACTTAAGAATTTCAGGATTACGAAAACAAAAATAACTAAAATTAGAATCTTACTAGTATTTTTAGCGTCATGTATGATATGTTTCATGTATTAACATAAAATAAGGAGTTTTAAACTCTTTACTTTTTCTCGTGGTACACTCCAGGTAAACTCCAGGTACAGTACATTGTTATGATATGGTACCTCTTGAGGTAGAGCTTTGTATTAAAATCGCCAATAATATGCACCATTTAGGCTTATTATGGACCTAGCCACAAAGTAACTTACTAGTTATAAGACTTATCAGAAGCTATCTATTTCTGAGTATAACTAGAACTTGTAAGTGACGGACTTAGTCTCATATTCATCCAACATGACTAAAGAATAGCTTCGACCACATATTAACAATCAAGGCCGACAAGGCTTATTCAGTCACCTGAAAGATTTAATTTACCAGGTATAAACATAACTCGAAAGGTGACAAGCTTAAGAAAGGAAACTCAATCTGAAAGAAAATACGACCACCACAGAAAACTTGACATTTCTTCTTATGAGAGGTCAATGAGCGAGGTATGCCCCTTGGCTATGCAAAGTGGGAATGCAGTCCAGAGTGAGTGTGTAGGACTACTCTCAGCGAGTGCTGTAAAAAACATAGTCTCAGAAGCAAGGTTTGTGAACCTTCTCTGAGAGGCTGCTTGTGAACCTTAACACTGGTGGTATAAAGCCTACGTCAGGCTGAGGTCACGTGTCTGAGAGGTGACCTCAGTACCTGAACTGCTAACTGGCACTTAAACCTAGTGGTTTCCATACATGGAATTAAGAATATTTGGCCTAACAAAATATAATATAATACGTACAATATTAGCATTAATATTTGCCTTTACATATATACTTGAATTATAATATAAAGGGGCATATCATATTATAAAATATAACGGGTATGGCCTCTCGTAACACCTCCCCCTCCGACCGCAGGTCGCACCAAGAAAAAGTAAAAGGTTTATTTTTTAAACCTAACAAAATTTCAAACCAATACTTATTTCACAAAAATGAAGTCACGAGCATGATGCTCTGAATTTCAGGGTGTCCACTAAATATGTTTCATACTCTTGGGCTGCACATCAGTGTACATTTAGAGACAGCAACTGAGACGATCATGGACTTCATAAAGCTTCAACTAGTGGATGAGACTGATTTCATCAGTCTTGAAGTGAAGGAGATAAGGAGGATAATTATTCCGCTCCTTCAGTCGGTAGTTGGAATATTTGCAGTGAGGACCCTCCTTCACGACAACTGCGTTATGAAAGGTAGAGTGACAAGGTGTGTGGGAGGGGTGGCGTCCGGTCTGTATACGCCGCCACTCAGAAGTCTGTATAATTTTATAACACCCTTACACTCACCTCCAGCTGTCTCCATGATTTACCAATACACAACACTATGTTAATATAGGAAAAGTTATTAATCATGAGCAAAATAGAGGTATATATTGGCTATATTAAATATAAAAAATTTAAATAATTCTTAATTTGTCTATAAAACAATCTTAATTTTGTCATATTCAGGGACTTTTTACATATTCAAGGCTTTTTATAACTTTAAAAATTCCTTAAGGAAATATTTTTGGTTCAAATGTCTTGTTTGTACTAAACAGTTCAGCTCTTCAGCTCGTCAAAACTCGCTCTATCTTTTTCATCACAAATAATGAGGTGATATTTCAGTACTTAAACTGTATTGACTTGTGCGTTTGTAACGTATGCTTTAATTCTCAATATAGTCAAGGACGCAGAAAAATGCGTGTAGCTTAATATGAATATTGTCTAGGACAAACATAATGGAGTTGGGGGTGGGGGGAAATCAGCCGACGCTCAGGTCGGATACACGTCATCTCCAACAAAAGTCCAAAGTTTCAGGCAAGGGAAACAACTTGAGACAATAACAAATGTAATCAGCAGACAAGCTTCTGGACTCGATGGATAAATGTTTACTGTCAGGAACACAACATTATACGAGTGAGGTGCACTTTGTAACACCTGGACCAGACCACGTATCAGGTGGATGAAAACTACCCAGAAATCTAAGCGTAAATTGGAAATTCTAATAAGACGCCCTGTCCCCTCCGACCTCTTGCAGACTCTACAAATAGGTTAGAAGAGTTACGGGAAGACGAGAGGCGAGGAACAACATGGGGGAAATCGACCACGATATTTCCCAATCAGCTCCTCTTGTTATAGTTTTCAAGTGACATTAAAGGGTCAAGCCCCCCCCCCCTCCCAGCACTCTGGGGAGAGAAGTTTAGCTTTAAGTCCTGAAGGAAGTCTGCTTCCACAAGTTCCTGTCATTGTGGGCTGCTCCAAATCTCATGCAACAAAATTTTGTGCGAAGCCCTGCAGACTTCAAGCACGTCCTGGTTAATAGCGTTCCGCTGTGTACTCGGGTCTGGCTGACACTTAGATACATAAATTTTTTTTTTTTTTGGTTCATCTATAATCATGTTAAAAACTGGAATGATATCGTGTGATGGAAACATATCAATGGCAACAAAAAAAGGTCCAACAGTAGCAACTGTTTCATCAAAGCTTCTTCACTTTCCTCGCCGAAATCAAAAGTCAGTGTCTCCACACCTGACTTGCATGGGTAATACCACCTTTTGTCATCCTCGTCTTCATAGCGGGATGCACATCTTCAGCATCAATCACCATTGTCCTTTATCACTCTTGACAGAACAATCAGGTTCTGTCGGAGGGTAGACTAACCAGTTTTACCAGTCTGGCGGATAATACGGACTCCCTGCGCAGGATACTAAACTTGTGATACAGAGGCTAGTTTGTTCAGGTGAGTGTCGATTCTGCTCAGGGACTAGCTTTGCACTGCTGAGGTTATGTATGTCTGAAGTTTAAGGGTCTCCTGCTCAGGGACCTAACTTATTCAACAGAGGCTAGTATGTCAGAAGTGTTATGCAGGCTTCTCCTCAGGGGACTAGCTTATTAAACAGACTGTGTCAGAAGGCGTGCATGAATATAAAATCCTGGAGAGGTGAAATTTTTCCCAGGCACCAAGATCAACGAGTCTTGAGAGAAAACGAAGAGAGCTTCTGAAGTGTCCGTCGAGTTACTCCATGTCCCTCTGCTGGCTTGTGTCCTTCAACAAACCTCTTCCAGGTGATGAAGGAAACAAGCGCAATGCTACGACGAAAAGATGGAGCAGCACGAGGACCAATGTGCGGATACCGTTGTATTCAAGGTTAGCTTGGGTTCAGACAAACCGTCCTCTGTTCCTCTCAGCTGAGCTCGTAACACAAGTTGCTGAAGCAACGGCTCAGACAGTAAGCAGGACAACAACTTTGGTCACACGAGGAACATTACGAGAAAGAAAACACATGCACTTGTCATAAGTGCCTTGATAAGTTCGATCAGGCAGTGACTTCAGACGTGTACATCTTGGTCATGGAGTACTGTCAAGGTCTCAAATGACCAGTACTTAGTTCACTTATTGACTCATGTAGGCAATTTGGTTGAATTCTCAATGATGTCACCCACGACTGTAAGCGTGTCATCCGTGACTGTTGTGCAAGAGTAGCCTTACAGTTTTTCATCTCCGCGTAACACTCGTTACATGGTACGAGTGGTAATTATATCACACCACTTTTTCCATAAAGCTTTAACAAGTACAAGTTTGTTTCTCATCTCTGTCTTCGACGTCTCCAAATGACAGACTCAACGAGACCAGCAGCACTACAAAGAAATTTGTACAAGAGGGCACCAGCAGTATCAGCTAGAGCAGTAGCTGAACCAACAATGACTATAAAGGCTTGCAGAACCGAATTAATGAAGTCCACATTAAACTGATCAAACATTAGGAACCAGAGAGTAAGTTCTGTTCCAAAATGTCTTTACTTAACTTGTATGCCTTCAATATACCAACTAGACTATATACATGTCCCAGGGACAGCAGTGGACCTCTTCAGTAAAATGACATAGAAATTCTTGGTAAACTAGGGGTGCAAAACAGCAGCACCAAACCATGTGCTATGCTCCCGTCGTTTGGATGCTCTTGGCTACTCTGACACATGATGAGACAATCAAGCCAATCTTCATAGCTCCACTTATAGGGAGACGCCAAGAATCCGCCAAAATCAGTGCTTTCACTGGGCCCAGTAATGGAGTCGCCAATACCACAGCAATGGGGAAGATGAAGTTCCTTATACCAATGGTTTTTGACGAGGGTGAAAAGCCAAACATCAGTAACCATCGTTGCTGGGAGTGAAACCTTCAAGTTAACCAACTTCCTGTTCTAGAGATTCCTCTAATATTAAAGAATGTCGAATATTAAGTTAGGACCTAGCGCCCCTATCTGGTGCCTTATAATGTCCTGACATTATGAAAATAAGTTTGTACCAAGAGATTATTTTATGCCAAAATATTGCACAAGGTAAAGAGCTAATTAATCATCTCTCCTTTCCCTTGGATCAAAGTCCTCCCGGACAGGCATCCCATTTGTTACAAAACTCGTCTTCTTAACCTTCTCCAATGGTATGGTAGTGTGTTAAGGTAGCATTCTTATTGAACATATGGCCTGTTTACTGTTTTGCAACAACTTAAGAATTCAGAATTACGAAACAAATAACTAAAACTTAGAATCTTTACTAGTAGTTTTAGCTTCATGTATGATATGTTATGATTAACATAAAATAAGGAGTTTAACTCTTACATTTCTCTTGGTACACACCAGGTAAACTCCAGGTACAGTACATTGATATGAATAAATGAACCTCTTGAGGTTGAGGCTTTGTATTACAAATCGCCAATTAATATTGCACCCAATAAGGCCGTATTAAGACCTAGCCAAAGTAAATACAATGCTTATAAGACGTATTGAAATCTATCAATTCGAGTAGACAAGAACTTCGTAAGTGACGGACTTATGTTCATTTCATCTCTTGATATGAAATAGCTTTAGACCACAAATTAAACATCAGGCCGCAAGGCTTTATTAGTCATCCTGAAAGTATAATTTTCCAGAGTGTAAATTAACTCGAAATGACAAGCTTAAGAAAGGAACTCAATCAAGAAAAAAAACCGCCACCACAGAAAACTTGACCATGGTCTCATTATGAGAGGTCAATGAGCGAGGTATGCTCCCTGGGCTATGCATGCATTACTCGAAGTGGAAATGCTAGTCGAGTGAGTGTGAAGGACTACTCTCTGCGAGTGTCTGTTTAAATACTTACTCAGAGCAAGGTTGTGAACATTCTCTGAGCAGGTAGCTCTGTGATCCTACTGCTGGTACCTAATGATGAGTGGAAAGCCTACGTCTTGATGGTCACGTGATGAGGGAGACCCTCAGTCATGGACTGTAAATGGCACTTAAACCTAGTGGTTTCCCACTACTTGGAAATATGAATAATTTAAGCCTAACAAAATATAAATATAATTATCGTCCATTATCAGCATTAATATTTATGCTTTAACTTATATACATGTATTATAAAATAAAGGGGCACATCTATTATAAAATATATTTCGGGTATGGCCATACTCGTAAACACTCTGTCCACCTTATCTTTTCTCGCAAATATTTTGTGTGCTATTATCATGTGTGTGTGTGTGGTTTGTGTGTGTGGTGTGTGTCGTGTGTGTGTGTGGTGGTGTGTGTGTGTGTGCGTGTGTGTGTGTTGTGTGTGTTTGAACATACTGGACTGAAAATAAGTTCAGTGTAAAGGAATGGTATGAAAGGTAATTATTTGTTTAATAAGAACTATTTTTAAATTACATGTTATTTTGGAGTGAAAAAGTAATGAGGTCAGGAGAAATGTCGGATGAATTTGTAGTACATCAGCGGTTTTTTTAAGATATTGTAAATGTAAATAATCTAGATATGTTAGCTCGTATGAGAGAGTTGAGGGAAGGGAATGGTGTTAGTGTATACAAGTGCGTTTGTAAGTATGGACGTTACATTGGGTAACTTTGGTTAGGAAGAATATAGATTTAAATGATTGTCTAGAAGTACGCTTTATGCGAAGGTTTGCAGAATTAAGAGTGTGTGTGGAGTGTACATTAATGGTGAGAAGTGTGAGAAAGTAGCGAGGTGAAGCAGACAAAAGAGATTGAGAGCAATGTGAATGAAATGCTATTGCTTTGGATAATAAAATGAGGAACGTTCGTTTTGGAACAAATTTAACATGAAGAGATGCTTATCACTAAGTGTGTCATACCCCCAAATGGAAAAACTTATGAAAATAAATAAAGAATTTAATTGATCCTAGTTTTTAATTGCTATTAATTGTATTTTATTTATAGTTAACTTTCATCGTTTTAAACTTTCATTACATCGAATAAATAAGTGCAGGTGTTAGTTGCGATGTGAAGTCGTGGGTATGGTTGGAAGTTGTCTTAGATGAAAAATTAGGGAAATAAAATTTGGTTGGAATTGCCCATTTGGCATTGGGTAAACTTTTCTGAAACACGTAAAGCATCTCAGAAAGATGGGATGTGATAGAGATAAAGAATTCAACTGCGATATTTTAACCTTCATAGCAAATGTTAATACCTATTTCAACATGGTGAATAAGGAACTGTGGAATGGTGGGATGATCTAAGTATATAATGTATGGCCAAGACAATATAATGAGGTCTGTCTTCGTTTTTTAAACAGTGGGTATTATCTGTTGTTTTGAATATATGGTACAGAACAGGAGGGAAATTATTTTCGAACTATACTTTCCACAAAATATTGATATTTCTTAAGGATTAGGAGGCTTTGATACAGTTCTTTGATCGAAGTGGAAGATTGATAATGAAATCACAGAAGAGGGAGAAAATGGGATTGATTATTACTTTTGGGGACATTGAAGTCACTAATATTTACAGTTGTTCTAGATAAAATACTAAGCGTAGACCCTCTACTTCTGGGGTATAAGTCACGAGAAAATGAATCATAACACTTTCTTATAATTCGAAGTTTAGGGATTCTTTAAAATAATAATGAAAAATTAGTCCATTTCCCACAAAGGAAATTTGGTGACTGCTCTAAGTAATAATTCAAAAAATATTTCTCGTACCGGTAGGTTGGTTTGTGTACTAGATTAGAACGACCACTGGGAGTGTGTATTGAAGAATGTTCCAGAAATTTTCTTACAAAATTTTTGAAACGTGTTTGTGACCAGAATAGAAGAAGAATCAAACAAAAGTGAATAAAGAAGATGAAAGTTTTGTGGATTATTCTTTGAAAAATGTATTAAATCAAGAACATTTACTAAATAAAATTTAGATTTTATTTCATTCTTTTTATTGTAGAATATTCAGTGTTTGATGTAGAAACATTGTGTTTGATGTAGTAAAAGAAATTGTGTTTGATGTAGAAATTATTGTGTTGATGTAGAAACATTGTGTTTGAGTGTAGAAACATTGTGTTTGATGTAGGAAACATTGTGTTTGATTGTAGAAACATTGTGTTTGATGTAGAAAACATTGTGTTTGATGTAGAGAAACTTTGTGTTTGATGTAGAAACATTGTGTTTGATGTAGTATACATTGTTTCATGCAAACTTAGAAATATTAAAAAGAAAAAAAATGCGCTTTCGAAGAATATTCGCTACAGATGTATTTTATTTTTGGTTAGCATCCATTAAATGTTAAAATAAAATTTTTGGTCATTAGATTTAGAGATTATCAAAAGAAAAAAATGTTGTAGGTAGCGAAAAAAAAATAATTGTGTATGAAAATCTATTCATGTTAGGAGTCGTTTTTTTACACATGATTAATTGCCTCATAATCAACTTCATATTTGTTTTAATTATTTCTACCTCTCTCTGTACTTCTTTGATTAGGATTATTTCTCTTCGTTTAATGAAGGAAAGAAGTTACGGTCAAAATTTAGTGATAATGAAGCATTAACTGAGAAAACCCTGGAGAGGGAATATTTGGTTTATGATCACTCACACTTTCCTTTATATTTTAAACTTTTTGTGAAACAGTATAATTTGTCTGCTTTCGTTGTCCATTTCTAATCTTGATTGAATAAAATTCTGTGTAGACTATTAATGAGAAATTAATCTCGTTAGGGTGAATTTATGTGACACGCATTTGTACTCACTATTTGTGGTTGCACGGAGGTCGATAATAGCTCCTGGCCCGCATCTTCTGATCGCTACTAGGTCCTCTTCTCCCTGCTCCTTGAAGCTTTAGCAGACCTCGTCTTAAAACTATGTATTCATCCTGCCTCCGCTACGTCATTTCCCTGGACTATTCACTTTCCTGGCAAACTTTGATTGAAGATATACTTCTAAATCCCTCTGTATCTTGAATCTTCAACTTCCAATGTAACTCCTTGTTTCTGTGTCCAATCTCTGAAACATCCTCTCTATCTCCTCCTTGTCAATTCCTAGAGTATTTCTTGTTTGTCGTTATCATGTCTCCACTAACTCCTCTGTCCTCCAATGTCGTCAAGCGATTTCCCTGAACCTTTCTTCGTAGGATATTCATTCCACTTAGCTCTGGGACTAGTCTTGTTGTAAAACCTTTTGCACTGTCTCTAATTTCTTTACGTGCTTGAACTCAAGGTGTAGGTTATAAACTGGTGCTGTACACTCCAATATGTGCTGGGTAATGGTGTACAAAGTCCTGAACGATCTCCTTACTGAGGAATCAGGTTTGTCAGGGGCATATACTGCAGAGGTTTATCTGGTTGATGTGCACCTTAGGAGATGTGCTTTTATAATAATCACTCTAAGATCCCTTTTCCTTGATTGAGGTTTTCAGTCTTTGGCCATCTAGCCTATACTCTCTCTGCGGTCTTCACTGCCCTTCCCCGTTCTTCATTGACTTTTGCATTTTAGCGGCGTTAAATTCATGAGCCAGTTGCGCTGGAGCAGGCTTGCAGAATATCCAGGTACTCATCGATATTTAAATCTCCTCATTAACTTGACATCATCTGCAGGCGGGGCACATATAAGTTTATTCTTCAGTCACGGTCGTTCCACATATACCAAAAAACAGCCACTGGTTCTAGGAACTGTCCCCTGTGGACGCCCGGCTCGTTAACAGGCGCCTCTCTGACAACCGTACTTGACTCGTTACTTCCTTGTCTGGTATTCTTTGATCCGATTGCAGTGCCTTTCCTATAGCATTGCGTGTTCCTCTAGTTTTGCACTAACTCTTGTGAGGATCTGTGTCGAGGCATACTTGCACCAGCCCCAGTACCTATCTCATAAACGCAAGGCAATCCACCCAACCCCTCTCTTTTGTGTCTTACTTCCGTGACACAGGATTTCCTTCCTTGAAATTGTGTGGGTTGTCGTTATAATGTTCCGTTTCTAGGTGCTCTACCACTCTCCTGTAATTCTTTCCATGACTTTGCACTCTATAACACGTCATGTGACAGTGTTTGTAGTTTAATGCCTCATGTCTCGTATTTCCTAAAAAAAATGGGATATACATTTTGCCGTCTTCCTATACTTCAGGTAGTTGCCCAGTTTCAGTGATGTGTGAATATTGTTAGTGGCACCACAGCGTCTCTACTCTCTTTAGGGACTAGTGAGAGGTCTGGTCCCACCGCATTTGAGGTATCTAGTTCACTTAGCCAAACGTCTTCACCTCGACCTCGGTTGTGTTTATCTCATCCAAACATTGTTAGTGCTGGGACTGGACGTTTAGTGTTGATGACTTCCGGAGTCCATCCTGTCTCCACTGTATTAAATACTCTTTAAATCTCATGTGAAATCCTCAACATACTTCTTGGTCGTTTTCTTGTGAGCTCCCCAGCTTCTTCCAACCAGATTACTTGGTGTGTAGGCGTGTGTAGGTGTGTTGTAGATTTATGTGTGTGAGGTTGTGTGTGTGTTGTGAAGGTTGTGTGTGTGTGAAGGTTGTGCGGTGTGTGTGTGAAGGTTGTGTGTGTGTGAGTTTGTTCCGTGTATGTGAAGGTTGTGTGTATGTGAAGGGTGTGTGTATGTGAAGGTTGTGTGTGGTGTGAAGAGTTGTGTGTATGTGAAGGTTGTGTATGTGAAGGGGTGTGTGTGTATGTGAAGGTTGTGTGTATGTGTGAAGGTTTGTCGTGTGTGTGAAGTGTTGTGTGTGTGTGAGGTTGTGTGTGTGTGAAGGTCGTGTGTGTTGTGTTGAAGGTTGTGGGTGTGTGAAGGTTGTGTGTGTGTGAAGGTTGTGTGTTTGTGTGGAAGGTCCGTGTCGTGTGTGAAGGTTGTGTGTGTGTGAAAGGTTGTGTGTGTGTGAGGTTGTGTGCTGTGTGAAGGTTTTGTGTGTGTGTGAAGGTTGTGTGTGTTGTCTGAGGTTGTGTGTGTGTGTGAAGGTTGTGTGTATGTGTGTGAAGGTTGTGTGTGTTGGTGTGTGTAGTTGTGTTGTGTGTGAAGATTGTCTGTGTGTGTGTGTGAAGGGTGTGTGTTTGTGTGTGTTGTGTGTGTGTGTGTGTGTGTGTGTGTGTGTGTGTGTGTGTGTGTAGGTGTGTGTGTGAAGGTTTGTCGCGTGTTGTGTAGGTTTTGTGTGTGTGAAGGTTGTCTGCGTATGTGAAGGTTGTGTGTGTGTGTGTGTGTGTTGTGAAGGGTCTGTGTGTGTGTGTAGGTGTGTGTGTGTGTGTAGGTGTGTGTGTGTTGAGTGTGTAGGTGTGTCTGTGTTTGTGTGTAGGTGTGTTTTTTGGGGGTGGTGTGTGTGTGTAGAGTGTGTGTAGGTTGTTGTAGGTGTGTTGTGTGTGTGTTGATGTGTGTTGGTGTGTGTGTGTGTGTGTGTGTGTGATGTGTGTGTAGGTGTTGTTGTGGACGCGTGTGTTGTGTGTGGTGTGTGTAGGTTGTGTTTGTGCTGTGAAGGTGTGTGTGTTGGCGTGTTGTGGTTTTGTGTGATGAGTGTGTGTGTGTGTGTGTGCGAAGGTTTGATGTGTGTGTGTGAAGGTGTGTGTGTGTGTGAAGGTGTATGTGTGTGAAGGTGTGTTGTGTGTTGTGTGAAGGTGTGTGTGTGTGTGTGTGTGTGTGTGTCTATGTGTGATGTGAAGGTTGTGGGTGTTGAAGGTGTGTGTGTATGTGGTGTGAAGGTGTGTGTGGGTATTATGTGTGTGTGAAAGTGTGTGTGTGTGTGTGTGTGTGTGTG
The DNA here is from genome assembly GCF_026875155.1 of Cherax quadricarinatus. Lineage (NCBI taxonomy): Eukaryota > Metazoa > Arthropoda > Malacostraca > Decapoda > Parastacidae > Cherax > Cherax quadricarinatus. Next base: position 72,224,012 of record NC_069410.1, read on the forward strand.
TGTGTAGGTGTGTGTGTATGTGTGTGTGAAGGGGTGTGTGTGTGTATGTGTGTGTGAAGGTGTGTGTGTGTGTGTGTGTGTGTGTTGTGTGTGTGTGTGTGTGTGTGATTGTGTGTGTGTCGTGTGTGTGTATGTGTGTGTGTTCGTGTGGCCGCGCGTGCGCGCGCCGCGTTTGTGTGTTGGGCGCGGAGGGAGGGAAGAGGGGGAGGGGGGGAGGTAGGGGGTGGAGTAGAAAGAGGAGGGGCGGGAGAGAGAGGCGACACGAGATATGGATAGGGGAAAGTGGAGGGAATAGAGAGAGAGTGAGTGGGGTATTGGGGGTAACGTTGTTACCTCTCTACGTCCTCCCATCCTTTTCCAGGTGATGGACGTAAAACATGGAAGCCTCATAACATACTGGACATTACATACCTTTCCCGCACCAACCAAGTCTGTATATATCGCTTCCCACTCTAATTACTTTTTATATTTTATGTTGTTTATATTTTTGTTCAAGTAACCTGACCTAACTGGACTTGGGTATTTTCACAGAATTATTCTTACTCTACACCATATCATTTAAAGACCTTTTACCTATCATGTGTAGAAAACTTCTTGTCCGAGTTTTAATATTATTTTTTTGTCTCTTAGCCTTGTTGATCGAAATGGATAACTCGACACCGACGAGACAAGATGGCCGGGTTGATCTAACCAACAGAAACTTAGCATCATCTTTAACTGGACACAGCAGTGTCCAGTTAAAGATGGAGGTTAAAGATGGAGGTTAAAGATGGAAGTTAAAGATGGAGGCTAAAGATGGAGGTTAAAGATGGAGGTTAAAGATGGAGGTTAAAGATGGAGGTTACAGAATGGAGGTATAAAGTGGAGTTAAAGATGGAGGGTTAAAGATGGGAAGTTAAAGATGGAAGTAAAGATGGAGGATAATGATGGAGGTTAAAGTGGAGGTTAAAGATGGAAGTTGATGAAGTGGAAGTTAAAGATGGAGGGGTTAATGATGGAGGTTAAAGATGGAAGTAAAAGATGGAGGTTAAAGATGGAGTGTTAAAGATGGAGGTTAAAGATGGAGGTTAAAGATGGGAGGTTAAAGATGGAGGTTTAAAGATGGAGGTTAAAGATGGGAAGTTAAAGATGGAGGTTAAAGATGGAGGTTAAAGATGGAGGTTAAAGATGGAGGTTAAAAGATGGAGTTAATGAGGAAGTTAAAGATGGAGGTTAAAGATGGAGGATAAATATGGAGGTAAAGATGGAGGTTAAAGATGGAGGTTTGAAGATGGGAAGTTAAAGATGGAGGTTAAAGATGGAGGTTAAAGATGGAAGTTAAAGGTGGAGGTTAAATGATGGAGGTTATTGATGGGGTTAAGATGGAGGAGGTTTAAGATGGCAGGTTTTAAAGATGGAGGTTAAAGATGGAGTTTTAAAGATGGGAGTTAAAGAAGGAGGTTAAACAAGGAAGTTAAAGATGGAGGTTAAAGATGTTAACAAAGGCCACCAACCATCAAGTAAGCAGAGCCAACATCGTCACCACTGAAAACACTCTGGCGTTAATACGCTCCTTTTTGTGTTGTAATATTACCAGAGTGACGTCCAGCAGCGACTACTGGTGTCCACAAGGTTTTCCTGCTTTCATCGTCAACCTCAGAGTTAGTTGCCACTTCCATTGGTAACTGGAATGAACCATGTGTCCGTGTATGTACTTTAACTTCGCTTCCCGAAATTAATTTGTATTCTATATTTCTTTATTTTTCTTCAGTTAGGAAAAATTATATTGATTGTTTTACCATTTTATATAATTTTATTCTTGCGCATTCCAAAAATTCTCATTTGTTTTGCTATTGTTTATTTTTTTGTTACCTTTGAAATGCATTTTGAGGGTCTGCTGAAAGGGCCGTGTCGTGTGTGTTGTGTGTGTGTGTGTGTGTTGTGTGTGTGTGTGTGTGTGTGTGTTTGTGTGTGATCGCGCTCGCTCGCGCGCGTAAACACCCCTCCCCCAGGATAAAAGTTCATGGTCTTACACGGTTTGCTAATGAAGTTTGAAGATCTAGGCTTGAGATACCGAGGAAAAAAAACGCATATTACCCGCCAAGAAAAAAAAGCGCTTAATAACGCCTACGAAAACGTTCATACCCCGCCTACGAAAAAACTCCTTTACCAACAGAGGAAAAAAAAAACCCAGAGAATAGTAGTCACTCGGGGGAAAACAACCCACGACAAAGGTAGTTCACTCAAGGAAAATAACCCCAGAGGGAAAACGTAGTCATTCATGGAAATACCAATGGGGAAAACGTAGTCATTTCAGGGGAAGCAACCGAGAGAAAGGTGTCATACGGGTAACAACCCCAGAGAAACGAAAGGTAGTCACTCAGGGGGAGGAAAACAAACCCCAGAGAGGGTTGTCATCTGGGGGGAGGAAAACCCCAGAGAAGGTAGTCACTCAGGGGGAAACAACCCGAGAGAAAGGTAGTCATTCGGGGCAAACATACCCCGAGGAAAGGTAGTCACTCAGGGGAAAAACCCCAGAGAAAGGAAGTAACTCAGGGGAAATAAAAAAAATAACCATGAAGAAATGTAGACACTCACGGGGAAACAACCCAAAATGAAAGGTAGTCACTCATGGTAAACAACCCCAGACGAAAAGGTTTAGTCACTCTCGAGAAACAACCCCAGAGAAAGATAGGTCACTCAGGGGAAGGTACCCACAGAGAACGAGTAGTCGCTCAGGGGAAAACAACCCCAGTGAAGGTTTGTCACTCCACGAGGAACAAACCCAGAGCGAAAGGTAGACACTTCAGGGGTAAATAACCCCAGAGAAAGTTTACTGGACACCATTGTTTACTAGACCCTAGCAGAATAGCCCACTTGTTTCTACCTGCATGGAGAAGTGCTATACCACTCTGATCTTATGCGTAGCCAAGATGGAGAGAAGCATACTAGCTTAAGGGAAAATATTTCACATGAGAATCTGAGTTCACAGTGAACCGAATTCAATTAGCGAGAATTCAGGACGAGAGCAGCGAGGATTGTGTTGTTTTGCTGGGAATCATACTCTAACTGTACCACAATATGGAGGACCTCGGAGCGATATAGCTAAAGACACTCAGAACCTTGATCTTTGACAAATTACACTCCTAAAAATTAGCCATAAGGTGACCCACCGAGGCTGACATGTGTCTCCGGTATTATGACTCTAAGATGCAAACAACAACCCCGTATGAGGAAGCACCAGGACCTGCTTCTAACGAGACAGCTCAAGGTAAATGACACCAGTCTCAACAATGTAAATAGAAAATACGTAAACGCTCGGCACGTGTAATGCCCTGTCGCACGTGATTAAAATTGATTTAGCAAGTGTAGTTGGGAAGTGCTTGGAAACAGTTGATTCTGGCAGGTGTGCTCTAGCTGGAATGGCACAAAGATGGCTTTGCATATTAGCCAATTCATCCTTCTCAGCAGGAAAAGTTGAGATAAAACAGTCATAAGGAACGTCTTGTCCCATTAGTTTATTGTGGCATCCCCATATCCAGCGTGTGTACGTGGGAAAGAGGATTTGGATACATAAAGGCCGAGGTACTTAGACCCCAAAAGGTTATCAGGAGTTACATGTGGATTTTACATCTACAGTTCACGTGTTTGTTACAAACCAAGTTTGACATTTTGCTTGATATAAACAGGTATCTTATTTTCATTATACCACATAATTATGAAGTAAATTTCCTTAATTTGTTTGTAACCGCAGCAAATTTGTGTTTCTTTGTATGTGAGGCCTATGGTGAACAATATCGTGTCGTACGAAAATGTTACTGCTATAGGAAATGGGACTAAACCATGGAATTGGACATAGGGAGTAGAAGCCTAATAGCTGTTAAACGCAGCCCAATACTCCGTGATTCTTTCTGCCACCTTTAACGTCAGATGTCCTGAAGTACACTATAATGTCGTCCACATACAAGAAATGTTAGATTACCATCAGAGATTACCAATGACTATACGTCCTGGCTATAATAAAAAATCAATGTTTGAAATTATATCTCTACGGGACCGCACCTATCAAAGGGACAACTCACGCGAGTACACGACCCAACCTTTTACCTTGAGCGATCTGTAGAGACAAAACTGCTTTGTGGACCGAAAATCTGACGGCCCCACAGTCCGGTGCAAGGAGACGGTTGTAAAACACACTGAAAATCTACGTGGTATCTTATTATATCAAAACCAAAGGCTAAACCCGCTGTTAATATTCCCCGACTATGTATCATTACTGTTGTTCTACACCAGAACTTGTTGTAACTGCTTTCATTCCTTTTTCCTTCGCCTACAACTTTATGTAGCTTTTGATCACGGTATATTTTGATAGGAGATACCTAGGGAGAATTGGGTTCCTCAGGTTGGGGGCCCCACTTGGGTTTATTTTCCTTTTTTTTTTTTAAACAACCACTCCAGTATTAATAATAAAATCTACGACAAAAAATGGAAATTGCCGTACTCGTGACAACTAATAAAATGTGTTCCACACCTCAGCGGTTGAACAACATTACACAGATGGAGGGAAAAAGGCAGAAGCAAATGTGAACAGGTGGCAACGGGTGAGGTGTATCACTAATCCACTACTTTCAGATTCACCTCAAAATAACGGTTCGTTTTGAAGATAATTAAGAGGGAGATGTTTTACCTTATAATGGCTATCTCAAACAAGATTTCAGTAAAGATTCCTAACCAGCGTGAACGATTAACTAGTTTAACAACAATATTCTGTGATGCTAATTAAGTACACATAAAAATGGGATGTGAGGTGAATGCGCTTTGAAATGCTGAATAGTAAAAAAAAAAATATGGAAAACTTCGTTGTCACCACTAGGACGAGTTATGACGATCTCCATATTGGTGTTTAACACTTAGCTGCTAAGGTTACTATCAGTCTAATTTACGGAAGGACACCTTTGGTGTCCTTAACATACAGGAGGGATTGGAATACATGGCTTTTCCAGGAAGGGAGAGTTAAAATATTTTACATAACCCATACTGAAGTATAAAGTCCTTGCTGGCTAAGGACGTCCATAGTCAGTGGGAAGGGATAGTAAGAGTGATAACTTTTATGGTGAAGTTGTTGTGATTTAAGACTTCCATCAACATGGAAAGTATTTATCACACTGTTAAACCGAGATTAGCAACAATTTCTCCCCCCTTCCCTCTCTGCGCAAATTCGTATCCGGTGGAAAACGAGGTAAATGCCAATTAGTGTAAAACATGAACTTACCTTAGTGCTGGAGTGACATCTGTCCCACGATGTGATAACTTTCACTTACCTGCAAAGTAATAAAAATTACTTATTAGTACTTGTCCAAGCCGTGGTTATATCCATCAGCCTGCTCCTTCTGAGCGAGTTCCTAATTATACCCTTCAGCTAGGATATACTTCAAGTCTCCCTAAGTGTATTCAACAGCTTACACCTGCAAATGTCCGTGTGCATCCAACAGCTTAAAACTGCAAAAAATCCATATTTCACCCTTCATACCGCACCTGCTACAAATATTCCTAGGTACATCCTCCAGCCAACATCTGCAGGTATCCCCAGTTATACCCTACAGCTTGCTCCTTCAAGTATCCACAGATATACTCCACAGCCCTCACCTTAGCAAATATTCCGTTAAATACTTTAGCTTGTACATGTTTTCTTCGCAGTTGTTCAACTCAGCCTGCATTTCCTCAAATTATCCGATTTATACCCATCAACACACACTTTCTCAAGTATCCCTAAGGATATCTTTTAGCCCACACATTCTGCTGGCATTCTCAGGTATTCTCTAGAGTAGACAGCTTCTGCAAGTGTCCCTAGGTATATCCTCCAACCAAACCTTCTGCAGATATTCAGTTATATTCTTCTTTCCACTCCTTTAAGTGTCCTTCTGCAAATATCTCCAGGAATACTCAAGCCTACACGTTCTGCAATTATACCTAAGTATAATCTTCTCCCCTCACCTTCAGCTGTTATCCCCAGGAATATTCTTCCAGCCATACCTTCTAGTATCCAAACGTAAACTCTTATGACCAGATCTTCAGCAGATATCTCCAGAAATACTCTCCAACATCTTTTTCAAATATTCCATGGTATACGCAAGAGCCAACATATATAAATACCCCAGGTAAATTTTTTCAGCCAACATTTTCTGTAAATGTTACTTGACATATTCTTTAACCTTAACCTTCATGAATTATGAACTAGCTTAAATAAATATGTAAATAAATATGTTAATATAAATAAGTATATAAATATTAATATAAATAAATGTATAAATATATAAATTAATATAAAATAAATATAAAAGTAAATATTTATATATACATATATTCTGTTTCACTTCTCCATGGGTAAGTGGAACAGAATTCTTCCTCAGTAAGTCATGCGTGTCGTAAGCGGCGACTAAAATACCAGGAACTGGGAGCTACTAACCTCTTCTCTTGTATATATTAACAAATTTAAAAGGAGAAACTTTCCTTTTTCCTTTTAGGCCACCAAGCCTAGGTGGGATACGGCTGGTGCTTTGAAAGAAAAAAGAAAAAGAAAGAAAAAAAAAGAGATAGACATATAGAGATAGAGATAGCAAGAGATAGAGGTAGATATAGAAATAGAGATACATAGAGATAAAGATAGATGGAGATATGGAGATATATATATAGATATATATATATATATATATATATATATATATATATATATATATATATATATATATATAATATATATATATATTATATATATATAATATATATAAATATATATATATATATATATATATATATATTATTTTTTATCACACTGGCCGATTCCACCAGCAGGGTGGCCCGAAAAAGAAAAACTTTAACCATCATTCACTCATCACTGTCTTGCAGAAGTGTTTGCCTTTACACTACAGTTTTTACAAACGTTCAACATTAAAACACCCCTCCTTCCAGAGTGCAGGCACTGTACTTCCCCATCTCCAGACTCAAGTCTGCGGCCTGCCGTTTCCCTGAAACCCCTTCATAAATGTTTACTGCTTTGCTCACACTCCAACAGCACACACACACATAATATATATATAAATATATATAGTATATATATAATATATATATATAATATATATATATATATATATATATATATATATTTTTTTTTTTATTTTTTTTATATATATTTTTTTGGGTCCACCTCTGGTGTAATTGTGGGATCCCATTGCCTCGGATAAGTGCATAAAAATACTCAAGGAAAGAATAATTTGAGATTTCTTTCTTCCTGATGCCGTTTGAATATTCCACTTCCCTACCACCCCATCTTTTAGTAATATTTTTTTTTTAACCAATAGGAATATTTTATTACATAATATTGGTAACAGAAGATTTAAGAGATACATTGGTGATATAAAGGTGGCATATACGGTATATGTTTGTTACGTGTGTATCACCGATTATAAGGCGAAAATCTCATCCAGCTCCTCAGAGCTGGGGCCGTGTGCCCAAAATACAGCAGGCATTACCCCCTTGAACAGCCGCACTGAGCCGCTGAACAAGAAAACTAGCTGCCTCTGGATCCCTATTACCCTGATGAGTCTTTTTTCCCAGCTCCTTAAGGAATTTAGATGCCACTCTTTCCCCATGAGCCCAAGGGTCTCTGACTAGGTAACAAACATATATGATGGGCAAGTTCTTCTCCTCCATATTTTCTAGACTTTTGTTTTGGACTCCCTGAAGCTGGCCCCCACCAGCTGCCCCTCCTTCCCTCCCTGGTGATTGGAGATAGGTATCAGCCAAGGTAGATCACAGTATAGTCCCACACCACCCTCTTCCCATCTGTCCAGGCTTGAAGGTGACACCATCTGGACGCTTCTGGCTGCCACAGATATGCATAGTTGGGGTGCTCCCTTACTGCTGGGCATCCATCTGTGTGAGGCCCTCTTGATAGATGTTATTAACCTCCTCATGTCTTGCAATCTTCCGCTCGGATTTACGGCACACAAGACCATGGTACCCGAATCGGGTCTGCTGCTTCACTGCCACAAAATACACCTGTGTTCGGCGAGAATAGGGCGGCAAGTCGAAGGGCAACACCGAGCGGATGGTCTGTGGTCGAGACGTGTGCCAAGGCTGTAGTTGGGAACCGCCAACAGAATAGTCCCCAGCATGAGGGCTCTCACTGCCAGGAGGCGGGCTTCTATCCTTCCCTGGACACACTCGAAGCCATGTTTTGAGGCAATATTTTCCACTATTGGACCCATCCCAGTGCGATTGTTTGTAGTTGTTGGGGGGATCAGGTCTGCTCAGAGACCCGTAGATTATCCCCAGAATCATTGCTCCGTCAATGAATTTTTGGGTCCTGGACTCCTACCTTGTCCCTAAGATGTTCAGGGAGAATCGCTGCCTGACCAACTCTCTGGATGCAATACACGAGGACAGAAAAGGCAGTAACGCAATCTGTGATACTTGCGGACACCAATGCCACCTAGTCTAACTGAAGTGTAGCTTGGTGTCCCTGCCCGTCTTCTAGATAAAGGTTAAGTACTTTCGTAAAATCTGCCTCCAGAATACTGTCATATTCGGCAGTATAGGGTTATCATATGAAGGTTCACACGATCTTGGAAATATGTCAACCTGGCAGACTCAAGCACTTTGTGAGAAGGTACAAGGCATCGTGGGTGTCCCAGATTGCCTATTCGTTGTTTCCATTCTCCCCTTAAACTCTTCCAATTTCTCTTCCTGAGAATTTGTGTCAATGGCATTGCTTCCCGAGGTGCTCCTAGCAAGACCACTTATTTGTGGGGCAATGACTGCTGCTCCTGGTAGTTTTGATTCTCACTGCATTTATCACTTGTTGACTGACTGAAACTTTTTCCACATTTGATGGATTCAGGATGAGGACCCATTTCCTGTCCCGTGTCATTACCTGTGTAAGGTCATGTAGGAGGGACTCTTTGTTACCTGCTAGTGTGCCATCATCTAGAACCAGATGTTTAGCTCGCATGTCAGGTAACTGCTGTGATTTCCCTACCTGCATACAGAAGAGAAATGGTGCAAGAGGATCTCTCCTTGTTGGACACCCTCCGATGATGTAATTTCATGCTCTCTCAAAGAGAAGCATTGATTCCTTGCTATAGCCCGCTGAAACAAAAAGGGAAGAGACCAGGGAATGTTCATGTACTGCTGCTAATTCCACGTCTTCTTTTCAGGAGATTGAACGCATTCTGAAATCTAATTTTACCACTGCTTGTCCTCAGGCAGGTTGTTTTGATATATATATATATATATATATATATATATATATAAATATATATATATATATATATATATATCTATATATTAATTATATATATATATATATAGTAGACATAGTATAGATAGATATATAGATAGGGAGATATAGATATATAGATATTTATTTATTTTAAAGATTATCACAGCTTACCGATTTGTTTGAAACAAAACTCACCTGCCCATGATGGTGGATGCTGCGATTGTGTTGGTCTTACGACCACTGGTGATTATTTTTTTTATAATTAAAAAAAAGCACTAAACCCACAATGGTCACACACGCTTCACGAACATTTGAAAACTTTGGTGAACACTGATGAAATTTACACTAAAGAATTTATAAAGAACGCTTTTACGATCACTGGTAATATTTGATAAACACTTTTCAAACCTCTGAAGTAACGGCCAACTGAGGATTTTATAATCAAGTTTAGAAACAATGACGAATTTTATAAGAATTTTATGTAATTTTAAAGTTAAGAGATACAAGCACTTAAACATTCCTGAAGACGCCTATCTAACTGGAATAACATTATATATAATGACACGAACACTAACTCCACACTTGCCTTATCAGCACTTTCTCTACAAACACAAACTCGCCTTAAAAGTCAAGTTACTTATAGTGAGAAGTAAGTTTGTGTTAATAAATACATTACTTTATCTCAGTTTAAAAAAATTACAATCATTATTCTTTCTGATTGGTTCATTTGGTTGTCGAACAAAATGCGAGTCCATTCAAACGGCACGCCTGTCACTTGTAATCCCGGACATAAGAACTTTTTATTATCACTTAAATGTGAATTAAAGTGTGCATACAGATAGAGATGGCACATCAGTATGTACACAAAGTATAATTACACCATTTCTTTTAACCATTTACACTCTCGTATATATTCGTAAACCGGTGCAAAACAGTCAGAGAAATCACATTTCGCGAGTTTACTCTCAATAAACACATCCCGATAAACTCATTCAGAGAATACACCCTTGTTCTGTATATTTAACCTATAGTTAATTATGTACATCAGAGTGTGCTTAACGTGCATCCTACAGCACCCGCGTCGGCTGACAACACAGAACACAAGGAGACTGAAAAGGTTTGGCTTTGGACTTCGAAGACGTTCAAGACCTGATCGAGATCCCGCCTCATACTTGACACTTCCCCCCAGCAGTGATTGCGCATTGGGCTACTCATGAGGCAAAGCTTCTTGAGGCCAAGCTTCATAAATGATGTAACAACAATGAGAGGAAGCTGTGAAAGAGTTCTTTGTGGTTTATTTAGAGATTAAAAATACTCTAATTGCAATAATTAAATCTCATTACATTGCAAACAAATGTTATAAATCAGTTGTCATTTCCTGCTACAGAGCAAAATTTTTCATTTAATTAAACTTGAATACATGTAAGAAAAAACATAACGCTTAATCGTTAGTGTACATAGCGGGAGTCTACCCTAGAGAGTGTTTTAAGGGGTCAACGCCCACCGCGGGTCCCGGTCTGTGACCAGGCCTCATGGATCAGGGCCTGATCAACCAGGTTGGTTACTGTTGGCAGCACACAACCCCGACGTTCGAACCACCCACTGGTTCAGGTACTGACTTTAGTGCCTGGTCCAGCGCATCTTTGAAGACAGTCTTGGGGTGCATTCCGTAATTCCCCCTTATGTATGCTGGGAGGATGTTTGAACAGTCTTTTGGGCCCCTTACATTTATTGTGTTGTCCTCTTACATGCTAGTGGCGTCCCTGCTTTTAATTGGGGGATGTTGCATCGTCTTCCAAGACATCTTTTGTTTTTCATGGGAAGTAATTTTCGTGTGCAAGTCTGGTACAAATTCCTCTAAGAATTCCCAAGTGTATATAATAATGAATTCCTCCAGCGTGCGTATCAAGGGAGTATCAGTTGAGGAACTTCAAGCGTTCCCAATAACGAGCTGTTTTATTGCAGTTAGTGTGGCCGTGAAGGTTCTCTGTACATTTTTCAGGTCAGCAGTTTTTCACCTTGCCTTTAAGGTAACTGTAAGTGTGGCATAATATTTCCAGCCTAAAGGAACAAGCGACCTGAAAAGTGTTCAGCATGGGCTTGGCCATCCCTAGTTTTTCGAAGGATCTCATTATACATATCCTGTCATTTTTGGTAGCAGATGCGGACTGATACATGTAGTGGTCTTAGAAGGTGAGATCCTCTGATATCACTCCGAGTCTTTTACTTTAGTTTTTTCGTTTTTTATTGTGTGGTTGGAAATTGTTTTAACTCCGATATAGTTTTAATTTTCCTCACGTTTTTTCCATATCGGAGTAATTGAAATATCCTCATCAAATGAAATCTTCATATTGTTTTTTTGCAGCCCATTAAAGTTTGTGATGTCCCCTGGAGTATTGTAATTGTTCGTCAATGGAGGGACACTATCATGCAAATTCGGGAGACATTGGCGAAGGAAGACACGAGATGCTGTGTCTTACATCCCGTCTATGTCCGATATGGAGTATGAGGAACAGGATGGGAGAGAGTACGTGCCTTGTGGACAGAGCCTTCGCGTAGCCTTCTATGGCATTTACTCTGTATACTATTAATCTTGTGTTCTATTTGATAGGGAAATTAATAGATCCATTACCAACTTTTCCTGTTATTCCTTTATCACCGCATTTTGTGCGCCCATTTCTCCCCCATGGTTACATTTGTCAAAGGATTTGTAAATCCTGTGTATACTTCGTCAGCCTCTCGATTGTCTTCTCGTGCATCCAGGATCTTGTATTAGCGGTCCAGTAGTTGGGTTGGGCAGGTGCGTCCTGCAGGAGCGACCTGCCAGGAAGCGACGAGTATGTGTGTATACATGTGAAATGTGAATCTCCTTTTTGTACATATTGAGTCACATCTCTATCTTTGCACAGTTTAATTCACTAAAAGTTGATAAAAGTGCTTTTGACCGGAGATTCAAGTGAACCATGGCTGCGTTAATGACCCGCGTGTTGTCGACAATAATTAAACCAATTAGGTTAGCAATAATGATTGTAATCCCTTAAACAGAGGAACAGTAAACGTATTTATAAACGCAAACTCCTCTTCTCAGTGAATAACTCTACTCTTAGGTGAATTGGTGTGTGTAGAGAAAGAGCTATGAGGGCAAGTGTGGAGTTAATGTTGGCGGCATTATATAAATCTTGTCAGTTGAAAGCGTCTCAGGAATGTTTAAGTGCTTGTATACTTCAACTTAAATGAACAAAAATTCTTATAAAAATTGCTTCAATGTTTCTAACTTGTTTATAAAAACTCCTCAGTGGCCCTTACTTCAGTGATTTGAAAATGTTTTACAAATATACCAGTGATCGTAAAGCGTCCTTTAAAAAATTATTTAGTGTTTGGTATATTGCCAATACAGAATCATCAGTGTTTACAAGTACTCAAAGTGTTCGTGCAGCCGCTGTGTACCATTGTGGGTTTTGCGCTTTTTATTATTCCAAAAATAATCAAAAGAGTGGTCCGTAAGACCAACACAACGCAGGACATCCACGATCATGGAAGACCAGTTTCCATTTCATACAAGCCGGAAAACTGTGATAATCCTAATATACAATATATATATTTTTTTTATATAGGAGGAAGTACCACATCTATAGCTGGAATGGGGACCCTCATCCTCAGAGAAGACAAACAGTACCCAGGAAAACTCAAGTTTCTCCCCGGAGCTGTTTGAATATTATCTTTCTCCTTCTCCTCCAAGTTTTTGTTCTATCTTGTACCTACTTTCGTACTCGACTGAAGAAGCCTACTGTGTAGGCGAAACGTTTCGGATAAAGTGCCATAAATGTTGCCTTTGAGCTTATCTAACCAACCTGTCGGTATTGTATACCATTTTTGATAATCACCTCTGTCAGACACACTGCAACACATGGCATCTTGGTACAGAAAGAGAAAATTACCTTGGACCAACTTTTTTCAAGTGAGAATTGTTTGATCTGAGAGGACATGACCTCTCCAGTGGCTAACATTCTCACTACTACTACTCTGCACCTCATCCTTCCGACAGTATTTAAGTCCCAACCCCTCCTCAGTCCCTCGAAACGTTTTTGGTAAAATAAGTAAATAAATAACACACACACCACACACACACACCCACAAATATATATATATAAATATTATATATTATATATATATATTATATATATATATATTATATATATACTATATATATTATATATATATATATATATATATATATAATACATTTATATAATATTTGATAAATGTATAATAATATATATATATAATATATATTATATATATCTTATATATATATATATATATATAAATATATTATATATATATAATATATATATATATCTATATAATGTGGTGTGTGTGTGTGTGGGGTGTGTGTGTGTAATTTATTACTTATTTTAGCAAAAACGTATCGAGAGGACTGAGGAGGGGTTGAGACTTAATACTGTCCGGAAGGAGAGGTGCAGAAGTAGTATGAGAAATGTAGCCCCACTGAGAAGGCATGTCCCTCTCAGATCAAACAATTCTCACTTGAAAAAGTTGTCCAAGGTATTTTCTCTTCTGTACCAAGATGCCATTGTTGTTGGGCAGTGTCCTGACAGGAGTGAATATCAAAATGGTAAACAATACCGACGTAGGTAGATAGACACATAGGCAACATTATGCAACTTTTATTCCGAAAACGTTTCGCCTACACAGTAGGGCTCTTCAGTCGAGTACAGAAAGTAGGTACAGAAGAGAAAACACCTTGGACAACTTTTTCAAGTGAAATTGGTTGATCTGAGAGGAACTGACCTCTCAGTAGCTACATTCTCACTACTACTACTACTACTATTCTGCCTCCTCATCCTTCGACAGTAATTTAAGTCTCAACACAAGGGCAGAAGCCTCCTTCTGCACTCCTGTTGCTGTCTGAAGTCTCCACGCCTCAGACTGTACGTGTATCACACCTATACAGTCCAGTGGTTGCCTCTCCCCGCCGTTGTCCTGAAGTCTCCACGCCTCAGCCTGTATGTGAAGTCCTGCAACGGTGCCATACATCTAGTGTTGGCTCCCACAACCGCTCCACAGCCATTGTTGCTTCTCTTCAACCGAGTGGTGGTTACTGGATCTTCGTCTTTACCATCAGGATTGGGTGCCGTCGGTGGCTGCCTACCAAGGGGCAGGAAGCCTCCCTCTGCACTCCTGTAGCTGTCCTTAAGTCCCACTGACCATACAGCCTTGTTTCTCTACTCTACACGCCGCTCACAGCCAGTTTTCCTCCTCGCGTTCAGGGCATACAGCGCTCCATCAGCTAAGGCTCACCTCCTCAGTGTCCTGTGCCTCCAGTGACGGACTCCACAAGATAACTTTAAAGTACAGCCAGGCAAGTATGCGTGTGGTCTACTTCAACGCGTACTTGCCTAGCCGAGTACACTCAGATTTGGACAGCACATCTGATTTACGGATGCCCTTTCAATAGAGCCTTCCACTTCCTTCCCCCTTACCAATCCCTAACCGCCAACACCTGCCTCTACTCCGTCTAGTCCTGCCTCTCGAGGCCCTGGGGACCCGGGGTGGGGGGGGGCCTGCTAACCTCTTCCAAACCCAGATTCTTTCTCGCTAAAAACCTTAAATACTCTAATCTGATCATGGCCACTACCTGTCCCGGAAATTATTGTACCAATAACAGGTGCACCTCAGCTGAAAGTCTTTATAAACAACTCAGCTTCAAACTTCTTCTTGACAGACATTCTTACGACCGTGCCTACACCTCCCATCCGAGACCAGACCAAAAATTCTCAACGCAGCTTCATCATCTATTATTTGGACTCCTGAGCACCGCGCCAAATGCACGGATGCAAAACACTTGACTATTTCTCTCCTGACTGCCTAAAACACAGACAAAGAAGACTTAATCAAAGACATTAGTACTAAACAAAGACTCTGCTGACGTATATTTACAGACCGTAAACTCTATCTACCATTCTCAAAATACGCTGTTCAACTCCTTCTGACGCATCTACCACCTCTTCAATCAAGGAATCCTTGTCAAGACCATCCGCATTCCTCCAAACACTCTCTTCACTTCCAATTTTCAATCACCCCATCACACAATGTCTGAAATCTACAAATTCGGCCACGACAAAATCATGCACATCCACACAAATCTGCTCCAGGTGTTTCAGCAACTTCCACTTCAGGAATACGTGCAACCTCCCCCTTAAATTTCAAACTGCGGCGGGTCACACACTGCAGTTTGCAAATTCCTTCCCTTCTAGAAAGCACATTCTCTCCACCCTCAGAGCAAGCCAACCTCCTTCCCTCCCTCCCCAACCCCTTCCCCTCAAGGAAGTTCCTTGATATTGGTGGGAGAGCTCTTGATTTTAGGGAATTGGACCTATGCTCCAGTTCCCGAAATAAGCCTAATGCCTTCACACAATCCCCCCAGGCGCTGTATAATCCTCCGGTTTAGCGCTTCCCCCTTGATTATAAAAATAATAAATAATCCCCAACCCCGGTACCTGCACCTTCCCTCCCCATTCCATACCCCCTCCCCTACCCCAATGACTGGGCCTCCTCCACGCACTTGTTCTAACCTCTTCTAACCCTTTCACACATCAAACACCAACACACAGACTACAAGCACTTCCTCCTTCTACACCTCACCCACACTGAACTTACAAAACAAACTGTCAACTCGCCACTGCTACCCACTCTGGCGATGGTAATCTCTCAAGCTTAACCAATCTACTACTTACATGTCCCTTTACTAATCTTGTCCTGCTAACAATTCTTCCCTTTAAATTATACCTCCTTCCTGCTTCTTCTCCTATGCCTCCTACAACCTCTCCCTCCTCCACTCTCTCAACCCCTCCACTTCCTACTCCCACCAGCTCTCCTCCTCCCTTAACCTCTCTTAACTATTTCTACCCCTCCCCACCAACACTCCCCTACTGCTGTTGCTACGACCACACCCCTCCCCCCACCTCGTTACCCTACTTCCCTCACCCCTATCAAACTTCCACTTCCCCCTCATCCCTTAACCATAGCTTGTCCTCTATCCTCATTCCCTAACCAATGCTTCCACTTTCTCTGCATCTAACCATCGCCCACTCCACCACAACCAAACTTCATCCAGGGCCAACAACCACCTCCTCCAGACAAAAATCCAATCAAACCTAAACCTGGGCCCCCAACTTCTGACAGATAGACCAGACCAAAAGAACATAGAAAAATTAGATCCATCCACTTCCTTCCTCCCCCTCCAGGAAAACGGGTCCGTAACACCTACAAACACACATCCACTGTGGCACACTATCACGGCTTCAATCCAAACTCTCCCCCGAAATTAACTTTGCTATGATGACGAAACCATTATAATCATGTTTAAGGTGATTTCATTCAACGTACGTTTTTACAATTAGACACTACTGGCCAAGCCCCCCCCTACTTGAAGCAGAGAGGCCAGATATTGTACTGCTAAACAGATAACCTGCCTCAAAGCCCCCTCAACGTATCGCCATTATTGTTATACAATTCCCCCTATGATTTCCATGATGGTGTTGCCATCCTTGTGAAATCCAACATAAAAAACAAATCTCTCCATCCCCTTTTATTAATTTCATCCAACACTGTGTTGCAAGTCAGAATACACAACCCACCTTGGACCCTTCATCTTTTTCACCACCTTTGCTCGTCCAAACACTTTTCTCAACATACACATCTTTCCTTAGTCTTCAACTACACCAACACACTAACATACCTACTAGACTGATATGAGCACCAAACACGACCACCTTTCCATCACCCATACAAACCAACTTGGTCACCAATTACTCAACTCACAAACCACAAACACCTAATTCACCTCGCCCAACTTCAACACTTCTCAACACACTGGCCAAGGCAAAAAACCCGACATCATTCTGGCAAACAAAGCCAGCTCTTCTTTCAACACTACATATCACCTGGCCCTATTACAGGCTCTGATCACATTCTCCGTCTTCTACACATCTCCTCCAACCCTATCCTCATCAACCCGGCCACACACTTCCTTCGCCTACAAGAACGCTGACTGAGATGCCTTCAGACAACACATAGATAATACTAACCTCACCGATGACTATACAACAACAAACCTATCTCTGACATTGACACTCAACTTGATCTTCATCCAGGACACCATTACACAAGCAGCCAACTTCACTATAACAAAGAAAACCCACACCACTCGTTATTTCCTTTTCTAAACCTTCAATCAGAAAAGAAGACTAATACTGCTCCACAACAGCTTCCTCTACAACACACACAGATTTAATTAAGTCCGAATTAAATCTCACTCTTACCTCAGAAAACAACATACTACACAGTCTAGACCAAGACCACAACAATCACTGTCACAACCCTTACTACAAGCGGACAAACAGCGTATCAAAAACACCAAAGCCTTCTGGAACTTTATCAAAAACATCAGAGGCACCACTCCCTCCAACATATTCAAGCACACACCCCAAACAAAAACTCATCTCAGACCCGCAGGCTGCACTAACATCCTCCAAAACACATCTGGGAGAACATCTTCCACCTCCATCCTACCCTAACGCTATCCAACACATTCAGAACAAAGAACACTGGAACACTACCACACACACACAAACAACACCAGACAGCCACATTCCATCTGGACTCTCTTTACCTCCATCCCAAGAACTTGACACTCCCTTTCTCCAACACAGACGTTAAAACTCTCCTCAGACACCTTCCTCCCAAGCCCTGGTGCCTCTGGCCCTAAACAATTTTCTGAAACACCTTCCTGATTCTATCATTACTGCCTCACTAAACCTCCTCAATGCTGTCCTTGCCTCCTGATACTTCCCTTCCCTCTTTAAAGCTGCTGTCTGCTATCCTCCTTCCTTAACCCAATAAAGACCACTCTGACTAGAAACATCGCCCTATCAGCCACCACGAAACTTTAGAAAAACTCATTGAAAAACGCAACAATCATACGCCTTCGCAGATACCAGGAACACACTTCTTTACTTTCTGATGACGACATTTTGCTTCAAACACACAGATTCACACAGAATGCCCATTAACATCATTCTCAACATACACAACATAAACACAAAACAAAAGAAAGAGACACCCTGGTTGTATAAGACGTTGAAAAGCTTTTGACACTGTCTGGCACGAAGGGCTCAAGTTACAAACTATGCACTAACTTCAACTTGCCTCTCACACTCAATAAACTCCCTGGCAACTTCCTAGACGGCCGTACCATGAGAATCAAAATTCCAAGGCTGCCTACTGATTACTTGACACTAAATGATGCCGGAGTACCCCAGGGATCTGTCCTCTCTCCCTACCCTTTACATTTTATACACTAACGACATTCCAACACTTTGTAATACCACAACTCCATCACACTAGCCTATGCAACGACATACACAACTTATCACTCATGCCAATATAGATACAATCACACACAAAACACAAAATGAGGTGACCAGGAGAGCCCATCTTGGGAAACAAAAATGAAAGATGAAAACCAATGCAGCCTAAATCCAGCATTTACCGGTATTTTAACTACAGGAAACGTCATCCTCCATTACCTGGTCGAGGCTCAGAAACAGCTTACACAACCCGCACTTACATCCCCCTCCCCCCCCAATCTGTCACTGTCCTTGCGTTAATCTGACTAAACTTTCTTTTCTTACCCGGACACTTCACTCAAGACATGCAATACTTAGTAAGAGCCCTTGCGGGCCTCACAAGCTGAAACACGCCTTTCTCATAGCACACCAAACTACACCTCTTACAAAATCCCTAATACGTCCTCTATAACTTACTCTCCTCCATGCCCATTCCTTGGCAGCAAAAACAAACTTACTTAAATGCAGCGTGTCCAGAACATAGCCGCTGCTCTGTAGCTTGATGTCAGATTGGGAGGACTTCGCCACAAGCGATTCTCTCCATGCCCACTTAGACATCCCTGGCGCTGAATCTGTACTGAACGAAGCTCAGTGACAGACAGATAAACAAAACCTGAGACACGATATGACTACTGGACCTCTCTCCTTGACGAAGACCATTTCGCAGACCCACAACCAACACAACCTTTTTCTCTCCTTGCATGATCCTGCTCCTAACTCCTATTTACAAATAACCTGGATTCGCGACAGGTACCTTCTCTGACAGGTACCATCCTCAATTTTTTTTTTTCCCCCCCTCTGACACCACGTTCGCCTTAGTTATTTGGGTTAAGACATGGCTCAAGTTCTACACTCCTCTCTAGCGCTAAACGTAAATTAAGACACATGCGCAACATATTTGGGTATCTTTATTGTAGACGTTTCGCCATCCAGTGGCTTTATCAATACAAATTCCGACATAACTTGAAGACAGTAGGCTATATACAGAAATGATGTTTAATCAGTCCCTCAACTTGGAGTAGGGTTGCGAAGAGTACCATAGTCGACTATGGTTCTCTTCGCACCTACTCCAAGGTTTGAGGGGCTGATTACCTCATCTTCTGACATAGGTCCACTGTCTTCAAGTAATGTTCCTTGAATTTGTATTGATAAAGCCACTTAGGATGGCGAAACTCCTACAATAGAGTACCCATATGTTGTCACATGTGTCTTAATTTCATCTTGTCGGTATTATTATATCTTCTTGCATCACCTCAAAACGTCGCATGTCCCTTCCTTCCCCGCTCACCACGCCCCCGGGTGTCCCACAGAAGAGCCTGAGTTTCTCTTCTCAATATCTGTCCCACGATCGCCTTCGCTGCTGGGTAAGCCCTGGCTCTATTCTACGACTATGAAACTCCTCTCCACACTATTCTTCGTCTGTCCCGTCTCCCCGCTCATCCCATTTGTATCTTACCTTAACTTTCTTTCGTTCATTCGTTATCTTCATTAGTTTCCAGAACTTTGGAACAAACTTCTCCAGCTGAGGACTGACAACCCAAATCTACGACTTCAAGGGTGATGGACTGATTACTTTCGTCTTCACATCCTCTACTTGCCTCTGCCCACTTTTCTGTACTCGATTGAAGAAGCCTACTGTATAGGAAAACGTTTTCGGAATAAAGTTGCTTAAATGTTTCCTATGTGTCTATCTACCAACCTGTCCGTATTGTAATACCATTTGATATTAACTAAGTAAAACGTCCACCGTGCAAGCTTTGCTGTTTTATATTCCCTGTACAATTTACACTGAGTTTACTTATCCAGAAACTAAGTATTTCTGCTAGATTAATGTGAAATTTTTCAATAATTTGCCTTCGGGTGTAATGTGTGGCGGTCTTCAGTATGGATAACTTTCGCGTTGAACGCGAGTTTCCTGTGTACACTGCACTGCTATTCATCGCTTCATTTCTCCCAAGAATGAATTATGCATCTCTTATTTATTCTTGAGGAAGGTTAACGTTTCTACTATTGCCTAAAGACAACACAATTTTTATTTTGTTCCATTTTTTTGTGAAATTTTAAAATTAGCTAAAACTGAGTCCCCATTTTGAACTTTTTTGAGATCATTAAAGGGTAGAATTTTTAGTGATGAGCTCAAGCTCATAGGTCCCTACACTTTGTTATGATTGTGGTGTTTAAATAGAAAACACGAATTAATAAAGGGGATATAAATAGCGTGATGTGGAAAATATCCAACCAAGACAGTACTCACAGCATTGGTTTCCAAGTTGGACAAGTTCGAATTCAGGAAGGACATAGGGAAGCAATGGTTTGGTAAAAGATTTTGTTAATGAGGAGGGTAGATTAAAAACTGCCCCGAGTGTAGACGCGGGTGTCATAGAATGCCTTTGACCTTGTGAACGGGGTGTGGTGGTGTAGCGCGCAGATGATGGATAGAGGTGCATGGACAATACATAGTAGTGGGGTGTGGGTGGGTGTGAGTGCGGAGACCGCGAGGACGCGCGATGTGGCTTATTTTGTGTTACACATAACCAGGCTCGAGTGGCATCTGTCACCGTAGGTAAATGGAGTGAGCATGCTCCTCCATCTTAAGTGGCCAACCGTCGGACCGGTCGACGCAATTAGGTGGTCATAGTTCAAGGCCGGGAGGGCATGGACCTGCTTCGCATGGGACATAGCCTGTTGCATGTTCCTTCTTTTCTTATGTTCTTATGATCTCATCACTAGAGGGTTGTGAAATACAACTAATATATTTCTTTCGTGATTGAGATACGAGTCGGTGGAAGATAGGGATGTGGAAGATACCTATCTCGATCAAACAGCGAACCGAAATACAAGTTATTATTACGTTATCCGACAGTGGACCTCCAATGTTCCATTTTTTTTATTCTCCAACTTTCCGTTTTATTTTGTTCATAATCTGGAGGCGGCATCATCCAATCGACTTTCAAAATCTCAAACAAAGCACCGTCACTGAGTCAGAGTCTTGAAACAACTTGGTACGTGTACGTACCTTATCCAAAAAAGCTGTTGTACCCATTTCCCATCAATTCCAGAAAGCTTCAGACAACTTCGAAAACTCTCAGTGACGTGTTTTCAAACCTTTTAAAAAGACTAATTTGACTACGGCAAAGAGTAGAATTCATGTGAATAGATCCAGATTTGACGAGATTTTGCAGATTATTGTAAAAAATAATTTGTTAAATGGTGTTAAATATATTCAGTTTCTCTTCTGCGCAGCTTCAGTATTTAATGACTGATGCATCACACGGCCAGTGTAGTACCCAGTTACATTTTCTGTGCATGAAGGCAAATTTATTAATGTAAAATAGTTAAAATCGTTTGAGTTCCTTCTATAACTGGAGAATGACTCGTCAGTGACGTGATTTTAAACTTTATAAAAGACTAATCTGACTACGGAAAAGAGTAGAATTCATGTTAATAGGTCCGGATATGACGAGTTAAACAGTGTTAAATATATTTCAGTTTCTCGTCTGCGCAGCTTTGGTATTTAATGGTTCATGTATCACACGGCCAGTATAGTACGTAGTTATTTTTTTTTGTGCGTTAAGGCAAATTTATTGATGTAAAATAGTTAAAAAAAAAAGTGATCGTTTGAGTCCCTTCTATAACTTGAGAATGACACATCAGATTGGCTTCAAATTTTCACCAATATCGTGGTTTACTGAACATAAGGTTGTTGCTGTTAATGGGTAGAATCGAATTAAGATCAATTACTTGAGAATTCCTTCTCTGATCGGCTTCAAACGTTCAGCATTTATGGACAATATTAAGCCAATGCTTATCGCTCACTCTGAGTTGTGTCATTTTCGGTTTGTCAGTTTTATTTAGTACTACAGAACGCGTTTTCAGGTCGGCTTCATATTTTAATAGTAACATTTTTATGGTGATTTTGGTCCAGTTGTCAAAAACAAATTTATCAAATTTATATTGCTTAGAAAACAAAGATCAAACATTTTATATTATAGCTTTAAGAGAATTTGTAATTGGATATAAATAAGAAAACTGGAAGAAAAACACATTTTAATATGACGTTTTTATATATGGAAAGCTTTGTTTTTCCGAATCATTTTAGAAGAGTTTGTTTTTTTAGTTTCCTCCTCCAAAATTGTCATTTTTAACTAAAAAATTACTTATTCGATCGAATTAAAAAAATCACTTCTGGTTCACTGTATCTACCGCCAGATTCTCAAAAATTTCGTAAATGGATGGCCTATGAACAATTTTACAAACTTAATTCATGCCGGATCTAACAGCCTGGTTGATCAGGTCTAAGTATCTCAGCTACTGGCCTGTATTCGGGCATTTCAGTTAGCAACAGTGCTTTTAAACCAGGAAAGTTAATTATAAAATTATGTACCATGAAAATATAGTTAAAAGATGACATGTCAGTAAGTTAAAAATATGGATTAATTCACTTTTTTCCCCTCGTCACTTCTATGATTCACCTCATTTTACATAGACCCATCTGCTGGCATGTCCACTCCTAAATATCTGAACACATTCACTTCTCCATACTCTCTCCCTCCAATCTGATGTCCAATTTCTCGTTACTTAATTTTTTTGTTATCCTCGTCACCTTACTCTCTACTATTTTCACTTTTAATTTTCTTCTTTTAAATACCCTACCAAATTCATCCACCAACCTTTGCAACTTCTCTTCAGAATATCCCAAAAGCAGTGTCATCAGCAAAGAGCAACTGTGACAACTCCCACTTTGTGTTAGATTCTTTATCTTTTAACCCCTGAAATACTTGTGAATATCAGGAAATCCTCATATACTTATGAATTCGTAAAAT
>NC_069410.1:72248024-72280747 GCF_026875155.1 Cherax quadricarinatus
CGCTATTTTTTCCCCTTATCTTTGCGTTAGAAAAATTGTAACAACAAGGGCCCTAGCACTGCCCCCTGAGGAACACCGCTTGTGACGTGCCCCCTTTTCGTTTTCCCCCCTTTTATGAAAATTTTCTCTTTTTTGTCAGCCGCCTCTCCCCGGGAAAAAAAATTTTCTCCTTTTCCGTGTCCCTTAAGTTTCCCCTACCTGGTGCGAAACTCTATCGAAACCCTGACTGAAGCCCATATACACATTATTATATTCATTACCATGATCTACTCCTCAAACACCTTTTTGAAAAAAAGTTAGTAAATTCGTAAGACAGAAACGCCCCTTTTTTAAAACCGTGTTGAGAATCATTAATCAATCTGTGCCTGTCAAGATGGCTACGAACTGTTTCGGCAATTATTGATTCCATAAATTTTCCAACTATGGAGGTAAGGCTTATTGGTCTATATTTTCGAAGCCATGACCTGTCCCCTGCCTTTGTAAAATGGAAATTACATTTGCCTTTTTCCCATTTTATCGGCACTATGCCAGTTTGTAGTGATATGTTAAAAAGATAGCCAAAGGTATCTAAGTTCCTCTTTACATTCCTTAAACCCCCTTTGCAAACAGTTCATCGGGACCTGGGATTTGGTTAGGTTTTAGTTTCTCTATTTGTCTGAGGACCATGTCACAGTTAACGCAATCGTACATAGTTTATTATCATCCTGTTCTACGTAATCTATTATTTCAGGAATATCGATAGTATTTTCGGGGGTTTGGAAAACTGAGAGGAAGTAGATATTTAGAATTTCACACATATCCTTATCACTGTCAGTGATCTGACCAGAGTTACTCTTAAGTGGGCCAATCTTGTCCCTAATATTACTTCTGTATACCTGAAAGAATCCTTTTGGGTTAGTCTTTGAACCCCTTGCGACCTTAGCCTCATAATCTCTTTTTGTTTTTCTTTTTCCTTTCTTTATTTCTCTTTTTAATTGAATATATTGATTTCTTAACTGCCCATCCCTCTTTTTGATACTCATATATTTGCCTTCTTTTGACAATGAGTTTGTTTTAATCTATTGTTCATTCATTTGGGATTATTTTTGTTAGATATAATTTCCTACTCGGAACAAAAGTTTTGTTGCCCAGCTGAACCTATGCTCTGAAAAACGTCATATTGGCAACCGAGATCACTCCCTGACCATAGTTAGGACATTCCCAAATTTAGCCCTCCCAAGTAATTTTTACAGTCCCCATGAAGACGGCCAAGCGGAAAATCTGGGACAAGAGAATTATGATTGCGTTATCTGGGTAATTCCATGATATATTGAAAACTACAGTGATTTGTGATCACTTTCCCCAAGCTTCATCATTATCCTCAAAGATTTTTAATTAAGTGAATCTTTGTTGGCACAGAACCAAGTCAAAGCAGATTGTTTCCTCTAGTTGGTTCTGTCACAACTGTTCAAAAGCAAATCATGAACCGTATCAAGAAAGTCACTAGACTCAAGTTTCCTGTCAAGTGTTCCCAATCAAATTTGTTAAAGTTAACATCTCCCATTATCACAACATTGTCATATTCTTGATGCCTTATAAATTTCGTCCATAACTGCTTTATGCACTCCCTATCAAGGTTTTAGGGGCGCATATAAATCACACCAAAAATTAATTTTGTCACGACCCTCGAGAAGAAACTGTAGCCAAAACCGATTCTGTGTTCGATGTTTTAATTTATATCATGTCTAAGGAAAACAATTTAAAATTTTCTCGACATACATCGCCACACCACCACCCGTCTGTTGACCCTATCAGTGTGGAATAGTTTATAACCCTTATGTTGCATTCAGAAGGCCATTTCTCTATCTTTCAGGTTTTGAAACCAGGTTCTGTTATTACCAATAATAATCTATATTACTACACTTGCAAGTAATTTAGGCTCATCTATCTTATTTCTCAGACTCTACTATTTGTATTAGTAACTCGTTTGTCCTCTACTCCTCTCTTTGTTTGTTGAATCAATTGATTTACCATTACTAGCAACTTTATTTGAATATTGTCTTTTAAGCATATCCCTGAGGTTATCCCGGTAATAAACTGCTGTTTTAGCCCAAATGCTGCAGCCGATTGTTTCCCACAGCACACCCATACCTCTATAATCTATCAGTTTAAATTCTGAAAATCATCAAATTACCCTTCTCAATTGAATTGGCTAATGCAACACTCCACCCCAGAGGATGAACCACTCCCTTGCATACATTTAATGTTTGCCAAAAGAAAAAGGTCCCAGTTATCAATGAATGGGATTGCAAGTTCCTTGCAGTACCCTGTCTACTAGCCAGCGAATTTGATACAATTGCCCTAGACATCCATTTCATTGCCCCTCCCTTTCTAGGCAAATGTTCTGTTACAGGCACTTCGAGATGCTCGGTTCAGGCGGACTGCAGATCTCTGATTGTCTCGCCTAACATATTTTCTTGTGACAGAATCCACAGGGGATAGTGTAGACGCCTACTGTATCGTTCAAGGTCGTTGAGGATGTATGCGTTTCGTAGTGAGGGACTTTGATAGATGATGTGTTTATGGTGGAAAGTTGATGTTATCATAGGCAAGTGCCCGTCGAGTATTCGTGGCAAATCACCACATGGGCCCCCCCCCCAGCACTATGAACTGCTAAGAGGGCTGTTTCCTGAGGCGGTTTGTTGAGGATAGCCTTGTGCCTTGAGTCTGCACAATCTCGGATGAAGAAAGATGGAAACAGAAGACGTGTAAAGGCTTGTGTTATGTAAGTACATTATTCTTCATAGAAAACAGGGGCCTGGAGATGCGAAGAGCTCTCAAAGAAGAGCCAATGGGAACTCCTTTTTAGTGCGGGTGTTCTTGTTGTGAATAAATGTGTATAAGATCGTCCTTGTTGGTAGGTTTTCTATTACACTTTGAGAGAAGTTTGTCACTGTCGGGAGATCGCACAGTAGAACGTCGCGAGGAAAGGAACAATTTGCCATCATTTTCGAGTTCAAGGTGGTAAACTTTATTGATGGTTCGGCTGCATTGATCTAGTTGAGGAGAAGGGGCTGGATATTGAGACGTCTCGGATAGAAAACCATATATCATCAACGTATCTTAGCCAGGTAACGGTGTGGAATGAGGGTGCTGATTTCTCTGTTCCAGTTTTTCCATGAAGAGGTTGGCAAGCACAGCACTGAGCGGGCTGCCCATTGCCATCCCAAAGCATTGTATTGTAACAGTTGTCCTGATACTGAAGAAGTTGAAATAACACAAAGATCACTAGATTGATGAAATCTAGAAGAGGGTAACGGGAGGTCGTGGTTTTCAGTGAGCACTCTGTCTCAGAATGTTTATGGCGCGTCAGTAGGAACGCTGGTAAAGAGGGCGTGACATCGAAGGAAGCCATGCTTTTGTTTTTAACTTAGGTTGCCAATTTGAGAGAAAGGTAACTGAGTGTTTGAGGTGGGCTTGATTGATGTTGCTCAGAAGCGCTGAAAGGGTATTTGGCAAGGTGTTAGGCTAGTCTGGGTGTGGTGCACTCCTGCCTGAAGTGATAGGCCGTAGTGGGATGCCAGGCTTGTGTGTCTTAGGAAGGCCATACAGGAACGTGCGGGTTTTGTTGCCCTGGTTAAACGTTTAAGTAGTTTTTTTGCTTGGTCTGAATTTCGTAAGTTGCTACGAGCCTTTTTGAAGAAAGGTCTGGTTACTTTGAAGTAGCACTATTCTGATACAGGCTGGTATGTGTTGGCATCATTGAGAAGATTTAAAAACTTATTGTGTAGTCGACGTGTTCAAGTAACACCCACATCACCATCCTTTGCCAGCGGTTGTAATGACGATTTCATTCAGACGCCGCATCGGTTTGTCTAGGAAGCATACTAATCGCCGTCACCGACACAATAGATCGTAACACTGGAAACCACAAATTTTCAATAACATTAGCACACATGATACTTAAGCAGGCTAAGCACCACCAACCAAAAACAACCACAGGAAGTAAATGATTTCATCGTCTACTCGTCCTCATCCCAAACATGCAATCTTCAGGTCACCTTGCGTCCTCACACCTCAGGTCTCACCTATATAATAATGTCTTTTCTACCTCTGTGTGTTCAGAAGTGATCAAGGTTCCCCAGGACGAAAAGTTTTCTAATAAATATGTCATCAGTGTTTGCTTACGTGTCTTTCTAAACCGGCTTGTCAGTATTTACTTACCATTGTTTATACCCACAGAACATGCTGAACAAAAAAAAAACCCATTTTTACCACCACCTTCATCTTAGTAGTCATTGTGGTGATCCCTTCATGTGGGTCCCCAATCTCACAGGATAATTTTTATGGTGAAATCTTCTAAGATAAGTAGCATTCTATTGATCTATTGAAAACTTGTTCCTATTTCTGCACGTTACCCTGTGATTAATTTTGTTTTTTGCATTCCTATATTGATCTTTTACTAATTAGTAATGAATAGTAGATTTACAACTATGTACTTAATTGTTTGTGTACCACTTCCGGTTTTAATTGTACCCCATTTATTGTCAGCTTGTTTATTCTTTTTATCATCCTTCTCGTCTCTACACAACACTCCTTCCCTTCCCTTGTTTCTCATTCCTTTCATCATTACTTGATTTTCTTTTCGAGATTGATGGACTGTTTACATAGACTCAAGGCTGAGAGGGACTGATTACCTCAAACTCCTCCTGTTCTTAACCTATTCTCCTTTGTTAGGGAACTGATGAAGCCATTGTATGGCGATAACGTTTCCTCATTAATGATACCCAAATATTACACATGTGTCTAATTTATCAACTTGGTTCTCTGAACCATTTATCTACATACCTGATATCCTACTTGTAACATGACAATACTGATATCAGTTCACCGAGTTTTATCTCTGTAATAACTGTGATATATAGGATTGCCGCTGGTATCTGTAATTTAAATTCAATATATTTTTTTATCATAACCGATTTACACTTGTGAACCATAATTTGGGATTTCTTTTTTTTCTATAATTTGGTTTGAGTGGTCAAGCAATCTGTGGATCATGCATAATAAGGGCAAGGGTGAAGCTGAGACTGTGTGTGTATTGTTGCAAGGGTGAAGCTGAGACTGTGTGTGTATTGTTGCAAGGGTGAAGCTGAGACTGTGTGTGTATTGTTGCAAGGGTGAAGCTGAGACTGTGTGTGTATTGTTGCAAGGGTGAAGCTGAGACTGTGTGTGTATTGTTTGCAAAGGGATGCAAGCTGAGAACGTGTGTGTATTGTGCAAGGGTGTTGAAGCTTGAGACTGTGTGAGTATTGTTGACAAGGTTGAAGTGGAGTACTGTGTTGTGTATTGTTGAAAGAGAAGGGGTCAGGGGGTTATAATAGTGGAAAAAATAAAAGACAAATACAGTTAATGAGGGACCCTTTATTGACAACGTTTAGCCTAACAAAGTGAACTTTATCTGAGTCAACAAAGAGACTATTGGTGTGGAATATTACATGAGTGTTATACAGGACGGAGAGTCAGGTGGAGATTGCTGGGTGGTTTTGAATTGAGACGGACCCTTACAGGTCCGTTTATTGTGTTAATGAAGGCCAGCTTTGTGGGCGAAACCACCCCGTTGTCATAAAGGATCACATTATACTGAACCATTTCTGTTTATTTTTCCATCGTGACTCGGTGTTTAATACCATTTATCTCATCGATATAAAAGTGGAATGCTATTATTGTAAGACGATGAAACAGGCCTTGGGATTGAGTGCCTACCCTATACTATCTGTAATATTCTTCTCTACCTACTTCCTCTACTTTTTGAGTGCTCTTTTTTCATACTGTTTTTCCCCAGGCTTTCTATTGACAAATAAAGAAATCGTCCTATGATTTCGTTTATCCAAAAACATGGAGTTGGTTGATGGAGAGGATTGTCAGTGAATGAGAGTTGAGGAGAGGATATCAGTGATGAGAGGGATGGAGAGGATGCCACTGATGAGAGGCGATGGAGAGGATGTCAGTCATGAGAGGTGATGGAAGAAGCTAAGCGGATTCCACATTAGCAATACATAAGTTCTATGATTTCTTCTGTTACATAATAAACTGTCAATTACTGTTCTTGGTCAATATGCTGTGAGTAAACTCACGAGCCCACGTAAACTGTGGCTCAGTTTCTATCATTTGCTCTAACAGTGCGCCCAGGTCTCCAGGTTTGTCTTTTATAGCATTCTGTCACTTTGTCATCTTAATTAGTCCTCAATATCTCGTTCACCGTTTCGTATACTCTAATGTTTATTAGGGATCATTTGTTTTAGTTATTTTATCGTAAGGCTGTAAGCACTGTCTTTTTCTCGGCCACAGCAAGTCAGTATTTTATTCCTATCTCCTCTCCTAGCGTCTTGGGTCAGTCATTCCTGCGCTGTCGACAGTAGCTACTGTAAGTAACCCCAATTGAAGCCTCCAGCGCATCACATGAGTTTGCCTTATCCTCTCTTAACTGTTGTCCAGTTACCTCTGCTGATATCTGATCTGCTGCTTGTGCTGCTCATCATCACTCAGTGGCAGCTTGGATCTTGGTAGTCGTTGATGATGCATGGTCCATGCACATTAGATTTGATTGCCATCATTGCTTGTTTGGCTGTATTCAAAATTAGATTTAACAGCTACAAGTGCTGGCTTCCGGAGCGTCTCATATAAGGCTGGCCAGGCGTTATGGTAAACTTAGAATGCCATGCCAAGGGAGAGAAGGGAGAGAGAGAAGCCACCTAGAGCGTCTATCATCGCCTCAGATAGACATCTTCTTCTAACTCCAGGTCACAATACATGTCCAAAACCAAGTTACAACAATTGTGATGCCCAGGTAGGCCAGGATTTTGCTAACGTGCTCCATTTTTTCAAGCAAAATCCTCACGGGTAATGTAGATAATAGATCTCAGAGCCCCGACAAGCTGATAGAAATATACAACATTGTATAAACACTTGGGTATCTGTACGTAAGGACACGTTTCGCCACACAGTGGCTTCATCAGTTATTCTTACAGAGAAGTAAATGGAAGCTCAGGGAATTTAGGTGCATCTGTCCCTTAGCCTGGAAGTCGATATGAGTTGTTAGTAAGTCCGTGATTTGATGTTGACTGAGGTTCTGTGAAGCAGTTCCTCAGCAACAACAAGGGCTGTAGCCAACTTGGAGATTGTTATTCTGCTAGCCGTTCTTTGAAATTTTCGCGTTTATTCTTGTGAATTTTTTGAGTCGAACTGCTGTTGCGAGAATATTTCTACATTTACTGTTAAATTGTAATAAACTGTAAATTGTAAGCTGGGAAGTCAAACCCGCATTTTTTTGTTATTGCATTCTTGGAAACAAATTTTTTATTTTTTTTTGTGATATTTTTAAAGTGTTTTAAAGTAGTGTTTGCCAAGCTTTGTTTAGTAGGGTGATCTAAACAAACT
Source organism: Cherax quadricarinatus (assembly GCF_026875155.1). NCBI lineage: Eukaryota > Metazoa > Arthropoda > Malacostraca > Decapoda > Parastacidae > Cherax > Cherax quadricarinatus. Next base: position 72,255,441 of record NC_069410.1, read on the forward strand.
TTATTGCAACTTGCATTCAGTTGTTGCACATTTTGACACCTCACCTCAAGTTTTAATGTATTTACTGCAAATTATTGTTTATCAGACTCGATAGTTCAATTTTAAATCGAGGTTTGAATTAATTTTTTTGGCTAATGTACAGTACAATTTGGAAATTTATTGAAATGTCTAATATTGTGTTGATGTAATAACGTATGAATACCTCTTTGATTCGCTTCACATTTTCAGGGTATTACTAAAATATTGAAAACTTTCTGCGCACTCTGTACTATTCCTTTCTCCTGCATTGATGTCCCAGGGAGGAGAGGTTATGCAATATGGGGATACCTTTCTGGGATCGCGCAGCGACTGAAAACAATCTAGTTTGCTTTAGCCTATATAAGTACACCTAAAAGAGGGAAGGAGCCTTTGCAGCAGATATACCGGCACATGCTAGCAGGTCCAACTTACACTATGTACTTGTCTAAGCTATTTTTAAAGGTACACAAGGTTTTCGCTTCAAAACATACTCATGAGTTTTGTTCGACTCATCCACAACTCTGTTACAGACAGTTCTTCCCAATATTCTTTCTAAATCTAAATTTTCAACTTGAACCTATTTCTGCGTGTCCAGTCTTGGGTATTTTTTTATGACGTTATTTACATCCCCATTATTTCGTTATACACCTCAAAATCTACGGTTGTCTAAGGTAGAGTCTAGGTTCAGTGCTCTCATCTGTCCTATAGGAAAAAAAATTTGATACATGGGATCAAACTTTGTCAACTTCTGCACGTTTTCCAAGGCATTATTATATCCTCATTGTGTAATCGGTGATACAAAATCTGGTGCAGGCATAATCTAAATGAGGCCTAATCATCGAAATATAAGTGAAGAACTGCCTTAAGACTCCTGGCTTTTTATACCTCTTCATACGAAGCCAAGAATTCTTTATCCTTATGGGTTACGCTTACACTGGGCAGAGAATAGCAAAATATCGAACATAAGCTTAAGGAATCATACAGAGGACATGAAACTTAGGAAGAAAAAACTGTAAGCCATATATGAAACTGAAGGAAACCCAAAATACTTCCTTTCTTGCCAAATCGAAGGCGAAAACAACATCCAATATTGGAGGATCCCTGCTTAGACGAGATGGGACTTTACATATTTGACAGCAAGGAATGAGCGGAGATATTAAAGTTCCCAGTTTGACTTTTGGACTCGGTTATTTAATAAGCTGCTAACCAGACTAGAGTCGACAAACTAAATAATTTTTTTAAGACGAAACTCAAATTTGGTCAATTCAAACATCTTGGAAAAGGGTAATAAATGACATGCCATGCACTCAGCCCCAGGACCGGAACTCGCGGGGAAACTCTGTGTTTAATTGGGAAACTGCAAGAAGCCCTGTCACGTGCCTTTAGCATTCTATGGAAAGGGGACATGGGTCACAGGGGTTCATCTCTCAGTCACTTAAAACACCAGATGTAAGCCCCATTCCACAAAGGGGGCAGTAAAGCAAATTGCAAAGAATTACAGACTACAATAAACGCTAACTTCATATAAAATTCTGTGAAAGGGTTCTAAGAAGCAAGATTGCTACCCAATCTAGATACCCATCAGCTACACAACCCAGGGAAATATGGATTTAGAGCAGGTCGCCTTTGCTTGTCCCAACTATTGGATCACTGTGAACAAGGTCTTGTATGTTCTGAAGACGAGCAAAATGCAGATGTAGAATACACAGAATTGAGAAAAGCCTTCGCCAAGTGTGACCCATAATGTACTTAGGCACAAATTGCGTGATGAAAAAGAAAAATAACAGGAAAAATGGTAGATGGATCTATAGCTTCCCTAACAAAATAGAACACAAAGAATATTAATTAAACAGAATAAAGTCTTGAGGCGGCTACAGTAAAAAGCTCTGTTCCAAACGGCACAGTATTCGCTTCCATTCTGTTCCTCACCCTCATATAGACATAAACAGAGATGTAAGACACAGCACCGTGTCTTCCTTTTTCAGATGCACCCAAGTTTGCTGACAGTGTCCTCCATCGAAGGACACTGCAAGACTCCAGCAAACATCAACCAAATCTTTAACTATGCCGCAGGAAGTAACAATATGAGTTCAGTGAAGAGAAATTTTAATTACTCCGATTAATGGAGAATTGAGGAAATTAAAACTATTATCAGAGTTATAAAAACAAATTCCAATCCACACAATAGAGCTGAAAAAAAACTAATTCGAAGGACCTGGGAAGTGATAATGTTAGAGGATTTCACTTTCAAAGATTCACAACAATGTATTCGCCAATCTCTAGAAAATTGAGACCTTCAAAACTAGGGACGCCAAAGCCCATGACGATTCTCTTCAAATAGCTTGTTCTCTCTAGGCTTAGAATATTGCTGTACATAATGACGCCTTGCAAGGCAGGTGAAATTGCTAACCTGGGAGTTACAGAGAAGCCTTCGTATGATAATTTAAAACGCCTAACTACTGGGAATGGATGAAGTTCCTTGTCTTGTACTCCCTGAAATGCAGGCGGGAAAAGATACATCATATAAACACTGGAAAATTCTAGAGAGATTAGTACCAAATTTGCACCGATAATCACTCCCTACGAAAAACCAATGACTCGGCAAGCGTGCAACATCCCCCAGTAAAAAGCAGGAGGGTCCGCCCACGACGCACGCTAAGATACAACTTCAATAATAGTAAGGGGTACAAGACCCTCCAGCTGCCTCCCAGAATGCATAAGGGGGATTACCAATAGACCACTGGCTGTCTTCAAGAACACGCTGGAAAGGCACCTAAAATCAGTACCTTACCAGTCGGGCTGTGGTTCGTACGTCAGTCTATGTGCCGCCAGCAGCAACAGCCTGGTTGAACGTGCCCTGATCCACCCCGAGGCCTGGTCACAAACTGGCCTCGGGGGCACTGACCCCTCTCCAAGTATTCTCCAGGTATACGCACTGCTGCCCATGCTTTAGATTATTCTAACCAGAGTCCATAAATCTTTTTCGCATTCAGAGTGATTCGGATCTACATTAATAAATTTATTAGTGACAGTTATTTTCTTTTGTAATGCTTAGAACATTGTATTTATCTAAAATAAACTGCATCTGCTACCTCTCCGCCCTCTGTATCAATCTATTCCGCCCTCTGTATCAATCTATTCCGCCCTCTGTATCAATCTATTCAGATCATCATGTTGAGTTCTAGTGCCCTCGTCAGAAATAATCGACGGCCTATTTTCGTGTCATCGGCACACTTGCTTATATTGCTATTTATCCCTTCACGTATGTCGTTTGAGTATATTCATTCCCCTAACACCAAAGTCAAACACTGACCCCTGTGGAGCACCGTTTGTGATGCTCTCCCACTCTGATTTATCTCCATTTATACAAAATCCCTGTTGCCTGCCTGTCAGCTACTCTATCCAGGAAAAAAATTCTCCTCCTATTCCTTGTGCCTCGATCTTCCTCAACAATCTCCGGTGTGGAGCTCTATCAAAAACCTTAATGAAGTCCAAGTACACAATATCATAATATCACAATAATACGAATATTGCATATCACAATACCATATTCATTACCATGGTCTATTTCCTCAAATACCTTAGTGAAAAAAGTAATGTCGTAAAGTAGGAACGTCCCTTTACAAAACCGTGCTGAGAGTCATGGATCAATTTAGCTTTCATTGTGGCTTCAAATAGCCTCGGCAATTACCGATGCCATTCAATTTTTCAACAATGTTGAAAAAAACATTGTGGAAAAATTGATGGACTCGAATGTAAGGAAGGAGAAACTTGGCAAACTAATGGTTTGCTAAGGTCCTCCTTACATTCCTTTATAAACCACTTGAGAAAACAGTTCTCGACTTGGGAATCTGTTTTGTTTTATTCTGTTTATTTGTCTGAGGACATGTTAACTAGTGGACTTTGATCATGTTTAACTTGTTCTAGTCCTCACCTCTATATTTTTTTTTTTATTTTTGGAGTTTTTCTAGTATTTTCCTGCGTAAAATCTGAGAGGAAAATTAAGTGTTGAAAATTTGCTACACATTTTCTTGTACTGGACGGTAGAGCTTGACCTGAGCGACTTTAAGTGGGTTGTCTTGTCCCTAATCTTATTTCTATGTACCTGAAAGAAACTTATTTTGAAGCTATTCTTTGAATTCTTGTGACTTATCTTCGTAATCTCTTTTGAATTTTCTTATTCTTTTTTATATTCCTATGTTCTAATTGAATATATGGTTAATTCCCGTTGCTCTTTTGGATTCGGGTTTTGTAAATGCCTTCTTTTGGACATCACAGACACACACACAACACACACACACAAACTCACACACACACACACACACACAAACACACACACATACACACACAAAAAACATACACACACATACAACACATTACACCAACATACATACAACACACACACACACACACAACACATTACCCACACACGATAACTCGGGGCCGGAGCTGTGACTTGACCACTTCAACCACAAATTATGTGAGTACACACACACGTACACACTAGAACCATGCTGCGTGACGGAGGGTTGTGAGAGTGGGGCCTGTGACTGGAGCGGTTTTCTACAGGGGTCTTAGGACCAGTGCTATTTTTGGTATATGTGAATGACATGGCGGAAGGAATACACTCAGAAATGTTCCTCTTTGCAGATGATGTAAAGTTAATGGTGGAAAATTTTAAATAGGATGGAGGTCAGGGAAAGGACTACAAAGAGACTTGGACAGGCTGGAAGACTGGTCCAGCAACTGGCTTCTCGAATTTAACTCCGCCAAATGCAAAGTAATGAAGATCGGGTATTGGAAAGAAGACCGCAGAGTATAGGCTAGGTGGCCAAAGATTGCAAACCTCACTCAAGGAAAACGATCTTGGGGTGTGTATAATACCGAGCACATCTCCTGAGGCGCACATCAACCAGATAACTGCTGCAGCATATGGGCTCCTAGCAAACCTGAGAATAGCGTTCTGGTACCTCAGTAAGGAATCGTTCAAGACTCTGTACACCTTGTACGTCAGGCTCATACTGGAGTATGCAGCACCAGTTTGGAACAAACACCTGGTCAAGCACGTCAAAAAATTAGAGAAAGTGAAAAGGTTTGCAACAAGACTAGTTCCAGAGCTAAGGTGAATGTCCTGTGATGAGTCGTCACACACCTTCAGGAGCCAGTGACAGGGTCACCATCTGGCAAACACTTTGTTGCTTTGTCAATCATTGTGTTATAGGGATCTTCTCTGACGTAATCAGCGCAAGTCTTTACAAACCATACCCCCGGCCGGGATTGAACCCGCGGTCATAGAGTCTCAAAACTCCAGCCCGTCGCGCTAGCCACTAGACCAGCCAGCCACAATAAGATTCATCCAACTAGGCAAGTCTTTACTGACTATCCCTCACTAAATGGTCTGCTTCTCTCAGCGATATATTAACTAAGTGACGGACAGCTTGCACTTCAGGAACACTTTCACCATTATACCTTTTAAAGACTAAGATTTTAAGTCAGACCATTTGAGTGAACTGATCTTATACTGATGTTTACCTCAGTGAGTCTTACCATTGTACTCCTTAAAAATAGACAACTTTCATTGTAAAGCTGAAAATGAGTTGGTCTTTCCACTAATTTAAAAGTAATCTAGATCACTTCACAATGATTGAAACAATATTCTTATTTTTTCTTCTGAAAAAGAGGGTGTTCTGATATTTTTAAAAATAAATGTTTGAAAAGGATTACAAGAAATTTCATTACCTCTATAATTGTGCCACCTCCTATTCTGTGCCTTAGTATATTGTGCCTCTGTGTGTAAACGTATGGGTACCTGCTGCTCACTGTGTATCGCTGCCTAATATTGCCCTCCCACTTCATTCACTTTACCTCCCTCTCGTTTCAGCTTTTTCTTCTATTGATTTAGTAATTATGCATTCAATTTTTTTTATTCTATGCAGGTTTACAGGGCGGGCATTTAACCTTTCAGAGATATGCTGGACATGGGATGGTGACACAAACTCAGTTATATTTGTATGGTCTTGCACTTTGCTCAACATTTAAGGTATAAAATCAGTGTTGTGAGTCAAACGAGTCATTTCTCATGACCGTCGACTGTGTTGATTCCTAGTTTATAAGAATGTGTTCAATTAATAAAAGTTTTAATTAAGACACTATTTTTTTTTCTTTATAAAGTGTGCAAGAATGTGTTAAGTGAGGCTTCCCCCCTGGGTTACGCAAGAATGTGTTAAGTGAGGCTTCCCTGGGTTTACCGCAAAAAGAATGGGTTAAGTGATGCTTCCCTGGGTTACCGCATAAGAATGTGTTAAGTGATGCTTCCCTGGGTCCTCCGCAAGAATGTGTTAAGTGAGGCTTTCCTGGGTTACGCAGAATTGTTGGTTTAAGTGAGGCTTTCCCTGGGGTTACCGCAAGAATGTGTAGTGAGGCTTCCTGGGTTACCGCAAGAATGGTTAAGTGAGGCTTCCCTAGGTTACCGCAAGAATGTGTTTAAGTGAGGCTTCCCTGGGTTACCGCAAGAATGTGCCTAGTGAGGCTCCCTGGGTTACCGCAAGAATGTGTTAAGTGAGGTTTCCCTGGGTTACCGCAAGAAATGTGTTTAAGTGAGGCTTCCCTGGGTTACCGCAAAAGCATGTGTTAAGTGGGGACCTTCCCTGGGTTACCGCAAGAATGTGTGAAGTGAGGCTCTTCCCTGGGTTACCGCAAGTATGTGTTAGTGAGGCTTCCCTGGGTTCCCGCAAGAATGTGTTAAGTGAGGCTTCCCTGGGTTACGCAAGAAATGTGTTAAGTGAGGCTTCCCTGCGGTTACCCGCCAAAGGAATGTGTTATGTGAGGCTTACTGGGTTACCGCAGAATGTGTCTAAGTGAGGCTTCCTGGGTTACCGCAAGAATGTGTTAAGTGAGGCTTCCCTGGTTACCGCCAGGAATGTGTTAAGTGAGGCTTCCCTGGGTTACTGCAAGAATGTGTTAAGTGAGGCTTCCCTGGGTTACCGCAAGAATGTGTTAAGTGAGGCTTCCCTGGGTTACCGCAAGAATGTGTTAAGTGAGGCTTCCCTGGGTTACCGCAAGAATGTGTTAAGTGAGGCTTCCTTGGGTTATCGCAAGAATGTGTTAAGTGAGGAGGCTTCCCTGGGGGGATTACCGCAAGAATTGTGTTAATTGAGGACTTCCTGGGTCACCGCAAGATGTGTTTTAAGTGAGGCTTCCCTGGTTACCGCAAAGAATGTGTTAAGATGGAGGTTCCCTGGGGTTACGCAAGGAATGTGGTTAAGTGAGGCTTTTTACCTGGGGACGGCAAGAATGTGTTAAGTGATGCTTCCCTGGGTTTTACTCCGCTAGGAATGTGTTAAGTGAGGCATTCCCTGGGTTACGCAAGAATGTGTTTAAGTGAGCTTCCCTGGGTTACCGGCAAGAATGTCGTTCAGTGAGGGCTTCCCTGGGTTACCGCCACAAGAATGTGTTAAGTGAGGTTCCCTGGGTTCCTGCAAGAATGTGTTAGTGAGGGACTTCCCTGGGTCTACCGCAGAATGTGTTAAGGAGGCTTCCTGGGTTACCGCAAGAATGTGTTAAGTGAGGCTTCCCTGAGTTAACCGCAAGAATGTGTTAAGTGAGGCTTCCTGGGTTACCGCAAGAATGTGTTAAGTGAGGCGTTCCTGTTGGTTACCGCAACATGTGTTAAGTGATGCTTCCCTGGGTTACCGCAAGAATGTGTTAAGTGAGGCTTCCCTGGGTTACCGCAAGGAATGTGTTAAGTGAGGCTTCCCTGACGGTTACCGCAAGAATGTGTTTTAAGTGAGGCTTCCCTGGGTTACCGCAAGAATGTGTTAAGTGAGGCTTCCCTGGGTTACCGCAAGAATGTGTTAAGTGAGGCTTCCCTGGGTTACCGACAAGAATGTGTTAAGTGAGGATTCCCTCGGTTACCGCAGCAAATGTGTTAAGTGAGGCTTCCCTGGGTTACCGTCAAGAATGTGTTAAGTGAGGCCTTCCCTGGGTTACACGCAAGAATGTGCGTTAAGTGAGGGCTTCCCTGGGTACCGCCAAGTATGTGTTAAGTGAGGCTTCCCTGGGTTTACCGCAAGAATGTGTTAAGTGAGGCTTCCTGGAGTCACCGCAAGGAAAAAGAGTGTGTTAAGTGAGGGCTTCCTGGGTTACCGCAAGAAAGGAAAGTGTTAGGTGAGGCTTCCATGGGTTTACCGCAAAGAATCAAGGAATGTGTTTTAATTGAGGCTTTCCGGGTTACCGCAAGATTGTGTTAAGTGATGCTTCCCTGGGGTTACCGCAAAGAATGTGTTAAGTGAGCTTCCTGGGTTACGCAAGAATGTGTTAAGTGAGGCTTCCCTGGGTTTACCGCAAGGAATGTGTTAAGTGAGGCTTCCCTGGGTTACCGCAAGAATGTGTTAAGTGAGGATTCCCTGGGTTACCGCAAGAATGTGTTAAGTGAGGCTTCCCTGGGTTACCGCAAGAATGTGTTAAGCGAGGCTTCCCTGGGTTACCGAGAATGTGTTTAGTGAGGCTTCCTGGGTTACCGCCAAGAATGATGTTAAGTGAGGCTTCCCTGGGTTACCGCAAGAATGTGTTAAGTGAGGCTTCCCTGGGTTACCGCAAGAATGTGTTAAGTGAGGCTTCCCTGGGTTACCGCAAGAATGTGTTAAGATGATGCTTCCTGGGTTACCGCCAAGAATGTGTTAAGTGATGCTTCCCTGGGTTACCGCAAGAATGTGTTAAGTGATGCTTCCCTGGGTTACCGCAAGAATGTGTTAAGTGAGGCTTCCCTGGGTTACGCAAGAATGAGTTAAGTGAGGCTTCTGGGTTACCGCAAGAATGTGTTTAAGTGAGGCTTCCCTGGGTCACCGCAGAATGTGTGTTTAAGTGATGCTTCCCTGGTGGGTTACCGCAAGATTGTGTTAAGTGAGGTCTTCCTGGGTTCACCGCAAGAATGATTTTAAGTGAGGGTATCCCTGGGTTACCGCAAGAATGTGTTAAGTGAGGCTTCCCTGGGTCACCGCAAGAATGTGTTAAGTGAGGCTTCCCTGGGTTACCGCAAGAATGTGTTAAGTGAGGCTTCCCTGGGTTACCGCAACAATGTGTTAAGTGATGCTTCCCTGGGGTTACCGCAAAGGAATGTGTTAAAGGAGGCTTTCCATGGGTTACCGCAAGAATGTGTTAATGTGAGGATTCCTGGGTTACCGCAAGAATGTGTTAAGTTGGCTTCCTGGGTTACCGCAAGAAAGAATGTGTTAGTGTGGCTTCCCTGGGTTACGCAAGAATGTGTTAAGTGAAGGCTTCCCTGGGTTACCGCAAAGAATGTGTTAAGTGAGGCTTCCCTGGGTCAACCGCAAGAATGTGTTAAGTGATGCTTCCCTGGGTTACCGCAAGATGTGTTAGTGAGGCTTCCCCTGGGTCACCGCAAGAATGGTTAAGTGAGGGCTTCCCTGGGTTACCGCAAGAATGTGTTAAGTGAGGCTTCCTGGGTTACCGCAGAATGTGTTAAGTGAGGTCTTCCCTGGGATTACCGCAAGAATGTGTTAAGTGAGGCTTACCTGGGTTACCGCAAGAGAATGTGTTAAGTTGAGGCTTCCTGGGTTAACCGCAAGAATGTGTTAAGTGAGCTTCCCTGGGGTGACGAAGAATGTGTTAAGTGAGGCTTCCTGGGTTCCGCTAAAATTTACAAAATTGTCTGCCGAAGGAAAGTGAAAAACTGACGTAAATGAGAAAAAAAAATATTTCATAAGACGATTTGTACCTCAAAAATATATTATTATAAAGAATTAATAGTAGTAGTAGTCTTACTTCTGTATACCTCGAAGAATCCTTTTGGGTTAGTCTTTGAATCCCTTGGTACCTTAGCCTCATAATTCTCTTTTTGATTTTACTTATTCCTTTCTTTATTTCTCTCTTTAATTGAATATATTGATTTCTTAACTGCCCATCCCTCTTTTTGATACTCATATATTTGCCTTCTTTTGACAATGAGTTTGTTTTAATCTATTGTTCATTCATTTGGGATTATTTTTGTTAGATATAATTTCCTACTCGGAACAAAAGTTTTGTTGCCCAGCTGAACCTATGCTCTGAAAAACGTCATATTGGCAACCGAGATCACTCCCTGACCATAGTTAGGACATTCCCAAATTTAGCCCTCCCAAGTAATTTTTACAGTCCCCATGAAGACGGCCAAGCGGAAAATCTGGGACAAGAGAATTATGATTGCGTTATCTGGGTAATTCCATGATATATTGAAAACTACAGTGATTTGTGATCACTTTCCCCAAGCTTCATCATTATCCTCAAAGATTTTTAATTAAGTGAATCTTTGTTGGCACAGAACCAAGTCAAAGCAGATTGTTTCCTCTAGTTGGTTCTGTCACAACTGTTCAAAAGCAAATCATGAACCGTATCAAGAAAGTCACTAGACTCAAGTTTCCTGTCAAGTGTTCCCAATCAAATTTGTTAAAGTTAACATCTCCCATTATCACAACATTGTCATATTCTTGATGCCTTATAAATTTCGTCCATAACTGCTTTATGCACTCCCTATCAAGGTTTTAGGGGCGCATATAAATCACACCAAAAATTAATTTTGTCACGACCCTCGAGAAGAAACTGTAGCCAAAACCGATTCTGTGTTCGATGTTTTAATTTATATCATGTCTAAGGAAAACAATTTAAAATTTTCTCGACATACATCGCCACACCACCACCCGTCTGTTGACCCTATCAGTGTGGAATAGTTTATAACCCTTATGTTGCATTCAGAAGGCCATTTCTCTATCTTTCAGGTTTTGAAACCAGGTTCTGTTATTACCAATAATAATCTATATTACTACACTTGCAAGTAATTTAGGCTCATCTATCTTATTTCTCAGACTCTACTATTTGTATTAGTAACTCGTTTGTCCTCTACTCCTCTCTTTGTTTGTTGAATCAATTGATTTACCATTACTAGCAACTTTATTTGAATATTGTCTTTTAAGCATATCCCTGAGGTTATCCCGGTAATAAACTGCTGTTTTAGCCCAAATGCTGCAGCCGATTGTTTCCCACAGCACACCCATACCTCTATAATCTATCAGTTTAAATTCTGAAAATCATCAAATTACCCTTCTCAATTGAATTGGCTAATGCAACACTCCACCCCAGAGGATGAACCACTCCCTTGCATACATTTAATGTTTGCCAAAAGAAAAAGGTCCCAGTTATCAATGAATGGGATTGCAAGTTCCTTGCAGTACCCTGTCTACTAGCCAGCGAATTTGATACAATTGCCCTAGACATCCATTTCATTGCCCCTCCCTTTCTAGGCAAATGTTCTGTTACAGGCACTTCGAGATGCTCGGTTCAGGCGGACTGCAGATCTCTGATTGTCTCGCCTAACATATTTTCTTGTGACAGAATCCACAGGGGATAGTGTAGACGCCTACTGTATCGTTCAAGGTCGTTGAGGATGTATGCGTTTCGTAGTGAGGGACTTTGATAGATGATGTGTTTATGGTGGAAAGTTGATGTTATCATAGGCAAGTGCCCGTCGAGTATTCGTGGCAAATCACCACATGGGCCCCCCCCCCAGCACTATGAACTGCTAAGAGGGCTGTTTCCTGAGGCGGTTTGTTGAGGATAGCCTTGTGCCTTGAGTCTGCACAATCTCGGATGAAGAAAGATGGAAACAGAAGACGTGTAAAGGCTTGTGTTATGTAAGTACATTATTCTTCATAGAAAACAGGGGCCTGGAGATGCGAAGAGCTCTCAAAGAAGAGCCAATGGGAACTCCTTTTTAGTGCGGGTGTTCTTGTTGTGAATAAATGTGTATAAGATCGTCCTTGTTGGTAGGTTTTCTATTACACTTTGAGAGAAGTTTGTCACTGTCGGGAGATCGCACAGTAGAACGTCGCGAGGAAAGGAACAATTTGCCATCATTTTCGAGTTCAAGGTGGTAAACTTTATTGATGGTTCGGCTGCATTGATCTAGTTGAGGAGAAGGGGCTGGATATTGAGACGTCTCGGATAGAAAACCATATATCATCAACGTATCTTAGCCAGGTAACGGTGTGGAATGAGGGTGCTGATTTCTCTGTTCCAGTTTTTCCATGAAGAGGTTGGCAAGCACAGCACTGAGCGGGCTGCCCATTGCCATCCCAAAGCATTGTATTGTAACAGTTGTCCTGATACTGAAGAAGTTGAAATAACACAAAGATCACTAGATTGATGAAATCTAGAAGAGGGTAACGGGAGGTCGTGGTTTTCAGTGAGCACTCTGTCTCAGAATGTTTATGGCGCGTCAGTAGGAACGCTGGTAAAGAGGGCGTGACATCGAAGGAAGCCATGCTTTTGTTTTTAACTTAGGTTGCCAATTTGAGAGAAAGGTAACTGAGTGTTTGAGGTGGGCTTGATTGATGTTGCTCAGAAGCGCTGAAAGGGTATTTGGCAAGGTGTTAGGCTAGTCTGGGTGTGGTGCACTCCTGCCTGAAGTGATAGGCCGTAGTGGGATGCCAGGCTTGTGTGTCTTAGGAAGGCCATACAGGAACGTGCGGGTTTTGTTGCCCTGGTTAAACGTTTAAGTAGTTTTTTTGCTTGGTCTGAATTTCGTAAGTTGCTACGAGCCTTTTTGAAGAAAGGTCTGGTTACTTTGAAGTAGCACTATTCTGATACAGGCTGGTATGTGTTGGCATCATTGAGAAGATTTAAAAACTTATTGTGTAGTCGACGTGTTCAAGTAACACCCACATCACCATCCTTTGCCAGCGGTTGTAATGACGATTTCATTCAGACGCCGCATCGGTTTGTCTAGGAAGCATACTAATCGCCGTCACCGACACAATAGATCGTAACACTGGAAACCACAAATTTTCAATAACATTAGCACACATGATACTTAAGCAGGCTAAGCACCACCAACCAAAAACAACCACAGGAAGTAAATGATTTCATCGTCTACTCGTCCTCATCCCAAACATGCAATCTTCAGGTCACCTTGCGTCCTCACACCTCAGGTCTCACCTATATAATAATGTCTTTTCTACCTCTGTGTGTTCAGAAGTGATCAAGGTTCCCCAGGACGAAAAGTTTTCTAATAAATATGTCATCAGTGTTTGCTTACGTGTCTTTCTAAACCGGCTTGTCAGTATTTACTTACCATTGTTTATACCCACAGAACATGCTGAACAAAAAAAAAACCCATTTTTACCACCACCTTCATCTTAGTAGTCATTGTGGTGATCCCTTCATGTGGGTCCCCAATCTCACAGGATAATTTTTATGGTGAAATCTTCTAAGATAAGTAGCATTCTATTGATCTATTGAAAACTTGTTCCTATTTCTGCACGTTACCCTGTGATTAATTTTGTTTTTTGCATTCCTATATTGATCTTTTACTAATTAGTAATGAATAGTAGATTTACAACTATGTACTTAATTGTTTGTGTACCACTTCCGGTTTTAATTGTACCCCATTTATTGTCAGCTTGTTTATTCTTTTTATCATCCTTCTCGTCTCTACACAACACTCCTTCCCTTCCCTTGTTTCTCATTCCTTTCATCATTACTTGATTTTCTTTTCGAGATTGATGGACTGTTTACATAGACTCAAGGCTGAGAGGGACTGATTACCTCAAACTCCTCCTGTTCTTAACCATTCTCCTTTGTATGGACTGATGAAGCCATTGTATGGCGAAACGTTTCCTCATTAATGATACCCAAATATTACACATGTGTCTAATTTATCAACTTGGTTCTCTGAACCATTTATCTACATACCTGATATCCTACTTGTAACATGACAATACTGATATCAGTTCACCGAGTTTTATCTCTGTAATAACTGTGATATATAGGATTGCCGCTGGTATCTGTAATTTAAATTCAATATATTTTTTTATCATAACCGATTTACACTTGTGAACCATAATTTGGGATTTCTTTTTTTTCTATAATTTGGTTTGAGTGGTCAAGCAATCTGTGGATCATGCATAATAAGGGCAAGGGTGAAGCTGAGACTGTGTGTGTATTGTTGCAAGGGTGAAGCTGAGACTGTGTGTGTATTGTTGCAAGGGTGAAGCTGAGACTGTGTGTGTATTGTTGCAAGGGTGAAGCTGAGACTGTGTGTGTATTGTTGCAAGGGTGAAGCTGAGACTGTGTGTGTATTGTTTGCAAAGGGATGCAAGCTGAGAACGTGTGTGTATTGTGCAAGGGTGTTGAAGCTTGAGACTGTGTGAGTATTGTTGACAAGGTTGAAGTGGAGTACTGTGTTGTGTATTGTTGAAAGAGAAGGGGTCAGGGGGTTATAATAGTGGAAAAAATAAAAGACAAATACAGTTAATGAGGGACCCTTTATTGACAACGTTTAGCCTAACAAAGTGAACTTTATCTGAGTCAACAAAGAGACTATTGGTGTGGAATATTACATGAGTGTTATACAGGACGGAGAGTCAGGTGGAGATTGCTGGGTGGTTTTGAATTGAGACGGACCCTTACAGGTCCGTTTATTGTGTTAATGAAGGCCAGCTTTGTGGGCGAAACCACCCCGTTGTCATAAAGGATCACATTATACTGAACCATTTCTGTTTATTTTTCCATCGTGACTCGGTGTTTAATACCATTTATCTCATCGATATAAAAGTGGAATGCTATTATTGTAAGACGATGAAACAGGCCTTGGGATTGAGTGCCTACCCTATACTATCTGTAATATTCTTCTCTACCTACTTCCTCTACTTTTTGAGTGCTCTTTTTTCATACTGTTTTTCCCCAGGCTTTCTATTGACAAATAAAGAAATCGTCCTATGATTTCGTTTATCCAAAAACATGGAGTTGGTTGATGGAGAGGATTGTCAGTGAATGAGAGTTGAGGAGAGGATATCAGTGATGAGAGGGATGGAGAGGATGCCACTGATGAGAGGCGATGGAGAGGATGTCAGTCATGAGAGGTGATGGAAGAAGCTAAGCGGATTCCACATTAGCAATACATAAGTTCTATGATTTCTTCTGTTACATAATAAACTGTCAATTACTGTTCTTGGTCAATATGCTGTGAGTAAACTCACGAGCCCACGTAAACTGTGGCTCAGTTTCTATCATTTGCTCTAACAGTGCGCCCAGGTCTCCAGGTTTGTCTTTTATAGCATTCTGTCACTTTGTCATCTTAATTAGTCCTCAATATCTCGTTCACCGTTTCGTATACTCTAATGTTTATTAGGGATCATTTGTTTTAGTTATTTTATCGTAAGGCTGTAAGCACTGTCTTTTTCTCGGCCACAGCAAGTCAGTATTTTATTCCTATCTCCTCTCCTAGCGTCTTGGGTCAGTCATTCCTGCGCTGTCGACAGTAGCTACTGTAAGTAACCCCAATTGAAGCCTCCAGCGCATCACATGAGTTTGCCTTATCCTCTCTTAACTGTTGTCCAGTTACCTCTGCTGATATCTGATCTGCTGCTTGTGCTGCTCATCATCACTCAGTGGCAGCTTGGATCTTGGTAGTCGTTGATGATGCATGGTCCATGCACATTAGATTTGATTGCCATCATTGCTTGTTTGGCTGTATTCAAAATTAGATTTAACAGCTACAAGTGCTGGCTTCCGGAGCGTCTCATATAAGGCTGGCCAGGCGTTATGGTAAACTTAGAATGCCATGCCAAGGGAGAGAAGGGAGAGAGAGAAGCCACCTAGAGCGTCTATCATCGCCTCAGATAGACATCTTCTTCTAACTCCAGGTCACAATACATGTCCAAAACCAAGTTACAACAATTGTGATGCCCAGGTAGGCCAGGATTTTGCTAACGTGCTCCATTTTTTCAAGCAAAATCCTCACGGGTAATGTAGATAATAGATCTCAGAGCCCCGACAAGCTGATAGAAATATACAACATTGTATAAACACTTGGGTATCTGTACGTAAGGACACGTTTCGCCACACAGTGGCTTCATCAGTTATTCTTACAGAGAAGTAAATGGAAGCTCAGGGAATTTAGGTGCATCTGTCCCTTAGCCTGGAAGTCGATATGAGTTGTTAGTAAGTCCGTGATTTGATGTTGACTGAGGTTCTGTGAAGCAGTTCCTCAGCAACAACAAGGGCTGTAGCCAACTTGGAGATTGTTATTCTGCTAGCCGTTCTTTGAAATTTTCGCGTTTATTCTTGTGAATTTTTTGAGTCGAACTGCTGTTGCGAGAATATTTCTACATTTACTGTTAAATTGTAATAAACTGTAAATTGTAAGCTGGGAAGTCAAACCCGCATTTTTTTGTTATTGCATTCTTGGAAACAAATTTTTTATTTTTTTTTGTGATATTTTTAAAGTGTTTTAAAGTAGTGTTTGCCAAGCTTTGTTTAGTAGGGTGATCTAAACAAACTTTATTGCAACTTGCATTCAGTTGTTGCACATTTTGACACCTCACCTCAAGTTTTAATGTATTTACTGCAAATTATTGTTTATCAGACTCGATAGTTCAATTTTAAATCGAGGTTTGAATTAATTTTTTTGGCTAATGTACAGTACAATTTGGAAATTTATTGAAATGTCTAATATTGTGTTGATGTAATAACGTATGAATACCTCTTTGATTCGCTTCACATTTTCAGGGTATTACTAAAATATTGAAAACTTTCTGCGCACTCTGTACTATTCCTTTCTCCTGCATTGATGTCCCAGGGAGGAGAGGTTATGCAATATGGGGATACCTTTCTGGGATCGCGCAGCGACTGAAAACAATCTAGTTTGCTTTAGCCTATATAAGTACACCTAAAAGAGGGAAGGAGCCTTTGCAGCAGATATACCGGCACATGCTAGCAGGTCCAACTTACACTATGTACTTGTCTAAGCTATTTTTAAAGGTACACAAGGTTTTCGCTTCAAAACATACTCATGAGTTTTGTTCGACTCATCCACAACTCTGTTACAGACAGTTCTTCCCAATATTCTTTCTAAATCTAAATTTTCAACTTGAACCTATTTCTGCGTGTCCAGTCTTGGGTATTTTTTTATGACGTTATTTACATCCCCATTATTTCGTTATACACCTCAAAATCTACGGTTGTCTAAGGTAGAGTCTAGGTTCAGTGCTCTCATCTGTCCTATAGGAAAAAAAATTTGATACATGGGATCAAACTTTGTCAACTTCTGCACGTTTTCCAAGGCATTATTATATCCTCATTGTGTAATCGGTGATACAAAATCTGGTGCAGGCATAATCTAAATGAGGCCTAATCATCGAAATATAAGTGAAGAACTGCCTTAAGACTCCTGGCTTTTTATACCTCTTCATACGAAGCCAAGAATTCTTTATCCTTATGGGTTACGCTTACACTGGGCAGAGAATAGCAAAATATCGAACATAAGCTTAAGGAATCATACAGAGGACATGAAACTTAGGAAGAAAAAACTGTAAGCCATATATGAAACTGAAGGAAACCCAAAATACTTCCTTTCTTGCCAAATCGAAGGCGAAAACAACATCCAATATTGGAGGATCCCTGCTTAGACGAGATGGGACTTTACATATTTGACAGCAAGGAATGAGCGGAGATATTAAAGTTCCCAGTTTGACTTTTGGACTCGGTTATTTAATAAGCTGCTAACCAGACTAGAGTCGACAAACTAAATAATTTTTTTAAGACGAAACTCAAATTTGGTCAATTCAAACATCTTGGAAAAGGGTAATAAATGACATGCCATGCACTCAGCCCCAGGACCGGAACTCGCGGGGAAACTCTGTGTTTAATTGGGAAACTGCAAGAAGCCCTGTCACGTGCCTTTAGCATTCTATGGAAAGGGGACATGGGTCACAGGGGTTCATCTCTCAGTCACTTAAAACACCAGATGTAAGCCCCATTCCACAAAGGGGGCAGTAAAGCAAATTGCAAAGAATTACAGACTACAATAAACGCTAACTTCATATAAAATTCTGTGAAAGGGTTCTAAGAAGCAAGATTGCTACCCAATCTAGATACCCATCAGCTACACAACCCAGGGAAATATGGATTTAGAGCAGGTCGCCTTTGCTTGTCCCAACTATTGGATCACTGTGAACAAGGTCTTGTATGTTCTGAAGACGAGCAAAATGCAGATGTAGAATACACAGAATTGAGAAAAGCCTTCGCCAAGTGTGACCCATAATGTACTTAGGCACAAATTGCGTGATGAAAAAGAAAAATAACAGGAAAAATGGTAGATGGATCTATAGCTTCCCTAACAAAATAGAACACAAAGAATATTAATTAAACAGAATAAAGTCTTGAGGCGGCTACAGTAAAAAGCTCTGTTCCAAACGGCACAGTATTCGCTTCCATTCTGTTCCTCACCCTCATATAGACATAAACAGAGATGTAAGACACAGCACCGTGTCTTCCTTTTTCAGATGCACCCAAGTTTGCTGACAGTGTCCTCCATCGAAGGACACTGCAAGACTCCAGCAAACATCAACCAAATCTTTAACTATGCCGCAGGAAGTAACAATATGAGTTCAGTGAAGAGAAATTTTAATTACTCCGATTAATGGAGAATTGAGGAAATTAAAACTATTATCAGAGTTATAAAAACAAATTCCAATCCACACAATAGAGCTGAAAAAAAACTAATTCGAAGGACCTGGGAAGTGATAATGTTAGAGGATTTCACTTTCAAAGATTCACAACAATGTATTCGCCAATCTCTAGAAAATTGAGACCTTCAAAACTAGGGACGCCAAAGCCCATGACGATTCTCTTCAAATAGCTTGTTCTCTCTAGGCTTAGAATATTGCTGTACATAATGACGCCTTGCAAGGCAGGTGAAATTGCTAACCTGGGAGTTACAGAGAAGCCTTCGTATGATAATTTAAAACGCCTAACTACTGGGAATGGATGAAGTTCCTTGTCTTGTACTCCCTGAAATGCAGGCGGGAAAAGATACATCATATAAACACTGGAAAATTCTAGAGAGATTAGTACCAAATTTGCACCGATAATCACTCCCTACGAAAAACCAATGACTCGGCAAGCGTGCAACATCCCCCAGTAAAAAGCAGGAGGGTCCGCCCACGACGCACGCTAAGATACAACTTCAATAATAGTAAGGGGTACAAGATTCTCCAGCTGCCTCCCAGAATGCATAAGGGGGATTACCAATAGACCACTGGCTGTCTTCAAGAACACGCTGGAAAGGCACCTAAAATCAGTACCTTACCAGTCGGGCTGTGGGTTGTACGTCTGTCTATGTGCCGCCAGCAGCAACAGCCTGGTTGAACGTGCCCTGATCCACCCCGAGGCCTGGTCACAAACTGGCCTCGGGGGCACTGACCCCTCTCCAAGTATTCTCCAGGTATACGCACTGCTGCCCATGCTTTAGATTATTCTAACCAGAGTCCATAAATCTTTTTCGCATTCAGAGTGATTCGGATCTACATTAATAAATTTATTAGTGACAGTTATTTTCTTTTGTAATGCTTAGAACATTGTATTTATCTAAAATAAACTGCATCTGCTACCTCTCCGCCCTCTGTATCAATCTATTCCGCCCTCTGTATCAATCTATTCCGCCCTCTGTATCAATCTATTCAGATCATCATGTTGAGTTCTAGTGCCCTCGTCAGAAATAATCGACGGCCTATTTTCGTGTCATCGGCACACTTGCTTATATTGCTATTTATTCCCTCACGTATGTCGTTTGAGTATATTCATTCCCCTAACACCAAAGTCAAACACTGACCCCTGTGGAGCACCGTTTGTGATGCTCTCCCACTCTGATTTATCTCCATTTATACAAAATCCCTGTTGCCTGCCTGTCAGCTACTCTATCCAGGAAAAAAATTCTCCTCCTATTCCTTGTGCCTCGATCTTCCTCAACAATCTCCGGTGTGGAGCTCTATCAAAAACCTTAATGAAGTCCAAGTACACAATATCATAATATCACAATAATACGAATATTGCATATCACAATACCATATTCATTACCATGATCTATTTCCTCAAATACCTTAGTGAAAAAAGTAATGTCGTAAAGTAGGAACGTCCCTTTACAAAACCGTGCTGAGAGTCATGGATCAATTTAGCTTTCATTGTGGCTTCAAATAGCCTCGGCAATTACCGATGCCATTCAATTTTTCAACAATGTTGAAAAAAACATTGTGGAAAAATTGATGGACTCGAATGTAAGGAAGGAGAAACTTGGCAAACTAATGGTTTGCTAAGGTCCTCCTTACATTCCTTTATAAACCACTTGAGAAAACAGTTCTCGACTTGGGAATCTGTTTTGTTTTATTCTGTTTATTTGTCTGAGGACATGTTAACTAGTGGACTTTGATCATGTTTAACTTGTTCTAGTCCTCACCTCTATATTTTTTTTTTTATTTTTGGAGTTTTTCTAGTATTTTCCTGCGTAAAATCTGAGAGGAAAATTAAGTGTTGAAAATTTGCTACACATTTTCTTGTACTGGACGGTAGAGCTTGACCTGAGCGACTTTAAGTGGGTTGTCTTGTCCCTAATCTTATTTCTATGTACCTGAAAGAAACTTATTTTGAAGCTATTCTTTGAATTCTTGTGACTTATCTTCGTAATCTCTTTTGAATTTTCTTATTCTTTTTTATATTCCTATGTTCTAATTGAATATATGGTTAATTCCCGTTGCTCTTTTGGATTCGGGTTTTGTAAATGCCTTCTTTTGGACATCACAGACACACACACAACACACACACACAAACTCACACACACACACACACACACAAACACACACACATACACACACAAAAAACATACACACACATACAACACATTACACCAACATACATACAACACACACACACACACACAACACATTACCCACACACGATAACTCGGGGCCGGAGCTGTGACTTGACCACTTCAACCACAAATTATGTGAGTACACACACACGTACACACTAGAACCATGCTGCGTGACGGAGGGTTGTGAGAGTGGGGCCTGTGACTGGAGCGGTTTTCTACAGGGGTCTTAGGACCAGTGCTATTTTTGGTATATGTGAATGACATGGCGGAAGGAATACACTCAGAAATGTTCCTCTTTGCAGATGATGTAAAGTTAATGGTGGAAAATTTTAAATAGGATGGAGGTCAGGGAAAGGACTACAAAGAGACTTGGACAGGCTGGAAGACTGGTCCAGCAACTGGCTTCTCGAATTTAACTCCGCCAAATGCAAAGTAATGAAGATCGGGTATTGGAAAGAAGACCGCAGAGTATAGGCTAGGTGGCCAAAGATTGCAAACCTCACTCAAGGAAAACGATCTTGGGGTGTGTATAATACCGAGCACATCTCCTGAGGCGCACATCAACCAGATAACTGCTGCAGCATATGGGCTCCTAGCAAACCTGAGAATAGCGTTCTGGTACCTCAGTAAGGAATCGTTCAAGACTCTGTACACCTTGTACGTCAGGCTCATACTGGAGTATGCAGCACCAGTTTGGAACAAACACCTGGTCAAGCACGTCAAAAAATTAGAGAAAGTGAAAAGGTTTGCAACAAGACTAGTTCCAGAGCTAAGGTGAATGTCCTGTGATGAGTCGTCACACACCTTCAGGAGCCAGTGACAGGGTCACCATCTGGCAAACACTTTGTTGCTTTGTCAATCATTGTGTTATAGGGATCTTCTCTGACGTAATCAGCGCAAGTCTTTACAAACCATACCCCCGGCCGGGATTGAACCCGCGGTCATAGAGTCTCAAAACTCCAGCCCGTCGCGCTAGCCACTAGACCAGCCAGCCACAATAAGATTCATCCAACTAGGCAAGTCTTTACTGACTATCCCTCACTAAATGGTCTGCTTCTCTCAGCGATATATTAACTAAGTGACGGACAGCTTGCACTTCAGGAACACTTTCACCATTATACCTTTTAAAGACTAAGATTTTAAGTCAGACCATTTGAGTGAACTGATCTTATACTGATGTTTACCTCAGTGAGTCTTACCATTGTACTCCTTAAAAATAGACAACTTTCATTGTAAAGCTGAAAATGAGTTGGTCTTTCCACTTAATTTAAAAGTAATCTAGATCACTTCACAATGATTGAAACAATATTCTTATTTTTTCTTCTGAAAAAGAGGGTGTTCTGATATTTTTAAAAATAAATGTTTGAAAAGGATTACAAGAAATTTCATTACCTCTATAATTGTGCCACCTCCTATTCTGTGCCTTAGTATATTGTGCCTCTGTGTGTAAACGTATGGGTACCTGCTGCTCACTGTGTATCGCTGCCTAATATTGCCCTCCCACTTCATTCACTTTACCTCCCTCTCGTTTCAGCTTTTTCTTCTATTGATTTAGTAATTATGCATTCAATTTTTTTTATTCTATGCAGGTTTACAGGGCGGGCATTTAACCTTTCAGAGATATGCTGGACATGGGATGGTGACACAAACTCAGTTATATTTGTATGGTCTTGCACTTTGCTCAACATTTAAGGTATAAAATCAGTGTTGTGAGTCAAACGAGTCATTTCTCATGACCGTCGACTGTGTTGATTCCTAGTTTATAAGAATGTGTTCAATTAATAAAAGTTTTAATTAAGACACTATTTTTTTTTCTTTATAAAGTGTGCAAGAATGTGTTAAGTGAGGCTTCCCCCCTGGGTTACGCAAGAATGTGTTAAGTGAGGCTTCCCTGGGTTTACCGCAAAAAGAATGGGTTAAGTGATGCTTCCCTGGGTTACCGCATAAGAATGTGTTAAGTGATGCTTCCCTGGGTCCTCCGCAAGAATGTGTTAAGTGAGGCTTTCCTGGGTTACGCAGAATTGTTGGTTTAAGTGAGGCTTTCCCTGGGGTTACCGCAAGAATGTGTAGTGAGGCTTCCTGGGTTACCGCAAGAATGGTTAAGTGAGGCTTCCCTAGGTTACCGCAAGAATGTGTTTAAGTGAGGCTTCCCTGGGTTACCGCAAGAATGTGCCTAGTGAGGCTCCCTGGGTTACCGCAAGAATGTGTTAAGTGAGGTTTCCCTGGGTTACCGCAAGAAATGTGTTTAAGTGAGGCTTCCCTGGGTTACCGCAAAAGCATGTGTTAAGTGGGGACCTTCCCTGGGTTACCGCAAGAATGTGTGAAGTGAGGCTCTTCCCTGGGTTACCGCAAGTATGTGTTAGTGAGGCTTCCCTGGGTTCCCGCAAGAATGTGTTAAGTGAGGCTTCCCTGGGTTACGCAAGAAATGTGTTAAGTGAGGCTTCCCTGCGGTTACCCGCCAAAGGAATGTGTTATGTGAGGCTTACTGGGTTACCGCAGAATGTGTCTAAGTGAGGCTTCCTGGGTTACCGCAAGAATGTGTTAAGTGAGGCTTCCCTGGTTACCGCCAGGAATGATGAAGTAAAGGAGTGATTGGTGGAATGATGAAGTAAAGGTTGTGATAAAAGAGAAGAAGGTAGCTTATGAGAGGTTTTTACAAAGCAGAAGTGTTATAAGAAGAGTAGAGTATATGGAGAGTAAAAGAAAGGTGAAGAGAGTGGTGAGAGAGTGCAAAAGGAGAGCAGATGAGAGTGGGAGAGGCACTGTCAAGAAATTTTAATGAAAATAAGAAATTTTTTGGAGTAAAACAAGTTAAGTAAGGCTGATGCATGCAGGGGATGAGATGAAAAGCTGTAAGCCTTCTCCCTGAAAGCTGGCTGCCTTGGATCAAACGTGTAGCGGATGCTACACGCCAAGGTATTGGTCCAGTGTGGGTAGATTGGTAAAGCACTGCGTACCTTGTCCTAAGGTTCGTAGGTTCGAGTCTCCTTCAGCCAGAGATCAGTGTTTGTGTATATTTCGCAAGCTCTCGCGAATTCCTTGCATTGTTCAAATCTCTAGTAAGGCTGATGCATGCAGGGGATGAGATGAAAAGCTGTAAGCCTTCTCCCTGAAAGCTGGCTGCCTTGGATCAAACGTGTAGCGCATGCTACACGCCAAGGTATTGGTCCAGTGTGGGTAGATTGGTAAAGCACTGCGTACCTTGTCCTAAGGTTCGTAGGTTCGAGTCTCCTTCAGCCAGAGATCAGTGTTTGTGTATATTTCGCATGCTCTCGCGAATTCCTTGCTATATATATATATATATATTTATATATATATTATATATATATATATATATATATATAATATATATATATATATATATATATATATATATATATATTATACTGATCTCTGGCTGAAGGAGACTCGAACCTACGAACCTTGGAACAAGGTACGCAGTGCTTTACCAACCTAGCTACACTGGTCCAATACCTTGGCGCCTAGCTCACGCTAGACGTTGATCCAAGGCATACAGCTTTCCAGCTTTCAAACATTGTTAAAACTTCTTGTATATCTACTACCAATAATTCAGTCATGTACCTATATATGTGTTATATCTATGTGACTCTGATGGGTTAGTATTATACCCCTTCAAGAATATTCTAATATTCCACATACACTTTTTAAATTGATAAATTAGACACATGTGCAACTCTTGGGTATCTTTATTGAGGAAACATTTCTCCACACAGTGGCTTCATCAGTCCATACGTATGGACTGATGAAGCCACTCTGTGGCGAAACGTTTCCGCAATAAAGATACCCAAGAGTTGCACATGTGTCTAATTTATCAACATGTCGGTTCTCGGAACCATTCATCTACAAACCTGTCAGGCACTGCAACTTCTTGGGATCTTTATACTTAGGATTTCTTCGCTTGCCTAATTCTTGGGCACGACCTACTTCCACATTGAACAAATGTGACACCACCTATGACTGCTGCACCTCTCCTGCTATACGGTTTATAAGCTGCTTCTCCGCTCATATGCCGTATTCTATTCAAGATTGATGGACTGAACACATCGACTCAAGGTTGAGGGACTGATTACCTCATTCTCCTCCTGTTCTTCAAGTTTCTCCTACGTATGGACTGATGAAGCCACTGTGTGGCGAAACGTTTCCTCAATAAAGATACCCAAGAGTTGCACATGTGTCTAATTTATCAACATGTCGGTTCTCTGAACCATTCATCTACAAACTTTTTAAATTGCACCAAAGTGGTTGTGTCACTTACCTTTTATATCCTACCTCACTCCCCCTCCCACCCTTTCAAATTCTACCTCACTCCCCCCTCCCACCCTTTTATATCCTACCTCACTCCCCCCTCCCACCCTTTTATATCCTACCTCACTCCCACTCCCACCCTTTAATATCCTACCTCACTCCCCCCTCCCAACCGATTCCAATATTTCTATCCTTACCCATCCTTCTTCCTTACCCATCTTACCAAAGCTCTGGTCATAAGAAACCGGAAAAGAAGAAGCCAGGGGAGACAGTAATGTCAGTGTGGGAGACGCAAGATACCTGCCAGGAGAGACAGTAATGCAAG
>NC_069410.1:72281247-72308043 GCF_026875155.1 Cherax quadricarinatus
ACCAAAAATTGCGTAGTACGAAGGGGAGAGAAATAGTGAGAGACATTTGCGAGAACGAGATAGAGAGTAATTCGTGAGAGACATTTGTGTAGTACGAGGGGGGGATAACTCAGTGAGAAATTTGCCCAGAACGAGGTAGAGAGAAACTCAGTGAAGAATTTGTTTGCAAAAACGGGGTAGAGAGAAACTCATGAGAGACTTTGCTGCAGTCAGGGAGAGAGTAACTCAGTGAGAGAAAATTTGCTGCAGAGAGGGAGAGAGAACCATGAGAGAATTTCTGCAGTACGAGGGAAGAGTAACTCAGTGAGAGACATTTGCTGCAGAACGAGGATAGAGAGTAACTCAGTGAGAGACATTTGCTGCAGTACGAGGGAGAGAGTAACTCAGTGAGAGACATTTGCTGCAGTACGAGGGAGAGAGTAACTCAGTGAGAGACATTTGCTGTAGTACGAGGGAGAGAGTAACTCAGTGAGAGACATATGCTGTAGTACGAGGGAGAGAGTAACTTCATGAGAAATATGATATAGTAGGAAGGATAGACTAACACAGTGAGAGAGACACGGTAGCAGCTGATACAATAAGTAGGAGCTTCCTGCCAGCCTTGTCCACAAGCACACCGCTGAGTGCAGTTGCCAGGATCTGTACAACGCCCACAATAGCGGTGCTAACGTTGTCGTCCAGATCCGCTCCCGAAGCCTGGGAAGAAATGACAATGTGGAGGACATATGATACTTCAAGTACATAGAAGAAAAATAATACAGTACCGAATAACGCATTTACTACCCACCTCTGAAAATCGGTCACAAGTGAATAAAGCCATTTAATACAATATTATTTGTGTATATTAATATATCAACAGGAGTAACACCTGGGTAAACGTCTCTTAATAAATCTTCCACAGTCTTATTAGTTTACCTTAAATATGAACGACATATTGAATAAGACAGGGCCCAATCCAGACATTTGTATGGAGACGAAGATGGTGAGACACA
The DNA here is from genome assembly GCF_026875155.1 of Cherax quadricarinatus. Taxonomy (NCBI): domain Eukaryota; kingdom Metazoa; phylum Arthropoda; class Malacostraca; order Decapoda; family Parastacidae; genus Cherax; species Cherax quadricarinatus. The sequence goes on from NC_069410.1 coordinate 72,282,240, forward strand.
GTACGAAAGGTTTCAGGTTATGAGGTCTCAGAAATTCCTTCAATGATGGCTTGTTGTTCTTGGCGTCCTCCAGTGACTGTTGGATCATATTAATCTCCTTTTGGACGTCATAATGTTTTCCTGGAAATAAAATGTGATCAGAACAGCAGAATCTTCAGGGAAGAAATCTAACGGTGTTCAACTCACACTGTGTGAGAACTTGTCGTCGTGACCTGAATAATGCAGTAAGAATAAATGATAAAAAATACATTAATAAAGCTGGTCGGCAGTGACGAAAAATCCCCTTGTTTTTTACTCTCATCTAATAATGGTTATGATATTGATAACGATATTACCCTACAATAGAAATAACCTGCAATAGTAGGTTATTAATACTTTTAACTTACAATGGTTGGTTAACATTGTGTCCCGGTGGCCTGGTGGCTAAAGCTCCCGCTTCACACACGGAGGGCCCGGGTTCGACTCCCGGTGGGTGGAAACATTTCGACGCGTTTCCTTACAACTGTTGTCCTGTTCACCTAGCAGCAAATAGGTAGTAATAAAGTTGGTAGAATTACCGACAATATGTAAAGTAAAAATTTATGTCCATTCTGTAATATGGAGACCAGAATTGAGCTGCACAATCTAGGTGAGGCCTTACTAATGATGTATAAAGCTGCAGTATGACCTCTGGACTTCTGTTGCTTACACTTCTTGATATAAATCCCAGTAATCTATTTGCCTTATTACGTACGCTTAGGCATTGCTGTCTTGGTTTAAGGTTGCTGCTCACCATAACCCCCAAGTCCTTTTCGCAATCTGTATGGCTAAGTTCTACATTATTTAACTTATAAGTGCTAGGGTTATGGGCACTCCCAAGCTTCAGAACCTTGCATTTATCTACATTGAACTGCATCTGCCACTTTTCTGGCCATGAATAGAGTTTGTCTAAATCCTCCTGAAGTTCCGACATCTACGTTTGAATCAATTATCCTACCTATCTTTGTGTCATCGGCGAATTTGCTCATATCACTAGTAATACCATCATCAAGGTCACTGATATATATTATAAACAACAACGGGCCTAAGACTGATCCCAGTGGTACGCCACTTGTTACAGATCCCCACTCGGATTTAACCCCATTTATGGACACTCTCTGCTTCCTGTCAGTGAGCCATGACTCGATCACAACACTTTTCCTCCAATGCCATGAGCTGCCACTTTCTTTAACTGTCTGTGGTGCGGTACTCTATCAAAAGCCTTACTAAAATCTAAATAAACAATATCGAATTCTTTATCATGATCAACGGCCTCAAAAGCTTTACTGAAGAAGATTAATAAATTACTTAGGCAGGAACGACCCCTCGTGAGTCCATGCTGAGTATCATCAATCAAGCTAAGCTTATCCAGATGGCTTCTTATAATATCAGCTATAAATGACTCTAGTAATTTGCCTACAATTGAGGTCAGGCTTACTGGGCCGTAATTTGACGGTAATGACTTGTCCCCTGCTTTAAAAATAGGAATTACATTAGCCATCTTCCACATATCAGACACTACACCTGTTTGAAGAGAAATATTAAAAATATTAGTCAATGGTTCACAGAGTTCCATTTTACACTCTAAGAATCCTGGAAAAAAGTTCATTAGGTCCCGGGGATTTATTTTGCTTAAATCGGTCTATCTGTTTGATAACCATTTCACTGGTGACTGTGATATTACATAATTTACCCTCTTCAAGCCCACTATAAAAATTAATTACTGGGATATTGTTAGTGTCTTCCTTAGTGAAAACCGAGAGAAAATAATTATTAATAATAGAGCACATTTCATTCTCTTTGTCAGTAAGATGCCCATAGTTATTTTTAAGGGGACCTATGTTATCTCTAACTTTTGTTCTATAAACCTGGAAAAAACTTTTTGGGTTACTTTTTGAATCCCTAGCAACTTTAATTTCATAGTCCCATTTAGCTTTTCTTTTCCCCTTTTTAACGTCCCTCTTAATGTCAATAAACTGGTTCATATGATGACCCTCACCTCTTTTGATGCGCCTATAAATTCCTTTTTTCTGCCCTAAAAGATATTTGAACCTATTATTCATCCATTTTGGGTCATTTCTACTCGATCTAATTTCTTTATGCGGGATAAATCTGTCATACTGATAGCTCTCTTCGTTACCCCAGTCAACAAATGATAAGTGTTCTCTAAGCCCATCGCAATCTGCTAAGCGAAAATCTGGGACTGTTACTGAGTTATCCCTACTATCATACTTCCATTCAATGCTGAAGGTAATTGATTTGTGGTCACGTGTGCCAAGTTCCTCTGAAATTTCTAAATTATTAACAAGTGATTATCTGTTTGCCAGAACCAAGTCAAGCAGGTTTTTACCCCTTGTAGGTTCTGTCACAAACTGATCTTATCTTATTTCTTATAAGAAGAAACTCATACTGATGCATAATATTTCGGGTATATCGTGGAAGAACTGTTGTGCTCACCTCTGAAGTGTTGTAGAGATGCCGTCGCTTGCTCTAACTTTCCTTTAGCCAGAAGAAAAGTGTGAGACTCATGGATGAAGATGACTGAGAGGAAGTAAGGGACGGCTGGGACAGCAAGAGAGCCGCCAACCATCTCCAGTTTGTAACAAACACGCCCATCGTGTACACGTACAACATCCCCAGAGTTATCATAAACTGATAACTGGTCCCTGTTTTAATGATTAAACTATTTTTAGTCCTCTAATTGATGCCTAATAAATTCTTATTCTATATTAGTAAATGCTGAATATAGATTTTTTTTTACTGTTAATCATTAACGTCAAGAAGTGAACTTAGGGGAAAAAGACGTTCACCTAAGATGCCTCTGATGTCAGGGGAGGCGATTTCACCTACGTAGGTGGGCACAACAACACAGGTAGCGCATATACAAGCACCTACCACCATCCTCCCCGCTACCAACGTGGCGAAGTTCTGGCCAAAACCTGACAAAACAACAATAACAATGCATATCGTTAGCTATTTCTTGCACCACATAATAAGTATATAAATAAGGTCTTGAGGATATCTCTCCAAAACAGAACCCGCAATAATGGATTCAAATTGGACAGGTTTGAATTTGGAAAGGATATGGGAAAGTGTTGGTTTGAAAATAGGGTAGTTGGTGAGCGGAACAGTCTGCTTAGTTAGGGTTATTGAGGCTAAAACCTTGGGTAGTTTCAAATTTAGGTTGGATAAATACATGAGTGAGAGGGGTTGGATTTGAGTGGGACTTGCGCATAAGTTAATTATCAAAGCTTATTGCTTGGGAAGAATTGAAAATTGGGTTGGCAAATATTCTATTAGTGTGGTAACCTGTACTTAACAGTGGTGATCTGTACTTAACTCAGTGGTGACCTGTACTTAACTCAGTGGTGATCTGTACTTAACTCAGTGGTGACCTGTACTTAACTCTGTGAAGAAGTGTCCTGTGTGCTCCCCGTGGACTGAACCAAGATACCCTCCATCGAGCAACTTTACCAGCAGCTTAAGGAAGAATTGAGGGAAGCGAAGATGGAGATACGGCGATTGACTGAGGAGAACAAGAGGATTCGTAGTAATCCTCCTGTTTCGAGTCCTCAGGTCAAGAAGGGATCGTAGTCAGTGGCTGGACAGCAGGGGACGAAGTTGATGATCAAGAAGAATGGAAAGCCAGAAACGATGAAGAAGAAAGACTGCTGTGGAAACTGTTGAGGAAACCTCCAACGCATTCTCGGTGCTATCCAACGAATGTGAGTCGACTACTGGGATCGTCACGACGAACGACAACAAGAAAGGTAAGAATATTGTTGTTGTTGGGGATAGCCAGGTTAGATACATGGATAGGGCGTTCTGCTTGAAGGACAGGAGTAGGAGACAGAGGGTTTGCTTTCCTGGGGCTGGATGGAGGATATTGTTAGCCATCTAGATGACATCATGAGAGGTAATGGGAACAATCCTATTATCTGTCTCAGTGCTGGAGGTAACGATGATGGCAGACGTAGAAGTGAGGACCTGATTAGCAGGTATAGGTCAGCAATAGAGATAATTAGGAGGAAGGGTGGGAACCCTGTCACATGTGGTATTTTGCCAAGGAGGGGAGTTGGAAACGAATGGTTGTCCAGGGCAATTGGTGTCAATTGCTGGCTGGACAAATACTGTAAGAAAAATGCGGTAACATTCGTTGACAACTGGGACCTCTTCTATGGCAGAAATAACATGTATGCCAGGGATGGGGTTCACTTATCTAGGTGTGGGGTGGGAGCACTGGCAACTGCAGTGGAGGGAGCTGTTAGGACTTTAAACTAGGAGTAGTTAGTGGTATGGGTTTTGGCGAGAACACAATGAAGTCCTAGTGTAGTAATACTGAGTTCTATGAGAACTAGTAATAGGCAAAATGAGGTGGATATTGGAAAGTCAGTGACACTAGGCGATAAGGACAATAATAGGTTTAGTGGAAAAACTGAAATGAGCAGGAAGGGTAAAGAAAAAGAAGGGTCATTAAATGTACATTATGCTAATACCCGTAGTGCTAGGAATAAGATGGACGAGTTGAGATTAGTTGCTAGTGCAGGTAACATTGATGTATTTGCCTTAACTGAGACGTGGTTTAATTCAAAAAGTCGAGACATGCCTGCAGAATGTCACATTCAGGGTTTTAAATTGTTCCAAGTAGATAGAAGTATCGGGAAGGGGGGTGGGGTGGCATTGTATGTCCGAGATCGCTTGATTTTCAGAGGGATATAAAAAAAATTATTTTAGGTGTGATATACCGTCCCCCAAACTTAGATAGGGACCAAGGGAGACTACTATGGGAGGAAATTGTTAAGGCCACAAGGCACGATAATGTAGTAATTCTAGGAGACTTTAACTTTAGTCATATTGATTGGAATTTCTTGACTGGGAATTTAGAATCAAACTACTTCTTAGAAATAGTTCAGGATTGTTTTTTGAAGCAGTTTGTGACAGAACCTACAAGGGGAAATAACCTGCTTGACTTGGTTTTGGCAAACAAGGAAACCCTCGTAAATAATTTAGAAATTACAGAGGAACTCGGGGCAAGCGATCACAAATCAATTACCTTTAGCATTGAATGGAAGTATGAAAGTAGGGATAATTCAGTACTGGTCCCAGATTTTCGCTTAGCAGATTACAATGGGATTAGAGAACACTTATCATCTGTAGACTGGAGTAACGAAGAGAGCTATCAGTATGACAGCTTTCTTAACATAATACATGCTGCCCAAAGGACATTTATCCCATATAAGGAAATTAGATCGAATAGAAATGACCCCAAATGGATTAATAATAGGCTCAAATATCTCTTAGGTCAGAAAAAAGGAATTTATAGGCGTATCAAAAGAGGTGAGGGTCATCTTATGAACCAGTATATTGACATTAAGAGGGACGTTAAAAAGGGGATAAGAAAAGCTGAACGGGACTGTGAAATTAAAGTTGCTAGGGATTCAAAAACTAACCCAAAAAGTTTTTTCCAGGTTTATAGAACAAAAGTTAGAGATAAGATAGGTCCCACTAAAAATAACTCTGGGCATCTCACTGACAAGGAGAATGAAATGTGCTCTATTCTTAATAATTATTTTCTCTCGGTTTTTCACTCAGGAAGACACTGACAATATCCCAGTAATTAATTTTTATAGTGGGCCTGACGATGATAAATTATGCAATATCACAGTCACCAGCGAAACGGTTATCAAACAGATAGACCGATTAAAGCAAAGTAAATCCCCGAGCCCTGGTGAACTTTTTTCAAGGGTTCTTAAAGAGTGTAAAATGGAACTCTGCGGACCTTTAACTAATATCCTTAATTTATCTCTTCAAACAGGTGTAGTGCCTGATATGTGGAAGATGGCTAATGTAATTCCTATTTTTAAAACAGGGGACAAGTCGTTACCGTCAAATTACCGCCCAATAAGCCTGACCTCAATTGTAGGTAAATTACTAGTCAATTATAGCTGATAATATAAGAAGCCATCTCGATATGCATAATTTGATTAATGATACTCAACATGGTTTCACCAGAGGCCGTTCCTGTCTAACTAATTTATTAACCTTCTTCAGCAAAGTTTTTGAGGCCGTTGATCAGGATAAAGAATTCGATATTGTTTATTTAGATTTTAGTAAGGTTTTTGATAGACTACCACATCAGAGACTGTTGAAGAAAGTGGCTGCCCATGGCATTGGGGGAAAATGCTGTCATGGATCGAGTCATGGCTCACTAATAGGAAGCAGAGTGTGCATAAATGGGGTTAAATCTGAGTGGGGATCTGTAACAAGTGGCGTTCCACAGGGATCAGTTTTAGGCCCGTTGTTGTTTATAATATATATAAACGACCTTGACGAGGGAATTACTAGTGACATAAGCAAATTTGCTGATGACACGAAGATAGGTAGGATAATCGATTCAGACGTTGATGTCTCACAACTTCAGAAGGATTCAGACAAACTCAATTCGTGGTCAGAAAAGTGGCAGATGCAGTTCAATGTAGATAAATGTAAAGTTCTAAAGCTCGGAAATGTTCATAACCCTAGCACCTACCAGCTTAATAATGTTGAACTTAGCAGTATAGAATGAGAAAAGGACTTGGGGGTTATGGTGAGCAGCAACCTTAAACCGAGACATCAATGCCTAAGCGTACGTAATAAGGCAAATAGATTACTGGGATTTATATCAAGAAGTGTAAGCAACAGAAGTCCAGAGGTCATACTGCAGCTTTATACATCATTAGTAAGGCCTCACCTAGATTATGCAGCTCAGTTCTGGTCTCCATATTACAGAATGGACATAAATTCGTTAGAAAACATTCAGCGTAGGATGACTAAATTAATACATAGCATTAGAAATCTTCCTTATGAAGAAAGATTGAAGACTCTTAAGTTACATTCACTTGTTAGACGAAGAATGAGGGGAGACCTGATCGAAGTGTATAAGTGGAAGATAGGTATTAATAAAGGTGATATTAATAAGGTCTTGAGGATGTCTCTCCAAGAGAGAACCCGCAGTAATGGATTTAAATTAGACAAGTTTAGATTTAGAAAGGACATAGGAAAGTATTGGTTTGGAAATAGGGTAGTTGATGAGTGGAACAGTCTACCTAGTTGGGTTATTGAGGCTGGGACTTTGGGTAGTTTCAAATTTAGGTTGGATAAGTACATGAGTGGGAGGGGTTGGATTTGAGTGGGACTTTCACATCAGAGCTTATTTCTTGGGTGGCATTGAGGACTGGGTTGGGAAAATGTTTCGTTAGTGGGATGAATTGTAAAGGACCTGCCTAGTATGGGCCAACAGGCCTCCTGCAGTGTTCCTCCTTTCTTAAGTTCTTTTGTATTAGCTCTTCAACGGAAAATATATATATTTTGTGAACTTTAGGAAAAAAGTTTACACAATATTTTCACAATACCTATAAGTGCCCAGCCAGTCAGGTAAATGGGGCCAGAAACAAGCATGGTGAACCTCCTGCCCAGCCTATTGATGCTGAAGCCGCCCAGCACCCCACCAACCAGAGCTCCGAGATTCATCAAGGATGAGAACCAGTTGTACTGATCCTCGCTAAGCTGCAGCGACCCTCCCTCCGTCGAGTTGCTCATCAGTAGTGGCCCAGCCGGAGAGGAGTAGCCGATCCCGGTGCCCATGAGCAGGCCTCCTAGAGTAACTGTGTGTAATAAAGTTGGAAATATAAACACATATGCAGTATGTTGTTAGGTAAGACACATATGCAACAGTTAGGTATCTTTATTTCGAAACGTTTCGCCTACACAGTAGGCTTCTTCAGTCGAGTACAGAAAAGTTGATAGAAGCAGAAGATACTTGAAGACGATGTAATCAGTCCATCACCCTTTTAATGTTCATTCTGTCAGACACTGCAACACAAGGGTATCTTGGTACAGACCATCAACTTCGACAACCTCTACTAGTGAGAACGGCTGGGTTTGAGAGGGACCTGCCTTCCCAAAGCAACATACGTCTCACCTCCTGGCGCTATATAAGGCTCCATCCTGTCACTTCAACTTCATATTGTTTCAGACAACGGAACAATGCTCTTCTCCAGACTGAGGGACTGACCACCTCAAAACTTTAAGGGTGATGGACTGATTACATCGTCTTCAAGTATCTTCTGCTTCTATCAACTTTTCTGTACTCGACTGAAGAAGCCTACTGTGTAGGCGAAACGTTTCGAAATAAAGATACCTAACTGTTGCATATGTGTCTTACCTAACAATCTGTCGGTATTTTATACCATTTTAATTTTCACATATGCAGTATAATGTGATCCTTTATTGACAACGTTTCAACCACACAGTGGGCTTTTTCAAGTCACACGTAATAAAGTTGGTAGAATTACCGACAATATGTAAAGTAAAAGGGCACAAGTGCAACTAATATGACATTTTTATTGTGGCAACGTTTCGAGCTCCTGGAGAGCGAAACGTTGCCACAATCAAAATGTCACATTAGTTGCACTTGTGTCCTTTTAGTTTACAATAACTGTGTGAGTAAAGCAGGTGACTTAGAAACATTGTTTACTTACATTATTTCTCTTGTACCTCCATCAAATTTGGATATGCATATTAAAATCGATGATATCATTATGGTTCCTTATATGAGTGAATATTGTGTTGTATTCTTACTTCTTTCCTCACCCGTAAGCACGTACACAAATAAATAAAGGCACTGCTCTTTGTCACATCTGTCATTAAAACTGCGGAAAACCTGCGTATGCACTCTACAAACATAAAATATATATCTGCTATGAAACATACAACTGTTCTAAAATGAATGCGCTACATAAAGATCTTGTTACGAATTGACAAATCTAGGCAAAACAGAGTTAGTCTAATGTGATAAAGGGCGTAATGACAGTAGTTTGATGGACTACGTACTGGAAGATTAAAGGCTGTTGAGTAGACTTCAGGAAGTATTTGTTTATAGAGGGGCCACAGATATATCAGATCACTTTTTAGTTATAGCTACAGTGACAGTAAAAGGTAGATGGGATACAAGGAAAATGGAAGCAGCAAGTAAGAGAGAGGTGAAGGTTTATAAACTAAAGGAGTAGGCAGTTAGGGTAAAATATAAACAACTGTTGGAGGACAGATAGGCTAGTGTGAGTAGAGACAATGGGGTCGAAGATGTATGGGGTAAGTTTAAGAATATAGTGTCAGAGCATTAAGCAGAAGTTTGTGGTAATAGGAAAGTTGGTGCAGGAGGGAAGAAGAGCGATTGGTGGAATGAAGGGAGAAAGTTAGCATATGAGAGGTTTTTACAAAGTAGAAGTGATGTAAAGACGGAGGAGTATATGGAGAAAAAAAAGAGATTAAGAGAGGGGTGAAGCAAAGTAAAAGGAGAGCAAATGATAGAGGCATGAGATGTTATCAACGAATTTTGTTGATTATAAGAGTTTTCGAGTGATATTAATAAGTTGAGAAAGCCTAGGGAACAAATGGATTTGTTAGTTAAAAATAGGAGAGAAGAGTTATTAAATGGAGAGTTAGTGGTATCGGGAAGATGGAGGGAATATTTTGAGGAATTGTTAAATGTTGATGAAGATGAAAGTCAAGACACTTGTTGTTAGGTAAGACACATATGCAACAGTTAGGTATCTTTATTTCGAAACGTTTCGCCTACACAGTAGGCTTCTTCAGTCGAGTACAGAAAAGTAGATAGAAGCAGAAGACGTGAAGACGATGTAATCAGTCCATCACCCTTGAAGTTTTGAGGTGGTCAGTCCCTCAGTCTGGAGAAGAATATTGCTCCATAGTCTGAAACAATATGGTGTTGAAGTACGAACGAACGAACGAAAGTTCAGGTAAGATCCCAAATGGGATGAGCGGGGAAGACGGGACGGACGAAGAATAGTGCTGGAGAGGAGTGTTCTTAGTCGTAGAAATAGAGCCAGGGCTTAACCCAGCAGCGAAGGCGATCGTGGGACAGATATTGAGAAGAGAAATTCAGGCTCTTCTGTTGGGACTCCGGTGGGGTGAGCGGGGAGGAAGGGACATGCGACGTTTAGCGCTAGAGAGGAGTGTAGAACTGGGCCATGTCTTAACCCTAAAGCTATGGCGGCGTGGGTCAGAGAATGGTACCTGTCATAGAGGGTACCAGTCAGCGAATCCAAGGTTATTTGTAAATAGGGTTAGGAGCAGGATCTTACAAGGAGTAGAAAAGGTTGTGTTGGTTTGTGGGTCTGCGAATGTCTTCGTCAAGGAGAGAGGTCCAGTAGTCATGTCGTGTCTCAAGTTTGTCTGTCTGTCTGTCACTGAGCGTCTTCCAGTACAGATTCAGCGCAAGGATGTCTAATTGGGCATGAAGAGACTTGCTTTTGGCGAAGTCTTCCCATCTGACATCAAGTACCCAGCACAGCACCTTGTTCTGGACACGCTGCACTTTAAGTAAGTTCGTTTTAGCTGCAAGAGAGAGGGCTAGAGGAGAGTAAGTCATCAGAGGACGTATTAGGGATTTGTAGAGGTGTAGTTTGGTGCGTTGAGAGGCATGTTTCAGCTTGTAGAGGCCCGCAAGGGCCTTACTAGCTATTGCATGCCTTGAGTGAATGTGTCCGTGTAAACGAAGAAGGTAGTCAAGATTAACGCCAAGGACAGTGACAGATTGTGTGATGGGGATGTAAGTGCGGGTGTCAACTGTTCTAAGCTCGACAGGTAATGGAAGATCACGTTTCCTGTAGTTAAAATATGTAATGCTGGATTTAGCTGCATTGGTTTTGATCCTCCATTTTTGTTCCCAGATGGCTATCCTGTCGACCTCGTTTTGTGTTTTGTGTGTGAATGTATCTATATTGGCATGAGTGATAAGTTGTGTAATGTCGTCTGCATAAAGGGTATGTGTGATGGAGTTTTGGTATACAGGTGTTGGAATGTCTTTAGTGTAAAAAATGTAGAGGTAGGGGAGAGGACAGATCCCTGGGGTACTCCGGCATTTAGTGTGAAGTAGTCAGAGTAGCAGCCTTGGAATTTGATTCTCATGGTACGGCCGTCTAGGAAGTTGCAGAGGAGTTTACGAGTAGTGAGAGGCAGGTTAAAGTTAGTGCAGAGTTTGTACTTGAGCCCTTCGTGCCAGACAGTGTCAAAAGCTTTTTCAACGTCTTTTGCAACCAGGGCTGTCCTGTTTCTTTGTTTTGTGTTTATACGGATGTAGTTGAGAATGATGCTAATGGCATAATGTGTGGATCTGTGTGTTCTGAAGCCAAACTGGCCATCAGAAAGTAGAGAGTTGTGTTCCAGGTATCTGCGAAGGCGAAGGTTGATGAGTTTTTCAAAGAGTTTTCCTAAAGTTTCGAGGAGGCTGATAGGGCGACAGTTTCTAGGATCAGAGTGGTCTTTTTTGGGTTTAGGAAGGAGGACAGCAGTAGCAGCTTTGAAGAGGGAAGAGAAGTATCCAGAGGAAAGGGAGGCATTGATGAGGTTTGTGTAGGCAGTAATGATAGAGTCAGGAAGGTGTTTTAGGATAATATGATTTAGGCCAGAGGAACCAGGGGCCTAGGGAGGAAGGTGTCTGAGGAGAGTTTTAATGTTTGTCTTGGTGAAAGGAATGTCGAGTTCTTGGGAGGAGGTAAGAGAGTCCACATGGATGTGGCTATCTGGTGTTGTTTCTTGTGTGTGTGCAGTGTTCCAATGTTCTGTGTTCTGAATGTGTTGAATAACGTTAGGGTGAGGTGGGTGAGGGTGGAAGATGTTCTCCCAGATGTGTTTGAAGATGTTAGTAGCAGCCTGCGGGTCTGAGATGTGTGTGTTGTTGTGGTGATGTGAATTTGTTTGTGGGAGTTGTGCCTCTGATTTTTTTGATAAAGTTCCAGAAGGCTTTAGTGTTTTTAATATGCTGTTTGTCCGCTTGTTGTATGAGTTGTGACCAGTGATTGTTGTGGCCTTGGTCTAGGCTGTGTAAAATGCTGTTTCTGAGGTAAGTGAGATCTAATCGGACTTGATTAAATGTGTGTGTATTGTAGAGGAAGCGGTTGTGGTAGCAGATAACTAGTCTTCTTGTTCTGAGTGACGGTTTGAAAGAATAACGAGTGGTGTGAGTTTTCTTTGGTATTGCGGTGTTGGCTGCTTGTGTAATGGTGTCCTGGATGAGATCAAGTTGAGTGTCGATGCTAGAGATAGGTTTGTTGTTGTAGTCATAGGTGAGGTTAGTATTGTCTATGTGTTGTTTGAAAGCATCCCAGTCAGCGTTCTTGTAGGAGAAGGAAGGTGTGGTCGGGATGAGGATGGGGTTGGAGGAGATGCGTAAGATGACTGGGATGTGATCAGAGCCTGTAATCGGGCCTGGTGAGATGTGGTGTTGAAATAGAGAGCTGGCTCGGTTTGCCAGAATAATGTCTGGTTTGCCTTGGCCCGTGTGGTTGTAGAAGGTGTTGAAATCTGGGCCAAGATGAATTAGGTGTTTATGGTTTGTGAAGCTGAGTAATTGGTATCCAAGTTGGTTGTTACTGGTGGCATTCATGTCAGCTAGTAGGTATGTTGGTGTGCTGGTGTAATTGAAGACTAAAGAAAGGTCGTGTATGTTGAGAATAGTGCTTTGGCGAGCATAGGTGGTGAAAAAGATAAAAAGGTCAAGGTGGGTGTGTATTCTGGCTGCAAGTCAGTGTTGGTGAATAAAAGGGATTGGGAGAAATTCGTGTTTTATGTTGGATTTGACAAGGATGGCAACCCCATCGTGGAGCTCATAGGGTGACTGTAGTGCAGTATAACCATAATGGCGGATACGTTTAGGGGCTTTGAGGCAGGTACTGTTTAGCAAAACAATATCTGGCCTCTCTGCTTCAAGGAGCTCGGTGAGTAGGTGTCTAATTGTAAAGTAAGAACGTACGTTGAACTGAATCACTTTAAACATGATTTAATGGTTTCGTCATAGCAAAGTTAATGTCGGGGGAGGAGTTTGGATTAAAGCCCGTGATAGTGGTGCCATCAGTGGATGTGTGTTTGTAGGTGTTACGGACCCGTTTCAAGGAGGTGGAGGAAGAGATGGATTTGTTTTTGTTCTTTTGTCTGTCTGTCAGAAGTTGGGGCAGGTTTAGGTTTGAGTGGATTTTGCCTAGAGGAGGTGGAGTTGGACCTGGATGAAGTTTTGGCTGTGGTGGAGGAGTGGGCAAAGGTAGATGCAGAGGAAGTGGAAGCTGTGGTAGGGGATGAGGAAGTGGAAGCTATGGTAAGGGATGAGGAAGTGGAAGCTATGGTTGGGGATGAGGAAGTGAGTAAGGAGGTGGGGGGAGGGGTCGTCGTAGCATCAGCAGTAGGGGTGTTGGTGGGAGGTGTAGAAGTAGTGCAGAGGGGTAGGGGAGGAGGAGAGCTGGTGGGAGAAGAAAGTGGGGGGTGGGAGAGAGGGAGGAGGTAGAGGTTGTAGGGGGCTTAGAAGAGAAGCACGAAGGTGGGATAATTAAAGAGGGAAGATTGTTAGTAGACAAGATTAGGTTAAGGACATGTGAATAGTCTGATTGGTAAGCTTGAGAGATTACCATCGCAGAGTGGGCAGCAGTGGTGAGTTGGCAGTTCGTTTTGTAGTCTAGTGTGGGTGTAGGTGTAGAAGGAGAAGTGCTTGTAGTCTATGTGTTGGTGTTCGAGGTGTGTAGAGTAGGAGAGATAGACCATGTGGGTGGAGTAGCCCAGGCATTGGGGTAGGAGAGGGAGGTATGGTAAGGGCAGGAAGTGCAGGGAAGGGGTTTTGGCTGGCTCTGAGGGTGAAGAGAATTTCTTTTCTAGAAGGGCAGGAATTTGCAACTTCAGTGTGTGATCCCCCATAGTTAGAACATTTAAGGGGGAGGTTGCAAGTATTCCAGAAGTGGCCAGTTGCTGAACATCTGGAGCAGGTTTGTGTGGAAGTGCATAAGATTTTGTCGTGGCCGAGTTTGTAGCATTTCAGACATTGTGTGATGGGGTGGAAGTTTGAAGTGAAGAGAGTGTTTGGAGGAATGTGGATGGTCTTGGCAAGGATTCCTTGATTAAAGAGTGTAGAGGCATTAGAAGGATTTGAACAGCAGATTTTGAGGATGGTAGAGTTCTCAGGTCTGTAAATATCGTCAACAGAGGCAGTCAGGAGAGAATAGTCTACGTGTTTTGCGATCACTGTGCATTTGGCGCAGTGCTCAGGAGTCCAAATAATAGTGAAGCCTGCGTTGAGAAGTTTTTGTCTGGTCTCTGTTGAGGTGTACGTTTCTTAAGAATGTCTGTCAAGAAGGAGTTTGAAGCCTGAGTTGGTTTTAAAGACTTTCAGCTGAGGTGCGCCAGTGATCTGGTACAATAAATTTCCGGGACAGATAATGGCATGATCAGATTTAGAGTATTTGAGGTTAAGTGAGAAAGAATTGGGTTTGGAAGAGGTAGAGGCAGGGCAGACCTTAGAGGCAGGAGTAGACAGAGTAGAGGCAGGTGTTGGCAGTAGAGGAGGAATGGTAAGGGGGGAAGGAAGTGGAAGGCATTGAAGGCATCGTAAATTAGATGTGGCGGCCAAATCTTTGAGAATAATTGGCTAAGCAAGTACGTGTGAAGTAGACACACGTACTTGCCTGGTTATAACTTTAAAGTTTTCTTATGGAGTCCGTCGCTGGAGGCGCAGGACACTGAGGAGTTGAGCTGTAGCTTGATGGAGCACTGTATGTCCTGAACGGCGAGGAGAGGCAACACTGACTGTATGGCATGCAGACCACACGTACAGGCAGAGGCGTGGAGACTTCAGACAGCAACAGGAGTGCAGAGGGAGGCTTCCTGCCCTTGGGTAGGCAGCCACCGACGCACCAATCCTGCTGGTCTAGACGAAGATCCAGTAACCACCATTGGATGAAAAGAGGCAACACTGGCTGTGAGCGGCGAGGAGAGGCAACACTAGCTGTATGGCGTGTAGACTACAAGTACAGTCTGAGGCGTGGAGACTTCAGGCAGCAACAGGAGTGCAGAGGGAGGCTTCCTGCCCTTGGGTAGAAGACTATATAATCAGTCCATCACCCTTGAAGTTTTCAGGTGGTCAATCCCTCAGTCTGGAGAAGAATATTGTTCCATAGTCTGAAACAATATGTTGAAGCGACAGGATGGAGCCTTATATATCGCCAGGAGGTGAGATGAAGGCCACTAGTAGAGGTAAGAATGTAGACGTTGTGAGGTCAGGTCCCTCTCAAATCCATCCACTCTCCCTAGAAGTTGTCCAAGTAGTTTTGTTCTGTACCAAGATACCCTTGTGTTGCAGTGTCTGACAGTGAACACAAGGGTATCTTGGTACAGAACAAAACTACTTGGACAACTTCTAGTGAGAATGGATGGATTTGAGAGGGACCTGACCTCACAACGTCTACATTCTTACCTCTACTAGTGGCCTTCATCTCACCTCCTGGCGGTATATGAGGCTCCATCCTGTCACTACAACGTGCTCCTTGCCTCAGTCAATCACGGTGCTGCATTCCTCGTTTGTAACTTAGCTCGAGTGGTGACGTGTGCTACCTAACACACCACTTACACATCGACGATCTCGCCTCTCTCGAATTACCTTGTGTTGGGAGAGACTTCGCTTAGAGTAGTGCTTGCTGGACCTTCGTCTTCCTCTCCACCATCAGGATTGGTGCATCGGTGGTTGCCTACCCAAGGGCAGGAAGCCTGTTTCTGCCTGAATTCTCTTCGTCTGTTGACTGCACGCCATACAGCAGTCTCGCCGCCACTCAGGATATACAGTGCTCCATCAAGCTACAGTTCACCTCCTCAGTGTCCTGCGCCAGGCAAGTACGTGTGTCTACTTACACGTACTTGCCTAGCTGAGTACTCTCACTTTTTGGCCGATTGTTACCGCCAATTTCATCTTTTCGTAATTAGACGATGCCTTCGTTGCCTTCCACCTCCCACCCCCCTTCCACTCTCCCCCAACCTCCCACACCTGCCTCTGCTTCTTCTAAATCCAATTCCTTCTCGCTAAACCTCAAATTCTCTAATCCTGATGCCACTATCTGTCCTGAAAATTTATTATATCAGATCACTGGTGCACCTCAACTTAAAGTCTTCAAAACCAACTCAGGCTTCAAACTCCTTCTTGACAAAAAATCCAATGAAACGTACTCCTCAACCGATACCAGACAAAAACTTCTCAGCGCAGGCTTCACCATTATTTGGACTCCTGAGCACCGTGCCAAAAGCACAGTCATTGCTAAACACGTAGACTACTCTCTCCTGACAGCCTATGACACAGACAAAGAAGACTTAATAAAAGATATCAGTACTAAGAACAAGGTCTCTGTTGACGATATTTACAGACCCGAAAACTCTACCATTCTCAAAATATGCTGTTCTACTCCTGCTGACGCCTCTGCACTCTTCAATCAAGGAATCTTTGCCAAGACCATCCGCATTCCTCCAAACTCTCTCTTCACTCCGAACTTCCACCCAATCACACAATGTCTTAAATGCTACAAATTCGGCCACGACAAAAACACATGCACATCTACACAAGTCTGCTCCAGATGTTCAGCAACTGGCCACTTCTGGAATACTTGCAACCTCCCCCTTAAATGTTCTAACTGGGGCGGGTCACACACTGCAGTTGCAAATTCCTGCCCTTCTAGAAAGCACATTCTCTCCTCCCTCAGAGCTAACCAACCTCCCTCCCTCCCTTCCCAACCCCTTTCCTGCACCTCCCTCCCTCCTTTCCCAACCCCTTTCCTGCACCTCCCTCCCCTTCCATACCTCCCTCCCCTACCCCCAATGCCTGGGCCTCCCCACGCACTTGGTCTACCTCTTCTACTCTACACACATCAAACTCCAACACAGACTACAAGCACTTCTCCTTCTACACCTACACCCACACTAGACTACAAAACTAACTGTCAACTCGCCACTGCTGCCCACTCTGCGATGGTAATCTCTCAAGCTTACCAATCAGACTACTCACTTGTCCTTAACCTAATCTTGTCTGCTAACAATCTTCCCTCTTTAATTATCCCCCCTTCCTGCTTCTCTTCTAAGCCCCCTACAACCTCTCCCTCCTGCCTCTCTCCCACCCCCCCACTTCCTACTCCCACCAGCTCTCCTCCTCCCCTACCCAACTTCACTACTTCTACACCTCCCACCAACACCCCTACTGCTGATGCTACGACCACCCCTTCCCCCACTTCCTTACCCACTTCCTCATCCCTTACCATAGCTTCCACTTCCTCATCCCTTACCACAGCTTCCTCTTCTGCATCCCCTACCAAAGCTTCCACTTCCTCTGCATCCACCTTAGCCCACTCCAGCACAACCAAAACTTCATCCAGGTCCAACTCCACCTCCTCCAGACAAAATCCACTCAAACCTAAACCTGCCCCAACTTCTGACAGACAGACCAAAGAACATAAAAACAGATCCATCTCTTCCTCCCCCTCCATGAAACGGGTCCGTAGCACCTGCAAACACACATCCACTAATGGCACCACTATCACGGGCTTTAATCCAAACTCCTCCCCCGATATTAACTTTGCTATGACGAAACCATTAAATCATGTTTAAAGTGATTCAGTTCAACGTACGTTCTTACTTTACAATTAGACACCTACTGGCCGAGCTCCTTGAAGCAGAGAGGCCAGATATTGTTTTGCTAAACAGTACCTGCCTCAAAGCCCCTAAACGTATCCGCCATTATGGTTATACTGCACTACAGTCACCCTATGAGCTCCACGATGGGGTTGCCATCCTTGTCAAATCCAACATAAAACACGAATTTCTCCCAATCCCTTTTATTCACCAACACTGTCTTGCAGTCAGAATACACACCCACCTTGGCCCCTTTATCTTTTTCACCACCTATGCTCGCCAAAGCACTATTCTCAACATACACGACCTTTCCTTAGTCTTCAATTACACCAGCACACCAACATACCTACTAGCTGACATGAATGCCAAACACACCGCCTTTCATCACACCAGTAACAACCAACTTGGATACCAATTACTCAACTTCACAAACCATAAACACCTACTTCACCTCGGCCCAGACTTCAACACCTTCTACAATCACACTGGCCAAGGCAAACCCGACATCATTCTGGCAAACCAAGCCAGCTCTCTCTTTCAACACTACATATCACCTGGCCCTATTACAGGCTCTGATCACATTCCCGTCATTTTACATATCTCCTCCAACCCCATCCTCATCCCGGCCACACCTTCCTTCTCCTACAAGAACGCTGACTGGGATGTCTTCAAACAACACATAGATAATACTAACCTCACCTATGACTACAACAACAAACCCATCTCTGACATTGACACTCAACTTGCTCTCATCCAAGACACCATTACACAAGCAGCCAACACCGCAATACCAAAGAAAACTCACACCACTCGTTATTCTTTCAAACCCTCAATCAGAACAAGAAGACTAATTATCTGTTACCACAACCGCTTTCTCTACAACACACATAGATTTAATCAAGTCCGATTAGATCTCACTTACCTCAGAAACAACATTCTACACAGTTTAGACCGAGACCACAACAATCACTGGTCACAGCTCGTACTACAAGCGGACAAACAGCGTATCAAAAACACCAAATCATTCTGGAACTTTATCAAAAATATCAGAGGCACAATTCCCACCAACAAATTCAAACACATCACCCACAACAACACACACATCTCAGACCCGCAGGCTGCTACTAACATCTTCAAACACATCTGGGAGAACGTCTTCCACCCTCACCCATCCCAACCCTAACGCTATTCACCACATTCAGAACATAGAACACTGGAACACTACACACACACACACACACACACGAAACAACACCAGACAGCCACATCCATGTGGACTCTCTTACCTCCTCCCAAGAACTCGACATTCCTTTCACCAACACAGACGTTAAAATTCTCCTCAGACACCTTCCTCCCAAGGCTCCTGGTGCCTCTGGCCTAAACCATATTATCCTAAAACACCTTCTTGACTCTATCATTACTGCCTACACAAACTTGGGTAACATAAAAATAGGTTGGACAAATATAAACTGGAATGAAGCAGCTTGTTTCAGTGTTCACTCTCTGTGCTTTGTGTAGTATAACAGGAGAGACTATGTGATGGCAGGGTTTACTGTTTTCAGGAGGATTCTTGCTAAGACTTCGGAGATGGTGAAGCTGCCGTTGTTTTGTTTAATTGTATTCGAAACAGCGATCAGTGCTGATTCAAGGCACTTGCGTGTGCGGAAATTAGTTTCTTTTATCACTAATTGGGCGTCTCTGAATTTCATAAGATGATTGGTGGAATTTCGGTGTTGTACACAGGCGTTGTTTAAGTTGTCGTTCCTACATGCGTATATGTGTTCATTGAGGCGGGTGTCGAGGTTGAACGACAACTTAAACAACGCCTGTGTACAACACCGAAATTCCACCAATCATCTTATGAAATTCAGAGACGCCCAATTAGTGATAAAAGAAACTAATTTCCGCAGACGCAAGTGCCTTGAATCAGCACTGATCGCTGTTTCGAATACAATTAAACAAAACAACGGCAGCTTCACCATCTCCGAAGTCTTAGCAAGAATCCTCCTGAAAACAGTAAACCCTGCCATCACATAGTCTCTCCTGTTATACTACACAAAGCACAGAGAGTGAACACTGAAACAACCTGCCTCATTCCAGTTTATATTTGTCCAACCTATTTTTATGTTACCCAAGTAATAGCTTTTATATCCTTTTACTCATGTACGAATTAATTGCTCTACCATATTGTATTACTTTTGTCACTACTACTACTACTACTACTACTACTACTACTACTACTACTACTACCACTACTACTACTACTACTACTACTACCACTAGTGAACATCGAAATGGTACCTCACTAGTATTCACCTCTGAGCCTTTATATACCCTCTGTGTCCATGTATTGTTTGTAATGGCTTGATAAAGCTCCTGAAGAGCGAAACGTTGCCACAATAAACGTCACATTAGTTGCACTTGTGTCCTTTTACTTTACATATTGTCGGTAATTCTACCAACTTTATTACAAGTTTAGTCCTATTTCATGAACATCCTGTATATGTAGAGGATCAATGTCCAAATACAACACCAACTCTCCCCAAATATCTGAAGGTTTCTCCCTGGGAGATACATCCAGAACTGTTTTTAACAGCCAACAATCATCTGTGCCGGGCACTCCTCCGATGTAGTACTCAGTCTCACTCCTTTAGTAAATAGCACTTTAACGTTTCAACACAGAAATGCTGGAGGAATTTGGACGTGTTTCCAGTATGTTATAGACTGGCCAATTCTAAGATCTTTTACTCATATGATTTTTACTATATCTCTCACAATTTTTCTTTCATGTATTTTTTTTAGAGTCCAAATTGTCACTATTCCAACTTAAGAGTGATTGGGAACTGCCCGCTCTCAAGTCTGGAACTAAACAGCTCGCCATCTCATGTCCTTACTCCCCGTAGAAGTGGGTTCCAAGCGAGGCCTTAAAATGCTATAGAGTAATTTGATTCTCAAACATCCCAACACAAGATGACAAGACTGTCTTTGTTATGCAGATGAAATCTTCATCAACACATCCAACAGACTACAAGCTCTATTCGAAGCCTTGACAATTATTAGCATTGGCTGTGGTCTTGAAATATACAAAGACAAAACCAAAATCTTATGTTCCAGTGTCTGCACTGACAATCTGCCACCCTACTAGGTCAATAACACTGACGCTGAGGTTTGTGAAGAATACAAATATTTAGCAGTTGAAATGAACAGCTATGTTGTATGCAACCTACACCACACACTTCAAGAAAGACTTATTACTCTTGTAGGAAGTAATGTTAGTATCGTTCTACATACTGTTCATCAGATCTCTCACGTACTGCCTTGCTGTATACTTCATTAACATTCCATGCAATTTGAAGTAATCCAGAACATGGTCATAAGGATAATTAACCATACGACGGGAGGAGACAGAACCAGCGATCAGAGGGTCATAAAACTACAGACCAACGCGTTAGCCACTGGGCCAGCTGTCTACAGTGGAATTTTATGACTCGGATCGCGGGTTCTATCGCCACCCGTGGTATGGTTTGTTTGCAATCGTGTCGTTACGATTTCGAGAGTCATAAGGATAATTCTTAGTGCTCCAGTGTGGACTAGATTTATAAACATGAGGGAAGAATTGAAGCTTCCTACTAAAATATGAAATAATATTACAACTAAACATTACTCGGTGACAACATGGTTAGCCTCAGACCCCTGTGGCCTTTATCAAGTCTCTCCCGCGAGAGTGGTCTTGGGAGTTGTTTAATGTGACTGAATTTGATAAAATTCCCCGCAAGTGAACTGTATCCACTTGGGCTGGTTTTCCACATGGACTGTGAACATGACAGTGGTTCCTAATTGTCATCTTCCCAATTTATGCGCAGCTTCCAGTCGATCTGAGTTGGAAATGAAGCCGTTGAAGGACATGCGCAGCTTATGTCAACTTCTTTAAGAGTTTTGAACAAGATATTTGAAAAAAAAAACCTACCACGGGCGCTGATAGAACCCGTCATCAGAGAGTCATGAAGTTTGAACCCTGCTATGTTTAATTAAAGTGCGTCCATTATTCGTCATCATCCACTACTACAAGTCCAGATGTTATCTGCATTAGCACCTACTGCCAGTTACTACTCGGTGACTCCACAGCCATACTTACCAGCACCATCATCATACTTACCAGCACCATCATCATACTTACCAGCACCATCATCATACTTACCAGCACCATCATCATACTTACCAGCACCATCATCATACTTACCAGCACCATCATCATACTTACCAGCACCATCATCATACTTACCAGCACCATCATCATACTTACCAGCACCATCATCATACTTACCAGCACCATCATCATACTTACCAGCACCATCATCATACTTACCAGCACCATCATCATACTTACCAGCACCATCATCATACTTACCAGCACCATCATCACAATACCGCAAGAGGACAACAAAATGACAGCAATAATCAAAACAACAATTCATCAGCAAGCACTCACCTTGAGTTACCCAGTTATTGTGTTGTATAATGACCGTGTTGAAGCTTTTATTGGTACCTTACTGACTAATAATTGTGTCAACTGATCCAGTCAAACTAATTTAAATGATCAGCTTTTCCCAAGTCCTCTGTCGGCAAACCATACCACGGGCGGGGTTTGAACCCGCGATCTGAGAGTCTCAAAACTCCAGAGCGACGCGTTAGCCACTGGGCCAGCTAGCTACTGGACCAGCTGGCTAAAATAAGATTCATCCTACTAGATATATTTCTACATCATAGAAAGGTTAGCATAGGCACCACTGTGACCACAAATGCAAGTTTTTACAGGCGAATCTCCCGCTAGCCTGGCCGTGGTATGGTTTGTTTGCAATCGTGCCATTACGATTTCGTGAGTGTCCTTTTGACACTTATAGGCCAATCATCATGAATATAGTAAATAGAGATTTCCAGGCGCCAGTCTGATGATGGCTCACTTTCCAGAACTGTTGTGTTAGGAAAGAGTCGTCAGGAAACAGGAAGCGGGTCTTAGTCATATGATGAACCGCCACTAGAGATGTTGGTCATCTGACTGAGGCCTTCCACTGGCTTACCCCTTCACTACTTAAAAAAATTATGTTAATTGTTCATAGAGTGTTTTTAAAGTCGCCTAATTTGCTACCTTTACCACAGGGTGCATAAATAAGTTATTTTCAGTAATGCCGCCCAATTACTATGATTCTGAGCAAAGTATATAAATGAAATTTGATAATATAGAAATCTTTAAAATTTGGGAAGTCAATGAACAATTGATCGTACTCTTCCAGAAATATTATATCCCACTTCACTGCATAATCTAAGCTAAGAGGATGATAAATAAAGACAGCACGTAAAGTACTGTCTAACCTATAACTCAATACTTACACCTAAACAGTAATAACAAGTGCCATTCGATGTTATCGAGGTTGCAAGTAAGAAAATCAACACGAAGGAAAATACAAAGAAGGAAATACAAATACAGCTTTCCTGCAAAGTCTTAGAAACCACTTGATTGGCACCTAATAAAGGGACGACCAGTAGACCTGTGGAAAATATCGGTATTTTCCAGAAACCGTTATGACCACCCCCCAGGTGGGGGAATGTAAGGAAGAGGGGGACGACGCTTAGAGAGGTGTCAGTTCTGTATATACTTAAATACTAAGTAGCCTTGTAACTTCTAGGCTATTTATACACATTAATTACTACATCACTTCTACACATATTTAAGTCAGAGATAGTCGTTTAGCCTAAGGCAGTAGTTACACTTTCCATATACAATGAAGCCTTAAAACACCCCAGCCCGCCAGTTTGAGTACCAACTGGGGTAGTTGAGCCATCGGCGGGCAGTCCCAAAAAACCTAGTGACCGAGACACAAAAATGCCCGGCCATGTGCGGTAAGTTACTAATCATATAACTTACGTACCAGCCGTATGCAGGAATCCTCGGTAACAGGAGCAGGCAGCTGTGACAGACTCATCAGGTATTTCTCAGGTGATTCCCAGCCTTCATTGTCCTCTTCGCTCTCGGGCTGAGAGGAACTGCTGTGCAGACGCTCCTGATTGAGTTGGTTTTCCTGCACAATTTTCCTGTTTTTTTTCCAAGATGGCTACCGGTGGCAGACGGCGCAGCAATACGGTGTGTGTTGACATCGTAAAGGGTGCGATTTACCCGACAACGGCTCCTGCAATGCTGCCGGCGATCATCAGAGATACAGTATTGGCAACGACGAGCTGCATGGCATAGTGCTAAATGGGACTACAAGAATCTTCATTAAGTTTTGTTCAGTGGCTGCCTATGAACGGACGGTGGCTTTATATCAGAAGTGCCTTCCTGTGACTTCGGGGATGGAGGTACGTCTGTGGGATGCTTCCCGAACCTACACCTTGGTAAGGATCCGTAACGTCCCCTTTGAGGTGGATGCTGTGGACGTTAGTGAGGCATTCAGGGTTTACGGTGAGGTGCATACGGCGACGTTGGGAAGATGGAAGGAAGGGCTCTACACTGGATTGCCTGAAGGTTCTTTCACTTTAAAAATGACGTTGAGGAGGGCCATTCCCTCCTATGTCGTTCTGGAGGAGTTCAGGATGTAAGTATATGTCACGTACACTGGACAACGGCGAACATGTCGCTTGTGCGGAAGTTTTGATCACATGGCAGCGGAGTGTGGAAAGATGGCTCCACAACGTTCGATGGATTTGGCAACGTTGGTGGTGTCGACACCTTTGGAGTGTTCCTCATTGGTGTCTGTGGCAGGAGCCGGATGGATGACTTGGGCAGACGAGGTTGAAGGCATGGAGGAACGTTGTGTGACACTGATGGAGGCATCGGGTGGCCCCTCGGGGGAGGGGGATTGAACAAGCAACAAAGGCAGAGGTGCAGGGGATGTCTCGTGCACTCCAAGAGACCTTGAACCTCCCCCTGCAGGACGTGATCAGCAACTTGCTGGATGAGCCGATGGAAGATTTATCTGCTGTGGGGACGGATTCCCAGCTTGGCTCTGTGGACCTGGGGAAGGAACCAGGGCTTTTGGATTTTGAGATCGATGGTTTGCAACGACTACAGGTGGAGGCTGAGGTCCATGATCCTGGAGGGAATCTCGAGATGGAGCTGGGAAGCAGCTCTAGGAAACGGGCTGGGGAGTTATCAGATGACGAGGTTCTCACGCCAGCCCAGAGGCCTAGTAAGAAGTTGTCGGGGAATGTAGCTAGGTCGGTGTTGAGGAGTGCACAAAGGAGGGAGGAGGGACAGGAGGGAATGAGTGCACGAGATGGCTCGAGTTTTTTAAAAGGCGGACAGAGGCATAGGGGAAAGCCCCCTTTGTTGAAGCTTTCAAGTGTGTAACTATTAATGTCAATGGCCTTAGGGCTGAAGTGAAGAGTGCATGGGTAGAGAGTGTTTTGCGGCATTTCGATGTGGATGTATGTTTCATTCAGGAACATAATTATAAGTATGGATATGAGTTAAGGTTGAAAGGTTATCAAATGTTTGTAGGCAGTTCGGTGAGGCTAAAGGGTGGGGTGGCAGTGGCGGTGAAGGAGTCCAGCCCCTTTCGAGTCCTTGCATGGGAGGAGGGGGTCTAGGGGAAGGTCCAGGTTTGTTTTTTGAGTGTGTATATGCCGGTTAAAGGGTTTAGTCCAGTAAAGGTGGATTTTGTGAGGGACATTCTGTTATTTTTTTGGCGGGGTTTGCCCATGGTCGCCATCCTGGGAAGAGATTGGAAATGTGTTATCAGGCATAAAGATGTAGAGCCGCGTCGGTCAGGTTGCGTGCTCGGGGTGTAACGGGATGTGTTGCGGGATGCAGGGGTATCTGATGTGGTGGGGAGGGAAGGGGGAGGGTAGAGCACACGTTTGTGAGGAGAGGCTATGCGGCGAGATTGGATCGAATATATGTAACTACAGGGATTATGGTCGAATGGGTACAAACTATCGATGTTGGGTTTTCGGATCACCGGGCAGTTGTGATGGAACTGGCATGGCTTGGTATAGTACAGAGATACTCGGGATATTTGAAACTAAATGTGGGGCTTCTTACTGCAGAGGGAGAGGGAACATCTTTCAGAGATTGGTGGGAACCTTTCTGGGGGGCTAGGGATCAAGGGGTGGGCGTGTTGGATTGGTGGGAGTTGAAAGCCAAGCCAGGGATTCAGGCGTATTATAGAACTAAGGGTCGAGAGGAGGCAGGGTGGAGGTTGTGGTTGCAAAAATATCTAGAGGGGCATCTGAATGCTTGTTTTGAGGGGGAGGGGGTAGTCGATATGGGGAAATTGCAGACCTTCGGGGGTAGATTAATTGACTT
>NC_069410.1:72308543-72361682 GCF_026875155.1 Cherax quadricarinatus
AAATAAAAAAAAACATAGAGGATCCTACTTATTTCGAACCTGAGCAACTCAGACGTAAATTCAAACACCTTAATAAAGTGATTGAACGTTGGGAGAAAATTTGGCGAGAAGACTATCTCACCTCATTGAGAGAACACTTCTATGGAGCTGGTGTTCCTGAAAATCATAAGTCCTTAAGACCGGGTGACATAGTGATTATCGACAATGATGGTCCGAGGTCCCAATGGCCACTTGGAAAAATTGTGACCATATATCCTGATGCAAATGGAATCATCAGGACAGTTGATGTTTTAAGCAAAGGTGTAGTGAATAAGCGGAAAATAAATAAACTAGTGCCGTTAGAATTACAGTGTTGAAAACAAAATTAGTGATTCTTCAGAAACCACACCAACTAAAGCTGTTCAGAAAAGACAAGCAGCAGTGGTGGCGAGTGAGAAAATCAAATTAATGTTAAGTGATGAATAGTTCACCTGCAGTGAACCTCCAACGCCCCCCAGTGTGGAGAAATTTTCTCCAGCCCCTTCAGCCCCTTTCAGCCCTGAGGGGCCCAGCCCTCTCAGAAGGGGCAAATATCTTGTTTACTGCTACGGCGAGTAATTGATCCCAGATGCAGTACCAGTATACGACCTGTGGTCAAGCGACCGCCGCTCCATGCGGTCCAGTGTTGCCAAGTGTAGTTTAATAAGAGACAGTCCATCTCTTACCTTAGCAGGACAATTAAGGAAAATCCTGCTCCCACTTTATTATCATTGTAAAGATAGTGTATATTGTTGTCTATGCTTAAGACAGCAAGATTTAAACATTCTGCTTTGCTTCATGGAGGAAGTGGCAAGGAAGTAAAAGAACTAGGTCAGCTTTTCCTTTGTGCTAGGGGAGTAACGGCGTGGGGTGCTGTGGCGTCTTCAGATTACTTTTGACTCTACTTAGAGTGACACTGACACCAGAATAACCAACAAAGAACACTGATCTGTGCATTAGTGTGAACAAAGTATCTCATAAAACACAATAAGCACTTAAGAGAAGTGTGATCAGCTTCGTTAGTGATAAGATTGTGAACAATAAAGACAAATCTTGTGGAACATAGTGTACCAGTGTGCGTATTCCTAGACTATGGAAGACGTGGACATCCAAGGACACTTCAGCTTCTATCAAGTCACCGATATCTGTCGAAAGTGTGAAGAACTCCATAGTTCACACTACAATAGCAAGGTAGGTTACGAATTTCTTGTAGTACGGGTGACTGTGCAGTTCTTGAGTCGCAAGGAGTTTGTAATGAACCTATAGTCGGCAGTAAGGTGCGGACTTTTGAGTCCAAACAAGTACATAATTTGTCAGCAATCAGTGAATGAAATATGCTGACATAACACCCCCTAGGGGTAATTTATAATCTTACAAATTATAACTCATTTCAGCCCGTTTAGAGATGATCATGACAACAATTCAAGACCTCGTCTGCAGGGGCGGCTGTGTAGACGATTTGCTGTCTTTTATCAGCTAAGTGTTCCCTACATTTAAAATTATAAATTATATCTTAATTGGTAATACCATTTCTCAACAACAACTCCCATCTCTACAGCACTACACCAGCAACCAATTACACTTCTTTCAACCAGGTTAAGGCATCACGTACACCCTGTTAACAGAAATAAAAAGAATCAACCAATACTCCACACATAACCTGCACAACCCAACATACCCCACTGCAACCAACCACACAACATACATGAAAACGTACTACCAACCATAGAAGAACCACGCCAACGACAAGCAGGAATATTATTAATGAGTAATATCTTTCTGAGCCACCAGAGGCGTAGGAAAAAATCAAGCTTCCTCCATAGTTGCAAGAAAAAGTGGAACAAGAGAGAACCAGGATGGGTAACCAATGGAAAACGAGAGAGCACGTGCAACAGACACAAAAGGATAAGAAATTGGACCCCAAAAACGTATATGTGAATGAAAGGAGCCAGGGACGGTTAGTAGTATACCAGAGAAGGGAGTTGTATTATTATAACGTAGTATTGATGGTGGTGGTAGTAGTAATTATATAGTATGGTTGTAGTAGTTATAGTAGTAGAGTAACGCAACTTGGGTAGTGTTGGTACTACTTCTTTAGTATGTGCTATTACCACTACTGTCACTACAATAACATTATTACCGCATTATTCTATATTACCCTTGTTCCGGATTCATTTCATACATATTCTACGCTCTCCCCTTTATGCTTTGTGTGTGACTAGTTAAGGACGCGAAGTCGATGACCGTGCGTAGTAAAATGACGTTATTTAATGTATTGTTCAGGTCACGGTATTGTGCCTCTTTATTCTTCTTAATTAAATAAACTGAAGGCACGTACAACCATGGCAGGCAGTAACAACGCCCTAGACGCACTGGAAAAGAATGCTCAATTCACACCCTGGAAAAAGGCCAGGAATTATTTTAAATACTGTCTATAATAAGAGGGCAATTAACAAGGAGAGTGTGTACTAAAACAAAAAACGTAAAATAAGTCTGCTAATAATAAATATTAGCTGCATGGCAGTAAATATTAAGAATTAAAAGAATTAATGAGAGACTTTGAACACAAGAGGTACACAACACAGTATCATCAATCTGTTTTGATAATATTTGTCTTTAATATATTAGGGAGATAAGATGAAAGATTACATCGTACCAGACTATAGTTGCCAACCTGTTGTAAGTGTCTGTGCGGAAGTCAGAGAGTGAATACTGGCATGTGGGAGGCCTCCTGATCTTAGAATCTGATTCCAGTGCCATCTCATGGTCAACAGTAGGAATTAATGTGTGCCAATCACAACCACAAATGTACATGATATATGGCAATAGTTTATGTGGAGATAGAGGCTTGTGATATGCTGTAATTTTAACTTTATTCTTTTTACACATTGTATACAAGGTTTATTATTCAATCCAATCTCATTACTAGCTGTTATGTGAAAATAGATCAAAAATACGATATAGAATAATAGTGAATATTTAAGGAAATCAACATAATTAAGTACTGTCATTATGCATTGATTTTCTCTCCTGTCTGCTTATATGATCACTGATGAATACGCAGTATTTTTTAAAGAATGAACAAAGCTACCTGCAATAAAATATTTGCAAACTGTTGTGAAAATACAGGCGGCAAATGTTTAGATAGTAATAACTTCCTGTATAGTCACATGCAAGGACTATTAATTGGGATCTCACAGACGATCCCCAGGGTGTTGCCCTTCACTTTGCAGCTCTACTCTCGTCGAATAAGGGCGTTCAAAGACAGTGAATTGGCAAGACATACTACGACACATGCTTTAGTTTCATGTAGATGTGAGGGGAAACAATGCAAAGCATGAAAAGGATTGATAACATCATCAAGAATAACCTTGCAATAGCCGGAATGCCCAGCAATAGAGAGCCAACGCAGCTATGCATTTCTTATGGAAACCAAAAGAACCAGATGGAACTTCCCTGAAAGGCCTGGGGACACACGGCAAAATTTTGCAAAACGGTATGTTGAGAGAAAAGGTTTCTCTCTGAGGTAGGTGTGTGTATCCACGGAAACATGGTCTCTCCATTATAATGAGAGAGAGAGAGAGATCAGAAAACAAGCCCTCTACCCACACCATGTTCCTACACCGATCATCTGTGGGGGTATGGGACACTCTAATAGTTCGGACTGAAAATAATATGAATGTATGATAGACACGGAACCAAAGCCGCTTCAACGCACTGTTAATTATGTTAGTTCCTTTGTGAAACATATTATCTGGATGATTATTTCACAAAACAAACTGGTTTTAGTGTGGAACTCTGTAGTAACGTAAGAAAGCCCATTAGTCCTCCTGGTCTTCTCTTACTGTAAGTAAATCTCTGAATGTTCTCTAAATATTTGTTCGTTAAAAATAATTATTGAAGAATAAAGTCCAAAATATTCCTTTCAGAAAATATCCTGAATACTTAACACACATAAAAAACATTCTCATATATCCAGGAATATTCCTGTCCACAACATATCATGGATATGCCTTAATATCCTCAACATTCTTTATAAAACAATACATCGGAATATTTCTTAAGAAAATATCTTGCATATTCCCTATCACATACATATCTGCCCTGAGACCTATAGAAGTCTGTCATTATTCATTGCGTTTGTAATTTAGTAATTATTAACGAGTAGTATTCCAGTTATATTTATAAAGCTTTGATTACTTAATACTCCTTATCTCATACTTACCGAACCTGCTTCACTATTGCAATTGTCAGTGCGAGTTTACGATTCATAAGTATAAGAGGATTTCCTGATATTCCAGTATTTCAGGGGTTTATAAGATAAAGATCAACACAAAGTGGGATGTTGTCACAGTTGGACCTTTGCTGATGACACTGCTTTTGGGATATTCTGAAGAGAAGTTGGCAGAGGTTGGTGGATGGAATTTGGTGGGTATTTAAAAGAAGAAAATTTAAAAGTGAAAAATAGTAGAGAGTAAGGTGACACGGGATAACAAAAAAATTAAGTAACGAGAAAATTGGACATCAGATTGGAGGGAGAGAGTATGGAGAAGTGAATTGTGTTCAGATATTTAGGAGTGGGACATGGCCAGCAGATGGGTCTATGTAAAATGAGGGTGAATCATAGAAGGTGACGAGGGGAAAAAAGTGAATTAATCCATATTTTTACATACTGACATGTCATTCTTTTAACACTATATTTTCAATCGGTAAATAATTTTATAATTAAATTTCCTGGTTTAAAAGCACTGTTGCTAATTGAATGCCCGAATCAGGCCAGTAGCTGAGATACTTAGACTGATCAACCAGGCTGTTAGATCGGCATGGGGGAATTTAAGTTTGTAAAATTGTTCATAGGCCATCCAATTTTACGAAAATTTTTGAGAATCTGGCGGTAGATACAAGTGAACCAGAATGTGATTTTTTTAATTCGATCGAAATAAGATATTTTTTAGTTAAAAATGTCAATTTTGGAGGGGAAAACTAAAAAATACAAACTCTTCTAAAATGATTCGGAAACAACAAAGCTTTCCATATATAAAAACGTATATTTAAATATGTGTTTTCTTCAGTTTTCTTATTTATAGCAATTACAAATTCTCTTAAAGCTATAAATTATAAATGTTGATCTTGGTTTTCTATAGCAATATAAATTTGATAAAAATTTGTTTTGACAAACTGACCAAATCACCATAAATGTTTACTATAAAATGTGGAAGCCGACATGGGGGAAAACGCGTTCTGTAGTACTAAATAAACTGACAAACGGGGAAAATGACACAAAATCAGAGTGGAGCGATAAGCATTGGCTTAATATGTCCATAAATGCTGAACGTTTGAAGCCGGATCAGAGATGGAATTCTCAGTTAATTTATCTTAATTCGATTCTATCCCATTAACAGCAACTACCTTATGTTCAGTAAAACCACGATATTGGGTGAAATTTGAAGCCAATCTGATGTGTCATTCTCAAGTTATAGAAGGGACTCAAACGATCACTTTTTTTTTAACTATTTTACATCAATAAATTTGCCTTAACGCACAAAAAAAAATAACTACGTACTATACTGGCCGTGTCATACATGAACCATTAAATACCAAAGCTGCGCAGACGAGAAACTGAAATATATTTAACACTGTTTAACTCGTCATATCCGGACCTATTAACATGAATTCTACTCTTTTCCGTGGTCAGATTAGTCTTTTATAAAGTTTAAAATCACGTCACTGACGAGTCATTCTCCAGTTATAGAAGGAACTCAAACGATTTTAACTATTTTACATTAATAAATTTGCCTTCATGCACAGAAAATGTAACTGGGTACTACACTGGCCGTGTGATGCATCAGTCATTATATACTGAAGCTGCGCAGAAGAGAAACTGAATATATTTAACACCATTTAACAAATTATTTTTTACAATAATCTGCAAAATCTCGTCAAATCTGGATCTATTCACATGAATTCTACTCTTTGCCGTAGTCAAATTAGTCATTTTAAAAGGTTTGAAAACACGTCACTGAGAGTTTTCGAAGTTGTCTGAAGCTTTCTGGAATGCTGGAAATGGGTACAACAACTTTTTTGATAAGGTACGTACACATACCAGTTGTTTCAAGACTCTGACCTCAGTAACGGTGCATCTGTTGAAATTTTGAAGTCGATTGGATGATGCCGCCTCCAGATATGAACAAAATAAAAACGGAAAGTTGGAGATAAAAAAAATGGAACATCTGAAGGTCCCACTGTCAGGATACGTAATAATAACTTGGTATTTCGTTCGCTGTTTGATCCGAGATAGGTATCTCCCACATCCCTATCTCCACCTACACGTATCTCAATCCACGAAAGAAATATATTAGTTGTATTTCACAACCCTCAAGAGATGAGAACATAAGAACATAAGAAAGAAGGAACACTGCAACAGGCCTACTGACCCATGCGAAGCAGGTCCATGCCACCTCCCGGCCTTGAACAATGACCACCTAGTCAGGTCACTTTCCACTTAAGGAAAGGAGCACGGAAACAGAGCTGGTAGCCCAGCTGGTCAGGTCCGACTCACACCCACCCACACCCAATAAATGTATTTATCCAACCTATTTTTAAAACTACACAGGTCAAAGTTTCTATGACGGTACTTGGGAGTTTGTTCCACTCATTAAAACTCTTTTACCAAACCGTGCTTCCCTATGTTTTCCCTGAATCTGAACTTTTCCAACTTGAAACCATTGCTTTTAGCCCTGTCTTGGTTGGTATTTTCATCACGCTTTTTAAACATCCCCTTTATTTATTCGTGTTTTCCTTTTTTAAACACCCCCAATCATATCTAAGCTCTAGGGACCTACTGAGCTATAGCTCACACTAAAAATTCTAACCCTTTAATGATCTCAAAAGTTCAAATGGGACTCAGTTTTAGCTAAATTTTAAATTTCACAAAAAAATGGAACAAAATAAATTATGTTGTCTTTAGGCAATAGTAGAAACCGTTAACTTCCTCAAGAAATAAATAAGAGATGCATAATCATTCTTGGGAGAAATGAATGATAGATATAGCGTGCAGTGCTACACAAAACTCGCGTTCAACCGCGAAGTTATCCCTACGCTGAAAACCGCCACACATTACACCACGAAAGGGAAATTATTGAAAATTTCACATTAATCTAGACAGTAATACTTAGTTCTGGAGTAAGTAAACTCAGTGTAAATTGTACAGGAATAAAACAGCAAAGCTTGCACGGTGGGGCGTGTTTCTTAGTGAATATCAAATGGTATACAATACCGACAGGTTGGTAGATAAGACACATAGGCAACATTTTAAGCAACTTTATTCCGAAACGTTTCTCCTATACGTAGGCTTCTTCAATCGAGTACAAAAAGTGGGCAGGAGCAGAGAGATGTGAAGACGATGTAATCAGTCCATCACCTGAAGTCCGTAGATTTGAGGTTGTGGAGTCCCCTCACCTGGAGGAAGTTCTGTTCCAAGTCTGGAACTAACTGAAAGATCAACGAATGAACGAAAGATAAAGTTAAGTAAGATTCCCAAATGGGATGAGCGGGAAGACGGGACAGACGAAGAATAGGGCGGAGAGGTGTGTTCTTAGTCGTAGAAATAGAGCCAGGGCATTAATCCCAGCAGCGAAGGCGATCGTGGGACAGATGTTGAGAAGAGAAACTCAGTCTTCTGTTGGGACACCGGTGGGGGTGAGCGGGGCAGGAAGGGACATGTGACGTTTAGCGTTGTGCAAAGAACTGGTATATTAATCCGACAAGATGAAATTAAGGACACATGAGAACATCTGGTTATCTCTATTGTAAGACGTTTCGCCATCCAGTGGCTTTAATCAATGTACAATTCCAGGACATAACTTGAAGGACAGTAGGACTATGTACAGAAGATGAGGTAATCATGTCCTCAACCTTGGAGTAGGTGCGAAGAGCACCATAGTCGGCATGGTGCTCTTCGAACCTACCCAGGTTGAGGGAATGATTACTCATCTTCTGTTATATTCCTACTGTCTTCAAGTTATGTCCTGGAATTTGTATTGATAAAGCACTGGCGATACGGCGCAAACGTCTACAATTATAGATACCCTGGATGTGCGATGTGTCTTAATTTCACTTTAGCGCTAGAGAGGAGTGTAGAACTGAGCCATGTCTTAACCCAATAGCTAAGGCGAACGTGGGTCAGAGAATGGTACCTGTCAGAGAAGGTACCTGTCAGCGAATCCAAGGTTATTTGTAAATAGAGTTAGGAACAGGATCATGCAAGGAGTAGAAAAGGTTGTGTTGGTTTGTGGGTCTGCGAATGTCTTCGTCAAGGAGAGAGGTCCAGAGAGAGTTCATGTCCCTCTCAGATCAAACAATTCTCACTTGAAAAAGTTGTCCAAGGTATTTTCTCTTCTGTACAAGATCCATGTGTTGCTGTGTCTGACTGAGTGAATATATCAAAATGGCATATACATTACCGCAGGTTGGTAGATAAGACACATAGGCAACATTTTATGCAACTTTCATTCCGTAACGTTTCGCCTACACAGTCTGGCTTCTTCAGTCGTGTACAGAAAGTAGGTCAGAAAGAGGAAAAACAACCTTGGAGCGAGAAGGAAGAATATTCAAAAACAGCTCGGGGAGACCTTGAGTTTTCTCTGAGGTACGTTTATTGTATTCTCTGGAGGATTGAGGGTCCCGTTCCAGCTATAGAGGTGTTTACTCCTATATAAAATATATATATATGTATGTATATTAAAGGATTATCACAGTTTTCCGGCTTGTATGAGAATGAAATGGTCTTCCATGATCGTGGATGGCTGCGTTGTGTTGGTCTTACGACCACTCTTGATTATTTTTGGAATAGATTTAAAAAGCGCAAACCCACAAAAATGGTTACACAGCGACTGAACGAACACTTGAGAACTTTGTAAACACTGCTGGATGCTGTATTTGCAATATACATACACTATATAATTTTTTAAAGTGCGCTTTACGGCTCACTGGTATATTTGTATAAACCTTTTCAAACTCCGCACTGATGTAACGGGCCACTGAGGAGTTTTTATAACAAGTTTAGAACATTGAAGAACTTTTTATCATGAATTTTATGTTCATTTTTAAAGTTGAAGAAATACAAGCAACTTAAACATTCCTGAAGACGTTTCAACTTGTCAAGATTTATATAAATGCCGCCAACAATTAACTCCACACTTGCCCTCATTAGCACTTTCTCTAGACACACCAATTCACCTAAAGAGTCAGAGTTATATTCACTGAGAAAAAGATGTTTGCGTTTATAAATTACGTTACTTTATCTCTGTTTAGGGATACAATCATTATTGCTTTCCTAATTGGTTTTATTCGTTGTCGACAACACGCGGGTCATTAACGCTGCATGTCACTTGAAAATCCAACGCGTCAAAAGCACTTTTAATCATTTTATGTGAATTAAACTGTGCATACAGATAGAGATGTGCACAATCACTATGTACACAAAGGTGATTCACATTTCCATTATACTCACATACACGTCGCTCCTGCAGGTCGCACCGCAGGTCGCACTGCCCACACCCAACTACTGGACCGCTTAACTACAAGATCCTGATGCACTAGAAGACAAAAGAGAGTGCTGACGAAGTAGTATACACACGGTTTACAAAAATCATGGAGGAAATGGGACAAAATGCGTGATAAAGGAATAACAGGAAAAGTTGGTACATGGATCTAAATTTCCTATCAAATAGAACACCAGAGTAATAGTTAAACAGAGTAAAGCCATAGAAGGCTACGGCGAAAGGCTCTGTCCCACAAGCACAGTACTCTCTCCCATCCTGTTCCTCATATCTCATATCGAATTAAAATAAACATAGACAGGGTCTGTAAGACACTGATCGGTCTTCTTCGCAAAATGACTCCCGAATTTGCATTGACAGTGTCCTCCATTGAAGAATTCATTACTCCAGGCGGACATCAACAATCTTTAAGGGCTGGAAAAAAACAATATGAAGGTTGGGTTCCATTGATGAGATATTTCAATTACTCCGATATGGAAACGTGAGTGAGAAATTAAAACTATATCGGAGGTATAAAACAAATTCCAACCACACAATTAAACGAAAAAAAATCTAAAGTAAAAGGACCTGGGAAAACGAAAAAAACTAAGTAAAAGACCTCGGAGGATATAGAGGATCTCACCTTCTAAGACCACAAACATTTGTTATCAGTCGCATCTGCTACAAAATGACAGGATGTATAATGAAATCCTTTCAAAACTAGGGATGCCATGCCATGATGACACTCTCAGGTCGGCCTTGTTCCATCTAGGCTGGAATATTGCTGCACACTAAACAGTACCTTTCAAGGGCAAGTGAAACTGCTGACCTAGAAAATGTACAGAGAACCTTCACGGCACACATAACTGCCAATAAAAAACCTCAGTATTGGGAAATGCTTGAAGTTCCTCAACCTGTACTCCCTGATACGCACGCTGGAGAGATTCATGATTATATACACTGGGAAATCTCTATGAGGATTTAGTTACCAGACTTGACACGAAAATCACTGCCATGGAAAACAAAAGTCTTGGGAAGACGATGCAAACATTCCCCCAATTAAAAGTAGGGACGCCACTAGCATGATAAGAGACAACACAATAAATGTAAGGTGCCCAAGACAGTTCAACTTCCTCCCCAGCTAACATAAGGGGGAATTTACGAATACACCCCAGGACTGTCTTCAAGATGGCGATGGACAGGCACCTAAAGTCAGTACCTGACCAGCTGGGTGGTTCGAACGTCGGGTTGTGTGCTGCCAACAGTAACAACCTGGTTGATCAGGCCCTGATCCACCATGAGGCTGGTCAAAGAAGGACACCGCGGGGGCGTTTTGACCCCTAACCTCTCTAGGTATACTCCCGCTATGTACAAAACGACTTATAGCGTATGTTTTTATTACATATTCAAGTTTAATTAAATGAAAAATTGTCTCTAGCAGAAATGACAACTGAATTTAAAACATTTTGTTGCAATGTAAGAGATTTAATTATTCGCAATTCGAGTATATAATCTCTATAAACCACAAAACTCTTCAAAGCATTCTTCATTTAGTTACATATTTATGAAGCTTGGCTTCAAGAAGCTTTGCCTCATGATTAGCAACAGCGCAATCACTGCTGGGAAAGTGTCAGGTATGAGGCGGGATCTCCGACTAGGTCTTGAACGTCTTCGAAGCCTCCAAAGCCAAACTTTTCAGTGCTCCTTGTGTTCAGTGTGTTCAGCCGACGCGGGTGCTGTAGATGCAGTTAGCACACTCTGATGTTACATAATTTACTAAGGTTATAATACAGAAACAAGGGTGTATTCTCTCAAATGTGTATTATCGGGAGTTGTTTATCTAAGAGTAAACTCCGAGAAATGTGGGATTTCTCTGTGTATATGGCATCGGTTTTAACTGAATATATACGAGACGTGTAAATGTGTATACATAGAAAATGTGTATATACTTTGTGTACCAGTACGATGTGCACATCTCTATCTGTCATGCACATTTTAATTCGCATTAAGTTGTTAAAGTTCTTTTGACAGGTGGTACAAGTGACATGCGGCGTTAATGACTCGCGTTTTTGTCGACAACCCAAATAAACAATTAGAAAGCAATAATGATTGTAATTTTTAAACAGAGGATAAAGTAATGTATTTATAAACACAAACTCTACTTCTCACTATAAGTAACTCGACTCTTTAGGCGAGTTGTGTTTGTAGAGAAAGTGCTGATAGGCAAGTGTGGATTTTAGTGTTCGTGGTCATTATAATAAATGTTATCAAGTGATAGCGTCTTCACAGGAATGTTTAAGTGCTTATATCTCTTAACTCTAAAATGTGCATAAA
Organism: Cherax quadricarinatus; assembly: GCF_026875155.1. Lineage (NCBI taxonomy): Eukaryota > Metazoa > Arthropoda > Malacostraca > Decapoda > Parastacidae > Cherax > Cherax quadricarinatus. The sequence goes on from NC_069410.1 coordinate 72,320,435, forward strand.
ATTCTTATAAAAATTCGTCATGTTTTAAATTGATTATAAAAACTCCTCAGTGTGGGTTACTTCAGTGATTTGAAAAAGTGTTTATGCAAAATAAACCAGTGATCGGTAAAGCTCTTGATAAATTATTTTAGTGTAAACATTCAATCAGTGTTCACAAAGTTTTCAAATGTTCGTGAAGCGCTGTGTGGACCATTGTGGTTTAGTGCTTTTTAATTATAAAAAATAATTCACCAGATGGGTCGTAAGACCAAACACACGCGGCACCACCATCATGCAGCAGGTTGAGTTTTGTTTCGAACAAATCGGCTAGCTAAGGCTGTGATAATCCTTTAAGTTAAAAAAATATTATATATCTATTATATCATGTCTACTTATATATATATTATATATATATAAATATATATATTTATATATATATATATATATAAATATATATATATATATATTATATATATATTATATATGCTGTTGGGAGGTGTGAGCAAAAGTAAATTTATGAAGGGGTTCAGGGAACCGGCAGGCCGGACTTGAGTCCTGGAGATGGGAAGTACAGTGGCCTGCATCTGAAGGAGGGTGTTGTTAATCGTTGCAGTTGAAAAATTGTAGTTAAAGCACCTTCTGGCAAGACAGTGATGGAGTGAAATGATGGTTAAAGTTTTTCTTTTTCGGGCCCCACCCTGCCTTGTGGGAATCGGCCAGTGTGATACTAAAAAAAATAAAATATATATATATATATATATATATATATATATATATATATATATATATATATATATATATATAGTTATATATAGTTTATATTCCATATCCTCCATCTATCTTTATCTTAAGTATCTCGATTTCTATATCTACCTCTATCTCTTGCTATCTCTATCTCTATATGTCTATCTCTTCCTTTTTCCTCTTTCAAAGCACCGCCCGTATCCCACTAGGCTGGTGCTCTAAAAGGAAAAAGGAAAGTTTTCTCCTTTTAACATTGGCTAATTTATACAGAGAAGTGGTTTGTAGCTCCGTTCACCTGGTATTGTAGTCGCCCCCGCTTACGACACGCATGACTTACGGGAGGAAGAATTCTGTTCACTCTACCCATGGAGAAGTGAAAAGAATATATGTATATATAATATTTACTTTTATATTTATTTTTATATATTTAATATATTCTATATACTTTATATTAATATTTATATACTTATTTATATTAAACATTTATTTACATATTTATTTAAGCTAGTTCCTAATTAAATGAAGGTTAAGTTAAAGATATGTCAAGTTAACATTTACAGAAAATGTTGGCCTGAAAAATTTACCTGGGGTATTTATATATGTTGCTACTTGCGTATACCATCTGGAATATTTAAAATAAAGATGTTGGAGATGTATTTCTGAGATATCTGCCTGAAGATCTGGGTCATAAGAGTTTACGTTTGGATATAGGAAGGTATTTCTGGAACGAATATTCCTGGGATAACAATGCTGAGGTGAGGAGCAAGATTTTCTCATACTTAGGTATAATTGCAGAACGTGTAGGCTTGAGTATTCCTGGAGATATTTGCAGAAGGACATTAAAGGAGTGGAAAGAAGAATTAAACTGAATATCTGCAGAAGGTTTGGTGGAGGAAATACCAGGGACACTTGCAGAACTGTCTACTCTAGGAGAATACTGAGAATGGACAGCAGAATGTGTGGGCTATAAGAAAGAATATCCCTTAGGGATTACTTGAGAAAGGTCGTAGTTGGATGGGTTATAAATCAGCGATTATTTGAGGGAAAATGTAGGCTGAGTGAACAACTGCGAAGAAAACATGTACAAGCTAAAAGTATTTAACGGAATATTTGCTAAGGTGGAGGGGGCTGTGGAGTATATCTGTGGATACTTGAAGGAGCAAGCTGTAGGGTATAACTGGGATACCTGCAGATGTTGGCTGGAGGATGTACCTAGGAATATTTGTAGCAGGAATGCGGTTTGAAGGGTGAATAATGGTTTTTTTTTGCAGTTTTAAGCTGTTGGTTGCACACGGGACATTTGCAGGGTGTAAGCTGTTGATACAATTAGCGGAGACTTAGATATATCCTAGCTGGAAGGGATTATAATTAGGAACTCGTCACAGAAGGAAGGAGCAGGCTGAATGGATATACCACACGGCTTGGACACAAGTACTAATAAGTAAATTTTTATTACGTTGAAGTAAGTGGAAAGTTATACAATCGTAGGGGACAGATGTCAATCCATGCACTAAGGTAAGTTCATGTTTTACACTAATTGGCATTTACCTCGGTTTCCAACGGATACGAATTTGCGCGAGAGGGGAAGGGGGGAGTATTTGTTGCTAATCTCGGTTTAACTGTGTGTATAAATACTTTCCATGTTGAATGGAAGTCTTAATTCACAAACAACTTACCATAAAGTATCAGGACTCTTACTATCCATTCCCAAACTGACTATGGACGTCCTTAGCAGCATGGACTTTATACTTCAGTATGGGTTATGTAAATATTTTAATTCTCCTTCCTGGTAAAGCCATGTTATTCAATCCTCCTGTATGTTAGAGAACGCAAAGGTGTCCTTCCGTAAATTATGACTGATAGTAACCTTGCTGCAAGTGTTGTTTAAACACCAATATGGAGATCGTCATAACAATTCGTCTAGTGGTGACAACGAGTTTTCCATATTTTTTTTACTATTCAGCATTTCAAAGCGCCAATTCACCTCACATTTTTTTTCCCCCTCCAATTTTATATGTGTACTTAATTAGGCATCACAGAATTTGTGTTAAACTAGTAATCGTTCACGCCTGGTAGGAATCTTTACTAAAATCATGTTTGAGATAGCTCCCGCCCCAAATTATAGGTAAAACATCTCCCTCTTATTATTTCAAAACGAACCGGTTATTTTGAGGTGGAATCTGAAAAGTAGTGGATTAGTGACAACACTCCTCACCCGTTGCCACCTGTTCACATTTGCTTCTGCCTTTTTCCTTCATCTGCGTTATGTATGTTCAACCGCTGTAGTGTGGAACACATTTTATTACGTTTGTCCACGATAGGTCGGCCATTTTCCATTTTTGTCGTTTAGAGTTTATTATTACTGGAGTGGTTGATAGGAATACAGGGGCCAACCTGTAGGATGCCCAATTCTCCTAGGATTCCATTATCAAAATTTCCATGATCAAAAGTTTAAATAAAGTTTGTAGGTGTATGGAAAAAGGACTATGTATGCAGTTTACAACAAGTTTGGTGTAGAAAAAAAGTTATGATAAGAGTCGGTGAATATTAACTAGTGGGTTTAGCCTTGGTTTTGATTCATAATTAGACTAAACGTAGATTTTCAATGTGTTTACCGTCTCCTGGCTCAGGACTTGGGGGGGGGCCGATCTGTTTCGGTTCCTCAAGCAGTTTGTCTAGCAGATCGCGCAAGGTAAGGTTGGGGGCGTGGTACTCGCGTGTGTTGTCCCTTGAGTAGGCAAGGTCCAGTAAGAGAAGGAATTTTCAACATTTATATTTTTATTATTGCCATGGACGGCTATAGTCATTGTAATCTCCATGATGGTATCTACACTTTCTTTGTATGTGGATTATGGACGTCATTCTATAGTGACTTCTAGGCATTAGTTATACCGGTGGCAGAAAGAAACGCACGGAGTATTGGGCTGCGTTTAACAGCTATTAGGCTTCTACTCCACCTATGTCCAATTCCATGGTTTAGTCTTTCCTATGAGCAGTACTTTTCGACGACGATCGTCATATTGTTTCACCATAGGCCTCTCATACAAAAGAAACACAAATTTGATGCGGTTACAAACAAATTTAGGAAATTTACTTCATATATGTGGTATATGAAAATTAAGATACCTGTTTTATCCAAGCAAATGTCCAACAAACTTGGTTTGTAAACAAACAACGTGAACTGTAGATGTAAATCCACATGTACTCCTGATAACCCTTTTGGGGTCTCAGTTCCTAGGCCTTTAGTACTGTATCCACTATCCTATATCCTCCTTCCGTACACTCACGCTGGAATATGGAGTGCACAATAAATAATGGGACAAAGACGTTCTTACTGTTTTATCTCAACTTTCTGCGGAGACGGCAGGATTGGACCTAGTATGCCACAGCCACTTTGTGCCATTCAAGCTTAGAAGCACACCTGCAGATCTACTGTTTCCAGCACTTCCCAACTGCAATTGCCTAAATCATTTCTAAATAACGTTGCGACAGGCATTACACTGACCAGAGTTACGTTTTTTCATATTTACATTGATTCTTGAGTCTGGTGTCATTTACCTTGAGCTGTCTCGTCAGAAGCTAGGTCTGTTGCTTCTTCATACGGGTTTGTTGTGCACTTAGTGTCATAATTTTCCGCAGACATTGTCAAGCCTCGGTGGCACCTTGGCTATTTTTAGGAGTGTAATTTTGTCAAAGATTCATGGTTTTGAGGTGGCATTAGCTATGATCGCTCCTGAGTCTCATATTGTGTACAGTTTGAGCTATGTTCAACTGCAAAAACAACACAATCCTCGCTGCTCTCGTCTTGATTCTCGCTAATTGAATTTTCGGTTCACTGTGACCCAGATTCTCAATGTGATATATTTTCCCTAAGTTAGTATGTTCTCTCCATCTGCTACGATAAGGATTCAGATGGTGGTTAGCAACTTCTCCATGCATGGTACAAGAGGGCATAGTCGCTAGGGTATGGTATACAATGGTGTCCAGTAAATCTTTCTCTGGGGTTATTTCCCCTGAGTGACTATCTTTCTCTGGGGTTGTTTACAATGAGTGTCTACATTTCTCTGGGGTTATTTCCCCTGAGTGAAATACCCTTTCTCTGGGGGTTTTTTCTCGTGAGTGACTACCTTTCACTGGGATTGTTTTCTGAGCGACTACCTTTCTCTGGGGTTATTTCCCTGAGTGCCCCTTTTTTCTCTGGGTTGTTTCCGTGAGTGACTACCTTTCGCTGGGGTTGTTTACCATGAGTTTACTACCTTTTTTTCTTTGGGGGTTTTTTCCCCTGAGTGTCTACATTTCTCTGGGTTATTTCCCCTAAGTGACTTCCTTTCTCTGGGGGTTTCTTCCCCTGAGTGATACCCTTTTCTCTGGGGTTGTTTGCCCTGAATGACTACCTTTTTCTTTGGTTGTTTCCCCCTGAGTGACTATCTTTCACTGGGGTTGTTTTCCCCCCGAGTGACTACCCTTCTCTTTGGGGGTTGTTTTTCCCCCGAGTGACTACCTTTTTTCTGGGGTTGCTTCCCCTGAGTGACTACGTTTCCCTGGGGTTTTTTTCCCATGAATGACTACGTTTCTCTGGGGTTATTTTCCTTGAGTGACTACCTTTGTCTAGGGTTGTTTCCCCCGAGTGACTACTTTTCTCTGGGTTTTTTTTTTCTCTGTGGGTAATAGGAGTTTTTCGTAGGCGGGTAATGAACGTTTTTCGTAGGCGTGTATTAAGCGCTTTTTCTGGGCGGGTAATAGGCGTTTTTTCCTCGGTATCTCAAGCCCAGATCTTCAAACGTTCATTAGCAAAACCGTGTAAGACCATGAACTTTTATCCTGGGGGAGGGGTGTTTACGCGCGCGAGCGAGCGCGCTCACACACACACACACACACACACACACACACACACACACACACACACACACACACACACACACACACACACACACACACACACGGCCCTTTCAGACCCTCAAAATGCATTTCAAAGGAACAAAAAAATAAACAATAGCAAAACAATGAGAATTTTTGGAATGACGCAAGAATATAATTATATAAATGTAAAACAATCAAATATGGAATTTTTCCTAACTGAAGAAAATAATGAAATATAGAATACATGAATTAATTTCGTGAAGCGAAGTTAATGTACATACACGGACACATGGTCATCCAGTTTACCAATGGATGTGGCAACTAACTCTGAGGGTTGACGATGAAGCAGAAACCTTGGTGACACCAGGTAGTCGCTGCTGCACGTCACTCTAGTATAAATTTCAACACAAAATGGGGCGTATCAACGCCAGCAGTTGTTTCAGTGGTGGAAGATGTTGGCTCTGCTTACTTGATGGTTGGTGGCCTTTGTAACCATCTTTAACCTCCATCTTTAACCTCCTTCTTTAACCTCCATCTTTAACCTCCATCTTTAACCTCCATCTTTAACCTCCATCTTTAACCTCCATCTTCAACTTCCATCTTTAACCTCCATCTTTAACCTCCATCTTTAACCTCCATCTTTAACCTCCATCTTTAACCTCCATCTTTAACCTCCATCTTTAACCTCCATCTTTAACCCTTTCCCTCTTTAACCTCCATCTTTAACCTTCCATCTTTAATCCTCCATCTTTAACCTCCATCTTTAACTTTCCCTCTTTAACTTCCATCTTTAACCTCCATCTTTAACCTCCATCTTTAACCTCCATCTTTAACCTCCATCTTTAACCTCCATCTTTTAACCTCCATCTTTAACCTTTCCATCTTTTAACCTCCATCTTTAACCTCCATCTTTAACCTCCATCTTTAACCTCCATCTTTAACTTCCATCTTTAACCTTCATCTTTAACCTCCATCTTTAACCTCCATCTTTAACTTCCATCTTTAACTTCCATCTTTAACCTCCATTTTTAACCTCCATCTTTAACCTTCATCTTTAACCTCCATTTTAACCTCCATCTTTAATCTCCATCTTTAACCTCCATCTTTAACCTCCATCTTTAACCTCCATCTTTAACCTCCATCTTTAACTTCCATCTTTAACCTCCATCTTTATCCTTCCATCTTTAACCTCCATCTTTAACCTCCATCTTTAACCTCCATCTTTAACCTCCATCTTTAACCTCCATCTTTAACCTCCATCTTTAACCTCCATCTTTAACCTCCATCTTTAACCTCCATCTTTAACTGGACACTGCTGTGTCCAGTTAAAGATGATGTTAAGTTTCTTAATCTGTTGATTAGATCAACCCGGCCATCTTGTCTCGTCGGTGTCGAGTGAACCATTTCGATCAACAAGGCTAAGAGACAAAGAAATAATAGTTAAAACCCGGACAAGAAGTCTGTGAAATGATAGGTAAAAAGCCTTTAAATAATATGCTGTGGAGTAAGAATAATTCTGTGAAAATACTTAAGTCCAGTCAGGTCAGGTTACTTGAACAAAAATATAAATAATATAAAATATAAAAAGTAATAAGAGTGGGAAGCCATACATAAAGACTTGTTGGAGCGGGAAGGTAAGTTATGTCCAGTATGTTAGGAGGCTCCCATGTTAACTCCCACCACCTGGAAAAGGTGGGGGACGTAGAGAGGTAACAACGTACCCCCAATACCCACTCTCTCTCTCTTATTCCCTCCACTTTCCCCTTCCATATCTCTGTCGCCACTCTCTCCCCCTCCTCTTTCTACTCCACCCCCTACCTCCCCCTCCCCCTCTCCCTCCCTCCGCCCAACACACAAACGCGCGCGCGCGCGCACACACACACACACACACCTTCACACACACACACACACACACACACACACACACACACACACATACCACACACTACACACACACACACACACACACACACACCCACCCACCCACCCCCCACTTCACACACACACACACCTTCGCGCGCGCGCGCGCGCACACACACACACACCTTCACACACACACACCTTCACACACACACACCTTCACACACACACACACACACACACACACCTTCACACACACACACACACATGATAACGACATATAAAATACTGCGCGGAATAGACAAGGTGGACAAAGACAGGATGTTCCAGAGATGGGACACAGACACAAGAGGTCACAATTGGAAGTTGAAGTCTCAGATGAATCAAAGGGATGTTAGGAAGTATTTCTTCAGTCATAGAGTAGTCAAGTCGTATAATAGTCTAGAAAGTGAAGTAGTGGAGGCAGGAACCATACATAGTTTTAAGGCGAGGTTGCTGTGGTATGGCGACCTCATTTACTGGGCCCCAGTGAAAGCACTGATTTTGGCGGATTCTTGGCGTCTCCCTATAAGTGGGAGCTATTTGAAGATTGGGCTTGATTGTCTCTTCATATGTCACGAGTAGCCAAGAGCATTCCCACGAGGGAGCTGCATGGTTGGTGCTGCGTTTGGCAACCTAGTGTTGACCAATGAATTTCAGTCATTTTCTGAGTGTCACTGCTGTCCTGGGACGTTGTATATTAGTTCTAGTTGGTGTATTGAAGTGCATACAAGTTTTGTAAGACATTTTGGAAATCAGAAACCTACTCTCTGGTTTCCTTAATGTTGCTCAGTTTAAATGTGGTTCATTAATCTGTTCTGCAGCCTAATTGGCATTGTTGGTCAGCTACTGCTCTAGCTGTATATGCTGGTGCCCTCTTGGTACAATTTCTTGTAGTGCTGTAGGTCTCGTTGGTTCTGTCATTGGAGACGTGTGTCGAAGACGAGATGAGAAACAAAAACTGTGTACTTGTTAATGATTTGTATGGAATAAGCGAGTGATGATATTATTAACTCTCGTGCTCTGGAACGAGTGTTAGGCGGAGATGAAGAAAAACTGTAAGGGTACTCTTGCACAACAAGTCACGGATGACACGCTACAGGTCGTGGGTGACATCATTGAGGAATTCAACAAAATTTGACCTTCTGGAGTAATAAGTGATCTAAGTACTGTCATTTGAGACTTTGAATCTACTCTTGAAAAGATGTTCTTATCAAAGGCAACTTACGGCAAGACGACATATGCTTTCTCGTATTTTCTCGTGTGAGCCAACGGTTGTTGTCCTGTCTTTCTGTCTGAGCCGTTGCTGCAGCAACTTGTGTTTCGGCTCAGCGGAGAGGAGAACATAGAGGAACGGTTTGTATGACACCCAAGACTAACCTTGGATTAAACCCGGTTTCCGCAAAATTTGTCTCGTGCTGCTGCATCTGTTAGCGTAGCATTGCGCTTAGTTTCCTTCATACCTGGAAGAGGTTGTTGAAGGTACACAAGTCCAGCTGAGGTACATGTGGAGTAGAACTCGACGGGACACTTCAGGAGGGATCTTCTTTTCTCTTCAAGACGTCGTTGTTCTTGGTGCCTGGGAAAAGATTTCACCCCCTGGATTTTATATTTCATGCACGCCTTCTGACACTAGTTGTTTATAAGCTAGTCCCTGAGGAGAAGCCTGCATACACTTCTGACATACTGTAGCCTCTGTTGAATAAGTTATTCCCTGAGAGGAGACACCACTTACATTCTGACAATACTAACTCTGTCTTGCAAGCTAGTACCTGGCAGGAGTCGCACTCTTCTGACACACTAGCCTCTGTTATCACAAGTTAGTTCCTGAGGCAGGAGTCCGTATTTCCGCCAGGACGGGTAAACTGCGTGAGTCCCTCTGAGCAGGAACTGATTGTTCTGTCAGAGTGATAATGGGACAATGGTGGAATTGATGATGAGAGATGCATCCCCTATGAAGATGAGGTAGATCAAAGTTGGGTTATTACCCATGCAAGGTCAGGTGTGGAGACACTGACTTTTGATTAGAGAGGAAAGTGAAGAAGCTTTGATGAAAGAGTTGCTACTGATGGACATGTTTTTGTTGCCATTGATTGTTTCTCCGTAGTTCATTCCAGTTTATCATGGATTATTGATGACAAATGTTTCTAAGTAGCCAGGACCGAGTACACAGGCGGAACGACTAGTAACCAGGGACTTTTGAAGTCTGCAGGGCTTCGCACAAATTTTGTTCATGATTTGGAGCCTTCTGTTGCTACCCACAGATTTCAAAATTATTCAAAGATTCAAGTGAGTTGTGGAAGCGGGGATGATGTTCAAGAATTTTGAGGATTGGATACAAGTGAAATGTTGGGGAACACATACAGTGAGAGTGAAAAAATTAATATGCGCAAAAGTATAAAGGGCAAAATATAATATATAACAAGGGAAGGTGGCAGTAGGCCTGCTGAAACATTGAGTGCACAAACATGTTGTATGTCGCTGTGGGAACATTTATACATATAAGTGTAACACGAATGTGAAGTGTATTCCAATTATAAGTGAAGTGTATTTACTCTTAAGTGACATTGAGGATCGCGGGATCCATGAGCATATACGGTTTATAAAGATCACGGCTGTGAAGAATTTTCAAATTTAGTGATAGAAGTGCTGTGGTTGTTACGACGACTACGTCATCAGCATTGGCAAACCTTGTCAATCGCATCACTGCCAGCTTTAAGGTATCACTCACGTTGGGGTTGTTTTTTGAGGGTTCTGATCATGGCCTTGCATCAATGTTAGATACTTGGTCACTCAGTCCTGAAAAGCTATCACTCAGAATTACGGCAGGAAATAGCATAGATAAGGTGAAGATAGTGTTGACTAGCTGAGGACGCAGCCCTAGCGAGGGGACAATGCCTAGTGAGGGTGACGTCAGACCACTCCCTAGAAGCTAGACAAGCTAATGTTTCTACATCGCTAATTACTTTCTGTGTTTTTATAAGTAGAAGTGATAAGTGCTAGAATCACTGTTGGTAGTTTTAGAAAATACGGGTATTTTACTGATATTTATTAGCAGTATGAATACTTAGAAGTGGGGGGCACACATGCACACGCGTCGTGCACGCACACACACACACACACACACACACACGCAAGCACACACACACACAAACATCAGGCGCATATAAACAGGAAGGGGCACTGCAATGTATCAAGAGAATACCTGACAGGAACCGGCAACAAACGACGTATGAGTAGTACTTGATGTCCTCCCACCCATTGGGCACCTTTAGATAATAAGCAGCCCACCGCCGCCGGCCCGTCCCACAAATTATACATCATTTAGGATATTAATTTTATCTACTATTTTTTTTTATTTATTTTTCGGTCCTAGACCAGTGCTAATTTTTGGGTAGATGTGAACGAATGACGGGAAGGGTTTGACTCAGATAGTGTCCTGTTTGCAGATGATGTGAAGTGAATGAGGAGAATTAATCGACTGTGGACCAGGCAGGACTTCAAAGAGACATGGGACAGACTGCGTCTCCTGGTCCAGCAAATGGCTTCTCGAATTTAATCCTGCCCAAATGCAAAGTCATGAAGATAGGGGAAGGGAACAAGAAGACCACAGACAGAGTATGGACTAAGGTGGCCATAAGATGCAAACCTCACTCAAGGGGATGAAAGATCTTGGGCGGTGAGGATAACACCGAGATGTCTCCGGAAGGCACACATCGCAATCATGATAACTTTAGAATGGCTATTCATATGGGCGCATGGCAAACCTGAACGAACATGCAGCCCGATACTTAGTAAGGTATCATTCTAAGACACTGTACATGTGTAGGTCAGGCATTTCTGGAAGTATGCAGCACATGTTGGAACCCGCATTGATAAAGACGTCAAGAACCTAGAGGAAAGTACAAGGTTTGCGACTGGTTAGTTCCAGAGCTAAGGGGAATTCCTATGAAGAAAAGATTATGGAAAAATCGGCCTGACGACACTGGGGGAGGACAGGAGGGTCAGGGGAGAATGATTAACGGACATATAAAACACTGCGTGGAATAGACAAGGTGGAAAAAGACTGGATGTTCCAGGGAGCCGGTGACAGAAGAAACAAGAGGCCACTATTGGGAAGTTGAAGACACAAATGAGTCGGAGAGATTGTAGGAGTATTTCTTCAGTCATTAGAGTTTTGTTAGGCAGTGGAATTGCCTAGATAATGAAGTTGTGGACGAATGGAACCTTACCTCCAGTTTAAGACGTGGTTTGATTTTTAAGCTAATGGTGCGGGGAGTGAGTGTGGCATAGGTTGGCTAAAGGTGAAGAGGCGGGGAATGGAGCTGGTGGACTCGTCCACAAGGCATCTCATATTTTTGGGGCTGGAATATTGGATGAGGACTCTCACACACTCAACTTAGTCTCTTTTTCTCACTATATACTATATATATATGTTTCATACTATATAAATATATATCTATATATATATATATCTTGAATATATTCTCACATTGTTCCTGGTGTGGATAGTACGGAAGGTGTTGGGTGAACGCGTTAACGGACGTACACCAACGCACTCATCGAACAGGTGAAGAGAGAGGAAGAGAGAGAGAGAGAGAGAGATCGAGAGGAGAGAGAGCCGAGAGAGAGAGGAGAGCTGAGAGAGACGAGAGACGGAAATCGATATGTTGGAAGCGAAGGGCATGCCACAGTAACTGCGACCACCCCGGGGCCCGGGGCAAAACGACCCCTCGACATTGGGGCCCCCCCCAGGGAGAGATGAAGAGCGGAGTGAAATCGGAAGAGAGAGCGGAAGCTAGCGAGGAACTAGATCTCATTAAGCTCTACTAGGTCGGGCCTCGAGATGACGAGAGAGAACGAGATGCGATACAAATCGATTAAGCGCGTTCTCTAGAGCTTCCGATTCGATCTTGTACACTCTTCCACTGTACTCACCCACTCTCTGAGTACCTTTTCCCTCTCTCTCGTTGCGCCCCCATGGGACACATCCTGATTCCCTCCCTTCTCGATATTGTCTCAAGGTCTCTATCGCGATAAACCTTTCCCCCCCCTTTTCTTTTTCACTTTCTTTTTACTTAAAAAAAAAAAAAAAAAAAAGGTTGGGACTCGCAGGATACATGGATCAGATGACAAATGGTACTGGTAGGGAGGAATGGATGGAGGAGCAGTGGAAATGGATAGAGCAAGAACTGGGAGAGAAAATAGGGAGAGCTTTCTGAAAAAATGCCAGACGTAAGAGCTATCTGTGAAATGGGGAAAAGAGGTTGGGAGAGGAGACGAAGAATTGCGGAGGACAAGTCGAAAACTGCAGTAGCCAGGGGTAAAAGGTCTAGAATTTGAGGTAAACATGGCTGAAGCATAGCATGTTCAGGGGGGTAGTGACCAGAGAAGACACACCATACGAGTGAGAGGATCTGAAACAGGAAGGAAGGAGATTTATGATATATGGTATATGGTCCTATAAGGCCTGGCAAAGAAGGGCTCAGGGAGTGAAGGGAAGATCAGAGGGCGTGCAGATGGAGAGGGAGATAGGTCGAATGCTGAGCACAACCATGCTACTCCAAGGAGCCACTGGAAAAATCAAAGGGGAGAAAATGCCACTTACCGACAGGAAACAAGAGTCACAGAGGGAGAGGCAATGGGGCAGGAGGAAAGGGCAAAATCTGTGTATATCTGGGCTTCGGGGGAGGAGAGAGAGGAAAGGACACACACTGAAAAGACGGCAGGAAAGAAAAGAAAGGAGATTGAGAAATTCATCACGGAATAGGGGAGAAGGACATGGACGAGATTGTTAAATTTTCAGAGAATAGGGGAGTACTTGAAGGGGAGGAAACCGAACCGATCAAGCTGATTTCAGGACAAAACAGTGCGGAACAGGATCTCCAAGAAAAACCACGTTGAGAAGTGGAAGAGTACTATGAAGGTGTTCCTAGACAGAGTCAGAACACAAAAAGAGAGACAGCAGCTGAAGGTGGAGGACAAAAAGCGAAAGGAAGCTGGAAAGGAGACAAGGATTGGAACCAGCAGAGGTCAGTCAGAGCAGACAGAGCAGCAAGAGCAAGCTCACACACAACTATCTCAGAGAACCCGGCGCAACCCTATCACCATCCCAACACACAATACAATCCATATCCACAGCTTTCACCAACCCTCACCATAGAATCCCACAGTATGCGGTTACCAGGTCTACCACCCCCACAGGCCCCCAACCCACGTGTTGGAAAGGAAAATGAAGGTATGGTACACAAACGCTGATGGAATAACAAACAAGTGGAGGTAAGTGGCACAGAAAGAGTCAAGAGGCATCACAGGGACATATAGCAATCACAGAACCCAAGCTTCAGGTATGAATAACAGATGCATATTTCCCAACGGGATACCAGGATCCTGAGAAAGACACCCCCCGAAGGAACAGAGGGGGGGGGGAGAAGAAGTGGATTGCTGATCAAACACCGATGGAAATTTTGATGAGCTGGAGGAGAGGAGACAGCGGAGAAGAAAGTGATTGCATAGCGGGGAACGCTTCCAGCTGCTGGAGGTCCCAGGTGATAATTGCAGTGGTGTATAACCCACCAGCACAACAGGAAGGACGGCAAAGGCTGTAGGGTATGACTGAGGAGCAATAAGCGATGGTTGACAACAACTGGCTGCAGTGGCCAGAAGAGCTCAGGGACATGCAGGGCAAAGATGCAGGATCATTGGCGACTTTATCCCACAAGGAGATCGAATGGAGAGGAACCTTGGAGGCACATGGGGGGCCAAGATACATGGAGGGCTCGATGATGGAGGGTGGGTATTGGGAAAACTCATGTGACCAAACATCGTAAGGGGACACACAAGAGAGAGAGGTGAGGATGAACCAGCAAGGCTGGACTTAGTATTCACCTTGTGTAGTGCAGATATTGAGGGACATCACATATGATGAAAGACCCCTTGGGGCCAGCGTTCAGTGGTTTTGAGCTTGCGTAGGTACACAGTAGAGCTGCATATTGGAGGGGGAAAGCAGGAAGGCCAGGACTCGAAGGAAACACCAAACTACAGGATAAGGGGACTACACAGGAATGGGAACTGTCACTGGAGATCGAGTTCTCAGTGGGAAGAGAATGGGCATGCGGAAACGCAGTTAATGTTGATGATGGGAATATGTAAGTGCACAATGTGCAGAAGGAGGCTGAGGAGAGTTTAGGTACCCAAGGGTAACGGAAATTATGAAAAAGCCGGATGAGCCATGGTTCACTCAAAGATGCAAGGGGCAAAAACAAGTGTGTAGGGAAATGGCAAGTAATATTGAAGGACAGAGAGAGGAGCCCAGGAGAGAGTAACGGTGGCGAGTCGTAGAGCAAAGAAACGAATATGCACAGGATAAGTAGGAGGGGCCCAGAACGTTTTCAATATGGTAAACGACATAGCAGCAAATGCCAAATCTGACCGAAGCTGTTTATACAGCCACATCAGGAAGAAAACAAACCGTCAAATGACACAGGTACTCAGGATAAGGAGGAAGATGGTGAGACAACAAGTAATGACTGTGAAGTATTGTGAGGAATACTCAACACACGAGATTCAAAGAAGTGTTCCACAGAGGAGACAGAAGGGGCTACAGGGAAAGACGGAGAGGTGGGGTACACCCCACTGGGCTGGTACACAGTACACACAACGAGGAAGAAGTGAAGAGGCTCTGAGGTGAGCTAGATACCTCAAAGGCAATGGGGGCCAGATAACATCTATCCCATGGGTCCTGAGAGAGGGAACGCAGAGGGGCTATGAGTACCTACTTAACAACAATACTTCAATAGATCTATCGAAACAGGGGAGATGCCTGAGGCATGGAGTCAGCAAATGTTGGTCCCAATCTTTTAACAAAAAGGAGACTAGACTTTGAAGCACTATACTACAGACCAGTGTCACTGACATGTATAGCATGCAAAATCATGGAAAAGATGGGAGGAGAAAGAATGGGTTGGAACATCTAGAAAAGGGAAGAAGAATGATCTCATCACCGAGGCAGACAAAACAGTGGGTTTCAGAGGACGGGAAATCCTGTGTCAGAAAACCTAATGGAGTTGCTATGTCATGGGTGACGAACGAGTAAGGAGCAAGAGAGAGAGGGGGGGGGGTGGGTGGATTGCATTGTCTTAGGACTGGGAAGAAGCGTTTGTCACAGTACCACACAAGAGATTAGTGCAAAAAAAACTGGGAGGACCAAGCAGGAATAAAAGGGTTGCAACTGCAATGATCAGGGGGGGAATTACTTTTCAGGTAGACGCCGCGTGTATGGTACGAGGCGACGGTTGTCAGAGGTGGGCACCTGTGACCAGTGGGGTCCACGAGGGGGTCAGTCGCCTCAGGACTGTGTGTTTCTGGGGTAGTGTGTGAACGACATGACGGAGGAATAAACTCGAGTGTCACTGTTTGCAATGACGTGAAGTTGATGAGAATAGAGAGAGTTCATTCGAATCGAAGACCAGGCAGAACAGAAATACAAAGGGATCTGGACTGGCTGCGACTGATTCCAGCAACTGGCTCCTGGAGTTCAATCCCACCCCCAAGAGGCCAAAGTCATGAGGAATTGGGGTAGGCAAAGAAGACGCAGATGGAGTACAGTCTAGGGGTCAGAGACTTCAAACATCACCAAGCCAAAAAGATCTTGCGTGGTATAACACCAGGCACATCTCCTGAAGCGACATCAACCAAATAATACTGCTGCAGCATATGGGCACCATGGCAAACGCTCTAGAACACATGTCGCGACTTCTTAAGAAGGAATCGTTCGCAGGGCCCTGACACCGTGTGACATTAGGCCGAGGTATTGGAGTATGGCGCGGCACCAGTTTGGAGACCACACCTTGCCAAGCATGGTAAAGTAACTAGAGAAAGTGCAAAGGTTATGCAACAAAAGACTGGGTCCCGCAGAGCTGTAAGAGGGTATGTCCTATGAGGTGAGGTTAAGGAAATTCTAAGTCTGGCGTCTCTGGAGGACAGGAGAGATAGGGGGGGACATGAAACGATTACAAAATACTGAGAGGAATTGACAAGGTGGACAAAGACTGGATGTTCAAGAGAATGGCACAGTACAAAGGGGGACAACAGTTGAAGTTGAAGACACAGATGAATCAAAGGGATGTTAGGGAAGTATTTCTTTCAGCCTCAAAGTATGTCAGGAAGTGGAATAGTTTTGTAAGCGATTGTAGTGAGGTCAGGATCCCATACATAGCTTTAAGCAGAGGTACGATAAAGCACATGGTTCAGGGAGAGTGACCTAGTAGACGACCAGTGAAGAGGCGGGGCCAAGAGTTGGACACGACCCCTGCTACCTCAAGTAGTGAGTACACACACACTCCTTCACACACAAACACAAAAACCTTCACACATACACAACTTCCAACACACAAAACCTTCACACACACACAACTTAAACAGCGCACTCCAACCTTCCACACACCCACAACCTTCACACACACAAACTTCACACAACACAACCTTCACACACACAACCTACAAACACAACACACACACACACAAATCCTTCAATACACACAACCTTCACATACACACCAACTTCACACACACAAAACCTTCAACATAACCAACAACCTTCACATACACAACCTTCACATACACAATACCTTCACATACACACAACCTTACACTTACACCAACCTTCACACACACAACCTTCACAATACACACATCTTTTCACTCACACACAACCTTCACTACACTCAACCTTACATTCACAACAACCTTACATACACACAACCTTCACTCACACACAACCTTCACACACACACACTACACACACAAACCTTCACACACACACACACACAACCTTCACACACACACAACCTTCACACACACACGACTTCAAAGATCGTCACAACCTTCACACACATAGGCACTTCACAACAGGTAGTACATCTACACGACGCCTCACACACCTACACACGCTACACACCAGTAATCTGTTGAGGATTAGATGATGGGTGCTCGCAAGAAACGACCAAGAAGTAAGTGAGGTTTCATCATGAGATTTGTAGAAAGAAGTATTTACAGAGGTGACAGGAGTGGACTCTGGAAATTCTGCACTAAGTCCCGCGTCCAGCACTAACAAGTTGTTGGATGAAATCACACAAACCGAGGACGAGGTGAAGCGTGCTTAGGTGAGACTAGGTACCTCAGTAATGCGGGGTGGGACCAGACATCTCTCTCACTAGGTCCGCTAAAGAGGGATTAGAGTCGTTAGGATGGTGGTGCCACTAACAATCTTCAAAACATCTACTGAAACATGGGCATAACCTGGAAGTATGGATGACGGCAAATGTTATATCCCAGTTTTTTTTAGGAAATTCAGACAGGCTATAAACTACAAACCTGTCACTGACGTTGTATAGAATTGCAAAGTCATGGAGAAGATTATCAGGAGACTGGTTAGGAGCAACTAGAACGGAACAATTATAACGACAACCAGGCGCATTCTTCAAGG
This sequence comes from Cherax quadricarinatus, assembly GCF_026875155.1. Lineage (NCBI taxonomy): Eukaryota > Metazoa > Arthropoda > Malacostraca > Decapoda > Parastacidae > Cherax > Cherax quadricarinatus. Next base: position 72,338,403 of record NC_069410.1, read on the forward strand.
AAGGGAAATCCTGTGTTACGGAAGAAGACACAAAGAGAGGGGTGGGTAGATTGCATCTTTTTGGGGACTGCAAGTATGCCTTCGACCACAGTTCCTTCACAAGAGTTAGTGCAAAAAAGCTAGAGAACAGGGCATGATAATAGGAAAGGCGCACTGCAATGGATCAAAGTAATACCTGACAAGGAAGTTAACGAGGTCATAGTACGCGGTGATCCAAAGAGGGCGCCTGTTGTAACGAGCGGGCTTCCATCAGGGGTCTAGTCCTTAGGACCGAGTGCTGTTTTTGGTATATGGAACGACGTGGACGGAAGGGAAATAAACTAGATGTTGTACCTGCCTGCAGATTGATGCTCAAGTTAATGAGGAGAATTAAATCGGAAGGAGTACATGGATATATGCAAGCTGCTCCACCAACTGGCACTCTCGAATTTAACCACACAAATGCAAGTCATGAAGATCGGGGGAAGGGGGCATGAAGACCGAGAGAGAGTATATGCTAGATGGCCAATGACTGGACAACCTCATCAAGGAAAAAGGATCTTAAGAGTGATTATAAATAAAAAACGCACATACTCCTAAGGCGCACATCAACGGATACTGCTGCAGTCAGTATATGGTAGCCTGAACAAACCTGGAGAATTGCGTCCGATTCCTCAGTAAGGAATCGTTCAGGACTTTGTTACACCATGCACCCAGGCACATATTGGAGTGTACAGCACCAGTTTATAAGTACACCTTGTCAAAGGGCCAAACGTAAAGAAATTATTAGAGATAGTGTAATGTTAAACAAGACTAGTCCCAGAGCTAAGGGAATATCCTACGAGAGAGAAAGGTTCAGGGGAAATCGGCTTGACGACATTGGGATGACAGGAGGGTAATTGGAGACCATGATTAACGACATATAAAATACTGCTAGGATATGGACAAGGTGGATAGTGAGGATGTCTTCAGAAGATGGACACAGAAACAAGGAGAGTTACAATTGGAAGTTGAAGATTCAGATGAAGACAGAGGGATGGTTAGGAAGTTATTTCTTCAAGTACAGTTGCAAGGAAGGGGAATTAGTCAGGGAAATGCGTTGTGGAGGCGGAAGATATAATAGTTTTAAGTCGTGTATGATAAAGCTCATGGAGCAGGTTGGGAGAGGAGGACCTAGTAGCGTTCAGAGAAGAGGTCGGTGGGCAGGAGTATTAATCGACCGGCACAACCAAACAAAATAGGTGAGTTTAAATGCGTGCTCATAAATGCACACCACACGTGATTAATTCTCATGTAATATTCTACACTGTATTTTTATTGTCAAGATTAGATGATGGGACAACGAAACCTCACAAATTTACTGTTTCACAAAAGTGTTAAATATAATGGTAAGTTTGAGTGATCATAAAACAAATTTTCATTCCTGTGGTTTTCTCAGTTGATCTTCATTATCAATAGTTTTGTCCGTAACTCTTTCCCTTCATTTAAACGAAGAGAAAATAATCCTAACAAGGAAGGTACAGAAATGAAGAGAGGTAGAAATAATTATAAAAAATTATATGAAGTTGATTATAAGGTAATTTTTTAATAACATGGTAAACACCTAACATTTCTAGATTTCATACACTATTTTTTTCGCTCAACCTACATTTTTCTTTCTTTTTGATAACCTAAATTCTAATGACAGAAATTTTATTTTAACATTTATGAAGCTACCAAAAATAAAATATAATCCTGTAGGCGAATATTCTTTCGAAGCGAATTTTTTTTTTTTAACATTTCTAAGTTTGCTTGAATAAACACAATGTTTCTACTTCAAACACATGTTTCTACATCAAAACACAATGTTTTACATACAAACACATTGTTTCTACGTCAACACTAATGTTTCTACATCAAAACACATGTCTTCTCGTCACAAACACAATGTTTTCTACGTCAAAACAAGTTTCTATCTTCAAACACAATGTTTCTCATACTAAACAATGTTTCTACGTCATACACATTGATTTCTTCATCAAACACAATGTTTCTACATCTTAACACAATGTTCTACATCAAACACAATGTTTCTACATCAAAACACTATGTTTCTACGTCAAACACAATGTTTTACATCAATCAACAATGTTTCTATCGTCCAACACCAATGTTTCTACATCAACACAATGTTTTCTCCATCAAAACACAATGTTTCTACATCAAACACCAATGTTTCTTTCACGTCAACACCTATGTTCTACATCAAAACACAATGTTTCTACGTCAAACACAATGTTTCTACTTCAAACTAATGTTTCTCCATCAAACACAATTTTTCTACTCAAAACACAATGTTTCTACATCAAACACTATGTTTCTCACATCAAAACACAATGTTTCTACATCAAAACACACATGTTTTCTACATCAAACACAATGTTTCTACATCAAACACAATGTTTCTACATCAAACACAATGTTTCTACGTCAAACACAATGTTTCTACATCAAACACAATGTTTCTACGTCAAACACAATGTTTCTACGTCAAACACAATGTTTCTACATCAAACACAATGTTTCTACGTCAAACACAATGTTTCTACGTCAAAACAACAATGTTCTACATCAAACACAATGTTACTTTCAAAACAATGTTTCTAGTCAAAAAACCATGTTTTAAGTCAAACACAATGTTTCTACGTCAAAAACAATGTTTCTTCATCAAACACTATGTTTTACGTCAAACACAATGTTTCTACATCAAACACCAATGTTTCTAAGTCAAACACAATGTTTCTACGTTCAAACACATGTTTCTACGTCTAAACCAGTTTCAACATCAAACACAATGTTTTCTACGTTCAACACATGTTTCTACATCAAACACAATGTTTCTACGTCCAAACACAATGATTCTAATCCAAACACAATGTTTCTCCATCAAAACACAACGGTTTCTACAATCTAAAACAATGTTTCTACATCAAACACCAATGTTTCTACATCAAACACAATGTTTTACATCAAACACATGTTTTCTCCATCAAAACACAATGTTTTCACTTCAAACACAATGTTTCTACATCGAACACATGTTTCTCCATCAAACACAATGTTTCTAGCATCAAGACACATGTTTCTACATCATACATGACTTATTCTCCAATAAAGAATGAATAAAAATCTAAATTTTATTTAGTAACATGTTTCTTGATTTTAATCAATTTTCCTCAGATGATCCATAAAACGTTCATCTTCTTTATTCACTTTCTGTGTTTGTTCTTCACCATTCTGGTCACACGTTATAAAGTTTTTTTTTGAGTATTTTCTGGGAACAATTCTTAAATAACACACTCAGCTGGGTGTTCTATCTAGTACACAAAACAACCAACCTAGGTAAGAGACATTATTTGAATTATTACTTAAGCAGTATCAAAATTTACCTTTGTGGGAAATTCAATAATTTTTCATTTTTATTTTTAAAAGCATCTAAACTTCGAATTATGAGAAAGTGTCTGATTCCTTGTTCATCGGACTGTATTACCCCAGAAAGTTGAGGTTCTACGCTTACTATTTATTCTAAACACTGTAAATATTAGTGACTTCATGTCCTCAAAAAGTAATAATCAATTTTGCTCCCTCTCGGTGATTTTCTTATTCATTTCATAATTCTGTATCAAAGAAGCTGGATCAAAGCTCAGATCCTTAAGACAACTGATCAATATTTGTATGGAAAGTAGTCGTAAATAATTTCCGCCTCCCTGTTTTCAGTTACCTTATATTCAAAAACAACAAGATATACCGACTGTTTAATAACGAAGAAAGTCATCATGTATATTGTGCTTGTAATAAATTAGATACTAGATCATCCCACCATCCTGATGTATATTGTCTTGCCACATACATTATATATAGATCAATCCTCACCATTCTGATGTATATTGTCTTTGCAATACTTTTTATATACTAGATCCATCCACATCCTGATGTATCTTGTATTGCCATTACATTATATACTAGATCATCCCACCATTCAACAGTTCTATTCATGTCTGGAAATGGTAATTATCATTGCTATGAAGGTTTAATATCTGCTGTTGTATTCCGTTATTCTCACAGCCCATCTTTTCTGAGTTGCTATAGGTTGTTTCAGGAAGAGTTTACCTAATGCCAATGTGAAAATTCACAAATTTCCCTATATTTTTCATCTATGACAACTTCCAAATACACACAACTCTCACAATCACAACTAACACCTGCTCATATTTATTCGATGTAAATGAAAGTTTTAAAGCGAATGGAAAGTTAAAAATAATTTAAAATACGCATATTAATTTTCAATTAAAACTAGGATCATTCAATTCTTTATTTATTCTTCAACTTTTTCCATGTTTGCGTATGACAGCATCTTTTTGATAAGCATCTCTTCATGTTAAGGTTTGTTCCAACGAACGTTCCATCATTTTATTATTCCTTTGCTATGCCATTTCACTTCACAAGATTCAATCTTCTCTCTGTCAGCTTCCACCCGTACTTTCTCACCACGTCTCACCATTAAGTGTTACATCTCACACTCTCTTAAAAATTGACTGACAAATACTTCCATAAAGGACGTTACTTCTACACAATCATTGAATTCTTATATTATTCTTAAACAAAGTTACCACTGTTACGTCCATTACTTACAAACGCAATGTGATACACTAACTCCATTTATCCCTCAACTTCTAATATCGGAGCCTAACATAAGAGTTCATTACATTTAAATTTCGTTAAACGCTCTGCTTGTTCTACCAAATTCATCCCACATTTTCCCTAACCCTCATTTTTTTCACGTCACCTATACACATGTATGTTTAAAATTTAGTTCTTTTTAAAAATTATATTCTTTCATACCCTTTCCTTACACGATACTTATTATCAGTCAAGTATGTTCACACACACACACACACACACACACCACACACACACACACTTGCTAACAGACATACAAATTTTGCGTGGAAAAGATAAGGTGGACAGATGTGTTACGAGTATATGGCCATACCCATTAGAATTTTATAATAGGATATGCCCTTTATTTTATAATCATGTATATATGGTATGGCAAATATTATGCTGATATTGTACAGTATTATATTTATTTTGTTAGGCTTAAATATTTTATTTCCATTGTAGTGGGAAACACTAGCTTTAAGTGCCAGGTTTGCGTCAGGTACTGAGGTCTCCCTCTCTAGTCAGTGCACCAACCCTGACGTTAGGTTTACCACTCTGAGGTACCGGCAGTAGGTTTCACATGCACTGCTCAGAGAAGCGTTATAACCCTTGCTTGAGTAGTTTATACAGCACTCGCAGGAGTAGTCGTTCTCACTCACTCTGATTGCATTCCCACTTGCATAGTCAAAGGGAAGCATACCTCGCTATTGACCTCTCATAAGAGGACATGTCAAGTTTTCTGTGTGGTCGGTTTTTTTTCATGATTCGGTTCCTTTTTAAGATTGTCACTTTTCGAGTTATTTATACTCTGGTAAATTAATCTTTCAGGTGACTGAATAAGCCTTGTCGGCTTGATGTTAATTTGTAGTCTAAAGCTATTCTTAGTCATGTTGGATGGAAATGAGACTAAGTCCGATGCACTTACGAGTCTTGATACTCTGAATTGATAGTTCAGATCAAGTCCTTTATAATGCCAGTGGTAAGTTACTTTGATGGCTAGGTCTTAATAAGCCTTATTGGTGCATATTATGGCGTTTTTAATACTAAAGCTAACCTCAAGAGGTTCATTTATCATTATCAAGGTACTGTACCTGGAGTTTACCTGGTGTGTACCAAGGAGAATGGTAAAAGAGTTAAACTCATTTTTTTATGTTAATCATAAAATATATACATGAAGCTAAATACTACTAGTAAAGATTCTAAGTTTTAGTTATTTGTTTTTCAGTATTTCTGAATCTTAGTTGTTGGAAAAACAGTAAACAGGCCATATGTTCAATAAGATTGATACCTTAACCACACTACCCATACCACTGGAGAAGGTTTAAGAGACGAGTTTCTGTACACAAATGGGATGCCTGTCCGGGAAGAGACTTTGATTCCAAGGAAAAAGGGAGAGGGTTAATTAGTCTTTACCTTGTGCAATATTTTGGCATAAAATAATCTCTTGGTACAAACTTATTTTCATAATGTCAGGACATTATAAGGCACCAGATAGGGGCGCTAGGTCCTAACTTAATATTCGACATTCTTTAATATTAGAGGAATCTCTAGAACAGGAAGTTGGTTAACTTGAAGGTTTCACTCCCAGCAACGATGGCTACTGATGTTTGGCTTTCAGCCCTCGCACAACCATGGGGTATAAGGAACTCTCTCTTCCCCATTGCTGTGGTATTGGCGACTCCATTACTGGGCCCAGTGAAAGCACTGATTTTGGCGGATTCTTGGCGTCTCCCTATAAGTGGAGCTATGAAGATTGGCTTGATTGTCTCATCATATGTCAGAGTAGCCAAGAGCATCCACACGACGGGAGCTAGCATGGTTGGTGCTGCTGTTGGCAACCTAGTGTTGACCAATGAATTTCAGTCATTTTCTGAGAGTCACTGCTGTCCTGGGACGATGTATATTAGTCTAGTTGGTATATTGAAGGCATACAAGTTAAGTAAGACATTTTGGAAATCAGAAACCTACTCTCTGGTTTCCTTAATGTTGCTCAGTTTAAATGTGGTTCATTAATCTGTTCTGCAGCCTAATTGGCATTGTTGGTCAGCTACTGCTCTAGCTGTATATGCTGGTGCCCTCTTGGTACAATTTCTTGTAGTGCTGTAGGTCTCGTTGGTTCTGTCATTGGAGACGTGTGTCGAAGACGAGATGAGAAACAAAAACTGTGTACTTGTTAATGATTTGTATGGAATAAGCGAGTGATGATATTATTAACTCTCGTGCTCTGGAACGAGTGTTAGGCGGAGATGAAGAAAAACTGTAAGGGTACTCTTGCACAACAAGTCACGGATGACACGCTACAGGTCGTGGGTGACATCATTGAGGAATTCAACAAAATTTGACCTTCTGGAGTAATAAGTGATCTAAGTACTGTCATTTGAGACATTGACACTACTCTTGACAAGATGTTCTTATCAAAGGCACTTACGGCAAGCGACATGTGCTTTCTCGTATTTTCCTCGTGTGAGCCAACGGTTGTTGTCCTGTCTTTCTGTCTGAGCCGTTGCTGCAGCAACTTGTGTTTCGGCTCAGCGGAGAGGAGAACATAGAGGAACGGTTTGTATGACACCCAAGACTAACCTTGGATTAAACCCGGTTTCCGCAAAATTTGTCTCGTGCTGCTGCATCTTTTCGTCGTAGCATTGCGCTTAGTTTCCTTCATCACCTGGAAGAGGTTGTTGAAGGTACACAAGTCCAGCTGAGGTACATGTGGAGTAGAACTCGACGGGACACTTCAGGAGGGATCTTCTTTTCTCTTCAAGACGTCGTTGTTCTTGGTGCCTGGGAAAAGATTTCACCCCCTGGATTTTATATTTCATGCACGCCTTCTGACACTAGTTGTTTATAAGCTAGTCCCTGAGGAGAAGCCTGCATACACTTCTGACATACTGTAGCCTCTGTTGAATAAGTTATTCCCTGAGAGGAGACACCACTTACATTCTGACAATACTAACTCTGTCTTGCAAGCTAGTACCTGGCAGGAGTCGCACTCTTCTGACACACTAGCCTCTGTTATCACAAGTTAGTTCCTGAGGCAGGAGTCCGTATTTCCGCCAGGACGGGTAAACTGCGTGAGTCCCTCTGAGCAGGAACTGATTGTTCTGTCAGAGTGATAATGGGACAATGGTGGAATTGATGATGAGAGATGCATCCCCTATGAAGATGAGGTAGATCAAAGTTGGGTTATTACCCATGCAAGGTCAGGTGTGGAGACACTGACTTTTGATTAGAGAGGAAAGTGAAGAAGCTTTGATGAAAGAGTTGCTACTGTTGGACCTGTTTTTGTTGCCATTGATGGTTTCACGTAGTTCATTCCAGTTTGTCATGAGTGTCCTGGCTGTAGGGTTATGACACATGAGGACTGCACTGCTTACTGGCTGAGGGCAGTCACAGATGCCCACTGTTGGTCCCACCTTCAGGCCACAGGTATCAAGCAGCCAGACCCGAGTACACAGCAGAACGAACTATTAACCAGACTCTTGATGTCTGCAGAGCTCGCACAAGATTTTGTTTCTTCATGAATTGGAGTCACCGACAATGGCAAGAACTGTGGAAGCAGACTCCTTCAGGGCACTTAACGTTGGACTTTATCGCAGAGTGCTGCTTGACCCTTTAAGTCACTTGATTACTATACAAGAGAGCTGAGTGGAAATATCGTGGTCGATTCCCATGTTGTCTTGCCTCTCGTCTTCCAGTAACCCTTTCTAACCTGCTCATAGAGCTGGCAGAGGTCGGAAAGGACAGCAATCTGTTGAACTTCTAGTCTTCCACTTAGAAGATTCTGGGTAGTATTTTCATCCACCTGGTACGTGTCGGTCCTGGTGTTACAAGTGCACCTCACTCGTAGTATTGTTGTGTGTTCTGAAGTAAACATTTTCATCGAGGTCCAGAAGCTTTGTCTGCTGATTACATTTGTTATTGTCTTCAAAGTTTTGTTCCCTTGAGAACTTGACTTTGTTGGGTGTTGGACGTGTATCCGACTGATCGGTCGGATGATTCCCCCCCCCCCCACTCCATTTGTTTTGGTCCTAGGACTTTATTCATATACGTGAGCATTTTCTGCCGTCCTTGGACTATAATTGAGAATTAAAAGCAAAGTTACATAAGCAATTGTCTATACAGTTTAAGTACTGAACTCCTCTATATTTGTGTTAAAAAAGATAGTGAAAGTTTTGACAGTGAAGAAGCTGAAAACTGTTGTTACAATTTTAGATTTTGAACCAAAAAATATTTCCTTAAGGAATTTTAAGTATAAATAGCCTTGAAGATGTAACAAGTTGATATGACAAAATTAGAGATTGTTTTATAGACTATTTAAGATTTATTTTAATTTTTATATTTAATAGCCAATTATTTACCACTATTTTGCTCATGTTTAAAACTTTGTCATATATTAACAGTAGTGTTGTGTATTGGTAAATCATGGAGCGCTGGAGGTGAGTATAGGTGCTTAAAACAGTCGTTATGAGTGGCGCGGTATGCAGACGGACGCCACCCTCCCACACGCCTCGTGCGCGACTCATACGCCTTCTCGAGTGCATACGCAGTTGTCGCGTGAAGTGAGGCCTCGACTGCAATGTATTCAGTACCACTGTAGTGAGCGGGTAATATTATCTCCTTCAATTCAAGACGGATGTAAATGCAGTCTCACGCACTACTGTTGAAGAGCTTTATGTAAGGTCTATGATCATCTCTGTTGCTGTCTCTAATGAGCTGGATAGGTGCACCCAAGAGTTATTGAAGAACATTGCTTAGGGACACACTGAAATTCAGAGGCGCTTCATGGCTCGTGTGACTTGACCATTTTTGTTGAAATAGTTTTTGGTTTGAAATTTTGTTGGTTTTTTGTTTTTTTTTAAAAAAAAAAAAAAAATAAACCTTGTTAGACTTTTCTTGGTTGAGACTGCGGGGAGTGGGGGAGGTGTTACGAGTATGGTCCATACCCGTTATGATTGTATAATGAGGATATGCCCTTTAGTTATGTTTATAATACATGTATATATGTTAGGCAAATATTAATGGCTAATATTGTACGTTATTTTATTATATTTTGTTAGGCTTTAAATATTCTTATTTCTGTGTGGGAAACCAAAGGTTTAAGTGCAAGCATTAGCAGTTCATGGTACTGAGGGTTCTCCCTCAGGTCACGGATGACCAACCTGACATAGGCTACCTACTCAGTGGTACCCGGCAGTAGGTTCAGCACCTGCTCAGAGAAGGTTCACAACCCTTGCTTGAGTAGTTTTACAGCACTCGCTGAGAGTATGTCCTTCACATACACAGCTTCTGACTAGCATTCCACTTGCATACCAAGGAGGATAACCTAGCTCATTGACCTCTCTTGGAGGACATGTCAAGTTTTCTGTGGTGGATCGGTTTTTTTTCATGATTGAGTTCCTTCTTAAGCTTGGTTCGACTGTTCGTGTGTTATTTATACTTGGTAAATTAATCTTTCAGGTGACTGAATAAGGCTTGTCGTGCCTTGATGTTTAATTTGTGGTGTCCTAAGCTATTCTCTTAAGTTCTGTTGAGTGGATATGGACTAAATCCGTCACTTACTAAGTTACTTTTATTCTCTGAATTGGATAAGTTAGATAAGTCTTTATAAGCGATTGTAAGTACTTTGTGGCTAGGTCTTAATAAGCCTTATTGGTGCATATTATTGGCGATTTTAATCAAAGCTCAACTCCAAGAGGTTCATTTATTCATAGTCAATGCTACACTGTACCTGGAGTTTCACTGTGGTGTGTTCCAGAGAAATGTTAGAGGTTAAACTCCTTATTTTATGTTAATCGTAAACATATCATACATGAAGCTAAAAAATACAGTAAGATTCTAAGCTAGTTTTAGTTATTTGTTTCGTAATCCTGATATTCTTAGATGGTTGCAAAACAGTTAAACAGGCCATATGTTCAATAAGAATGTACCTTAACACAGTACATTAACCATTGGAGAAGGTGAAGAGACGAGTTTTGTAACAGAGTACAGGATGTTCCAGAGATTGGACACGGAAAACAACGGGTCACAATTGTAAATTGAAGACTCACGATGATTTTTTAAGTCAAAGGATGTTAGGGAAGTATTTCTTCTGTTCATAGAGTTGTCCAGGAAGTGAATAGTCTGGAAAGTTGTGGTAGTGGAGGCGGGAACCATTCATAAGCTGTAAGGGGAGTAAGATAAGCTCATGGAGCAGGGTGAGTGGAAGACCTAGTAGCGATTAGTGAGAGGCGGGCGGGCGCCAGGTGCTAAGTACAAATAGGTGAGTACGCTACACACATTTTTCCTTGCATTCAAGAAATATTTCATGCTCAGAACATCATCCACTCATTTCACTACCATGAAAATGATTAAAATTAAACCATACCCCCGGCCGGATTGAAGCCGCGGTCATAGTCCAAAACTCCAAGCCCGTAGCGTTAGCCACTAGACCAGCTAGCCGTGTGGCTAGCTGGTCTAGTGGCTAACGCGACGACGGGCTGAGTTTTTGGACTCTATGACCGCGGGGGTCAATCCGGCCGGGGGTATGGTTTGTTGCTATCGTTTCATTTAGATTTTTTGGTCATTATAAATTAGTTTAATAATCATAAATCGTTTCACGTTACTCTTTTTTTTTTACCTTGAAAACATTAAACGTTTTCTCGTACACTAACCCAACGAAATACACCACACACACACACACACACATCAGGAGGAAAAACAACGGTCAAAAGACCAGATTCAGGCTGAAGAAAAGAAGGTGAGGAAATCAGAAGAAACGGTCATGAGGTATACTAGGAGCTCACACGAGATTTAAGAAGTCTTTACAGTAGAGACAGGAACGATCTGGGAAGGACAGAGGGAAACACAACTGGAATAAAACCAACGAGTGTTGGATGACACACACAACGAAGGAGGGGATGCAGAAGCTGTAAGCGGACACTGATACCTCAAAGGCGATGGAACCGGACACTATTATCCCGTAGGTCATTAGAGAAAGAGCAGAGACACTGTGAGTGCCACTAAAACCACAATCTTTAATACATGTCCCTTGAATTTGAGGCAACGCACTTGAGGTATAGATGACGGCAAAATTTAGTCCGTCCATGTTTTAAGAGAGAAGGAGGAAGATATAGAGGCAGTTAAAACTATAGACGCCAGTGTCTCTGAAGTGTATAGTATGCAAAGTCAAGGAGAGGATTTATCAGGAGAGTGGTGGAGCACCAGGAACGGAAGCAATGATTATATATGACTATACAGACGGTTTCAGGAAGGCAAATCCTGTCACAAACCTATTGGAGGTTTGAGGAACTCGGTAACTGAAGCATAGACCACGAGAGAGAAGGGTGGGTTGATTGCATTTTCTTGGACTGCAGAAAAAAAAAAAAAAAAAAACAATAAAAAAAAAAAAAAAAAAAAAAAAAAAACTAACAAAAAAAAAAAAAAAAAAAAAAAATAAAAAAAAAAAAAAAAAAAAAAACAAAAAAAAAAAAAAAAAAAAAAAGAAAAAAAAAGGGAAAAAAAACAAAGCTGAGAGGGAGAAAAAAAAAAAAAAAAAAAAAAGCCCAAAAGAAGGGGTAAACCCCCCCCCCCCCCAAAAAAAAAAAAAAAAAAAAAAAAAAAAAAAAAAAAAAAAAAAATGGCTTTTATCACAGTTCATCACGATCGAAGATTAGTGCAGAAAGCTGGAGGATCAGGCCGAATATAACTGGAAAGGCACTGCAATTGGATCAAGAACACTGACAGGGAGCAACAATGAGTTCTCGGTACTTTGATGAGGTATCACAGTGGGCGCCCTATGACGAGACGGGTCCCACAGGGGTCAGTCCTAGGACAAGTGCTCTTCTTGTATATTGTGAATGACAGAAGCGAAGGGACAGACTCAGAAGTGTCCCTGGTTCGCATATGTGAAGTTAATGAGGAGAATTAGATGAGATCAGGCAGGGATACAAAGAGCCCTGGACAGGCATCTGAACACCGCGGTCCAGCAACTGGCTTCTTGAAATCAATCCGCCAAATTGCAAAGTCATGAAGATTGGGGGAAGAGCAAAGAAGACCACAGAGTATAGTCTAGGAGACCAAAGACCGCCAAACCTCAATCAAGGGGAAAGAATCTTGGGGTGAGCATAACTCAGAGCACGTCTCCGGGAAGCACACATCACCAGATAACTGCTGCAGCATTTGGGCGCCTGGTAAAACCTGAGAATAGCGTTCCGTTACCTTAGAGGTCGTTCAAGATACTGTACAGCTATGCTACCGTTCAGACACATACGGAGTATGAAAAGCACCAGTTTGGAAACCCATCATGGTCAAGCTCGTCAAGAAATTAGAGAACAGTGCAAAGGTTTGAAACAAGATTAGTTCGGACATCAGGGGTAAAACTGTACTACGAACGAAAGTTTTGAAGGAAGTCTGCCTGACGAAAGCTGGAAGACAGTGAGGGCCAGCGTGGAGACATGATAACGACATACAAAATGCTACTTGAAATAGATAAGGTGGGCAGAGACAGGATGTTCCTGAGAAGGAAAACAGAAACAAGGGGTCACAACTGAAAGCTGAAGACTCAAACGACTCAAAGCGTTCTTAGGAAGTGGAACAGTCTGGCAAGCGACGTAGTGGAGGCAGGAACCATACATAGCTTCAAGACGAGGTATGACAAAGATCAGAGAGCAGAGAAAGGCCATAGCAGCGATTAGTGAAGAGGCGGGACCAGGACCTGAGTATTGACCCTTGCAACCACAATTAAGTGTGTACACACACACACACACACACACACACGACAGAGAGCGTGGGTCCGTGGGGTGAAGACGTGGGTAACAAGGCTCCGAGAACCTTAGCGTTGAAAGACGCGTAATATCAGCTAGAAGTAATCAGTGGTAGTGGAACGTCAGTGATCAATACTACGAGTGATAATTAAAGTTATTAGTTAAAGAAAGTGAGAGGAAAGCTGAAATCATAATATTTCAAAGCGCAAACCGTTGGGGGTCTTAGGCGCTGTTGCCACATTGGTAGCGGTAGGCCTGATGAAGTGACGTCACGACAAGTTGTGTGCCATTATACATATGAAGTGAAGTGTATATAATGTGAAGTGTATACTATCATCAGTGAAGAGTGAAGTGAGGAAGCGGGATGTACGAGAATATATGGTTATAATCATCACGGGTGAAGGATCTCCAAAATAGGGATTTAAGGCCTATGTACTACTTCGTCATCAGCAGCTGGCAACTGTCACCGCAAGTTTATTCGCCTAGTTGTGGTTTGCATGTTGACGGCCCTGGCTGGCCTTGCATACTGTTTGATGCTGGTCACTCACTCCTGCAAGCTATTACCAGAATTAGAATAGAAATAGCATAGACATAGAGAATATAGGGTTGACGAGTGTGGGAAGGTAGGTGGGACAAGCTTTTAAGGGCAACATTGTAAGACCGTGCTAGGGTAGGTCCCAGGAGGGTTGTGTCAGGTCACAAGAAGTTGCGGCCAGTAATTACACCGCACAAGACACACTCACACACACACACACACACACACACACACACACACACACGCTCACACACACACACACACACACACACACACACACCACACATGTACACAGGCAGTGTTACTACCGGTAGTTATTAGCAGTAAGAATACTTAGGAAGCTAGGAAGTCCTCTCTCAATGTGAACAAGGAAAATGATAATAACCAGTAACAATTAACACGTAAATCCAGAAAGGGCAATAAGTAGAGAGAGTAGCATTTTTAAAAGGGATAAATGAGACAAAATTTTGGGCCCTACACGAGGGAAATCTTTCAACCACACCACCCCCCCCCCCTAACCCTCCCTCCCTCACCACAAGCCACAAAACAAAAGGGGGAAACACCCCCACACACACACACATACCCACACACACACACATACACACACACACACATAAAAACATACACAACGAAAACACACACACACACAAACCACACACACACACACCCCAACAAAACACACACAAAAAACCCCACACACATACCCCCAAAACACACACCACCCCCAACACCAACCCAAAACACCCCCACACAAAACCACACGGGGGGGGGGGGACAACCACACACACACGCACGCACACACCCCACACCACCCAAAAACCCACCACACACACAAAACACCACACACAACACACAACACACACAACACACACACACAAACACACCACACACAAAACCACACACACACACACCCCACACAACACCCCCAACACACAAAACCCCACACAACCACCACACACCCCCACACACACCACACACCACCAAAACACACACACACACACCCCCACACAAACACACACACACGCACCCCGCACACAACAACACAAAACCCCGCACATACACACACACACCAAAAAACAAAATACCAAAACACACCCTCCCCCCTTTTTACACAAACACTAACAAAAAACCCCCGTACCACCCCTTCCCTAAAAAACCTAAACCTTTAGCCCCTACCCCCCCCCCCAAAACCCAACCTAACCCCTCCCCAAACCGTCAAAAAACCCCCCCGCCCAACAACCCCCCTCCCTCCAATAACCATCCTGCCCCTCCCCCATAACCCCTTTCCCCTCTCTCCCCCCAAACCATCAACTCCCTCCCCCGAACAAATCTCTACCCCCCTCCCTTTCCACCTCCCCCTCCCCCAAAAACCATCCCCCCCCCCTTCCCAAAAACCATCTTTTCCCCCCTCCCCCAAACCCAAAGGTTTAGGAAAAGGGGGTTTCCAAGGACAATCGGGAGAGGGAGGAAGGGAATAGAGCTCAAAAAAAGGGAGGAAGACGGGGGAAGGAGACTAAAATAGCTGGAAAGGAAGATGGAAGAGAGGTTAGAAAGCAGAATGCAAAGGGGGAAAGCAACGGGGCCACAGAAGCAGAAATCAAGATAGGGGAGATTAAAAAAGGAGTTTAAAAACATCTGAAACAGCACAGAGACAAAAAATTTTACAGAATTTACATCGGCAATGGCTACATCGAACACAGACAACAGGCCTTTTTGAAGCATGGAAACTAAACTGAAATGCAGGGGTTTCCTGTAAAACCCACAGGGGGCCAAACAAAGACGGGAGCACTCTAGGACAGAAAGAGAGGTTGGAAGACATCGAAGGAACTAGGACTTGCAAGGACTTTACCAATACCTGTGGGGGCCAGGAGCAGGTGAGCGGGAAGGAAAAAAACCAAGAAGATAGGGGCCAAAAACAGGGAAGGGACTAAAGGAAGGAACACTCCAGGGGAAGGGAACCCTAAAAAAACATCAGAGGATGCAAGGGGTCACGGGGGAGGTGGAAAGGGAGGTTTCCGTGTTTGTCTAGGGGCTAGAACGAAGAAAAGGGGGGAAATTTATATGAAAGAAAGCAGGAGGAGAAAAAAGCGATTGAAGACATCAAAAAGGGTGATAGGCAGGGGGACATTACCCGGGTGGCAAATTTCGGAGAATTGGGGGTTCACAAAAAAGGGAATGGGCCTCTCAAATTTAATTTTTAAAGGGGCAGAATAAACCCCAAAACCCATGTCCTGCGGGAGAAAGAAACGGCTGAAGGCAAGCAGGAGTTCCGGAGTTTACCTCGCCGAACAGAACCAGGACAAAGGGGAAGACAATGAAAGAGAAGTTCAAAAACGAAAGGAAAAATGGGGGGAAATGAAAAAGGAGACCAGAAAAAACCCCAGGATCAAAGGGAAAAGGGACAAGGCCCCCCCCCGAAACACCTGCAGAAGGATTTCCATCCACAAAACCCCCCCAAGGCAACTAAACCCAACCCCAAACCAACCATCACACACCGATCCCTCTGTTTCCACCCCCCCCGGAAAACCCCAGTTCAGTAAATTTGAACAGAATTTTAAGGGTTTTGGGAAAACAAATGCAGAGGATTTTAAAGAATAAACAAAAGAAATGGCAAGAAAAATCATTTAGAAGGGGCCCCAGACATCATAGCATTAAATGAAAAAAACCAATTGGAGACAATAACAGATTCAATCTTCCCAAAAGGAAACCAGATCTGAGGAAAGATAAAAGGGGCAGGGGGGGGGGGTGGGGTTTTTTTTTGCTCGTAAAAAACCCGAAAGGAAATTCGAGAAAAAAGGAAGGAATAGATAACGGGGGAAAAAAGACTACAAAGGGAGGTACACTTCAGTCCCGGGGGGAAAACAAAGTGGTCCCTTGCAGTGATGTATAATCCACCACAGAAAAATGCGGGGGCCAAGAGAGGAATATGAAGAGAAACAACAGAGCAATTTGGGGAAAACCTTGCTGAGGGGCAAGAAGAGCTCACCCAGCAGAGCAAAGTTGCTGGGTTAAAGGGGGATTTCAAAACCCCAGGGAATTGGGCTGGGAAAACCTGGAGCCACATGGGGGTCCCCCAAACATGGAGAAACCAAAAATGTTGGGCGTGGTGCTGGAAAACCTCATGCACCAACATGTTAAAGGACACTACCAAAAGTGAGAGGGGGGGAGAAAAACCCGCAAGATTTGGGGCCTTGTGTTCACCCCCCCTGGGGAGCTCAACATTGAGGACATCAAAAAAAGATTCCCCCAGGGGCTAGCGAAACCAAATTTGGGTTTTGTGCTTTTAATACAAAGTTTTGAGCTGCAAGTGGGAGAATAACAGGATTTGAATGGGGGAAAAAACCGACTATAAAAGAGGGGGCCCACATAAAGGGGTTAAGAAAATTCCCCGGGGGGAGGCCATTTTGGGGCAGAGAACTGGCAGGAAAGCCATTTAAATTAAAAGAGGGAAAAAGTACAACAAAATGGGAAGGAGGGGAGTGGAAAGGTTTATTTCCAAGGGCAACAGTAACAACGGGAAACCCGAACAAGCCCCTGGGGTTTACCCCCAAAGGGGGGGAAAGGAGGCCAAAAAAAAAAGTGCAATAGAAATGGAAAAAGTACAGAAGGCAGAGAACACACAAAAATAGGAGATCAGTCGCAAAAAGCCAGGGAAAAGAAGCACAGGTAAGGAGGGAGGGCCCCCGCGCCCGATGAAAATGACATAGCATCGAGAAACAAACTTTACCCGAAACCCGTTGTATAGCCACATCAGGAGGAAGACAACAGTCCAAAAACCAGGTGATCAGAAATTTAAAGGGGGAGGGATGCGAGGGGCGAAAAAGGGGATTTTTTGGAAGTTTTTAAAAAGTAGAGACAGGAAGGGCTTTGGGAAGACAGAACAAAGGGAAAAATCAAGAGGGGAAAATAAACCCAACAATGTTTTGGGTGACAAACAAAAAACTGAGGGGGAGGTTTAAGAAGTCTTAAGGACCTTGACACCTCAAAGGCGAAAGGGACCGGGCAACATCTCCCCATGGGGCCTTAAAAGAAGGAGCAGAGAAACGTGTGTCCTCAAAAACCCAATCTTTTAAAACATCCCTTGAAACTGGGCAACTACCTGAGAAATGGAAGACAGCAATGTAGTCCCCCCTATTTAAGAAAGGAAAAAGAAACGAGGCACTAAAATACGACCTGTGTCTCGGGCATGTATCGTGGGGCAAAGTCCCTGGAGAAGATTATCAGGAAAGGGGAGGGTCGAACACCTGGGAAAGGGAAAAAGATTATAAATGAAAAAACCCGCACCGGGTTTATGGGAAAGGGAAATCCCCTTTTATCACAAACCTCCTGGAGTTTTATGACAAAGAAAAAGAAGAAAAACACGAGAGAGAGGGGGTTTGGGGAATTGCGTTTTCCCCAGACTGAGGAAGGGCCCTTTTACAAAAGTTCCCCCCAAGAAAATTGGCAGAAGCGGAGAATTTAGGCAACGTAAAAGGAAGGGGCACTCAATGGATAAAAAAGGGAAACCTGACAGGGGGGCAGCAACGAGTCATGGTACGTGAAAGGTATCACAGGGGGCGCCTTTTACGAGGGGGGTCCCACAGGGTCAGTTCTAGGACCAGTGCATTTTGATATATGTGAAACGACATGATGGAAGGAATAGACTCTGAAGTGTCCCTGTTCGCAGATGACGTGAAGTTGATGAGAAGAATTAATGGGACGAGGATGAGGCAGGACTGCAAAGAGACCTGGAGAGGCTGGACATGTGGTCCAGTAACTGGCTTCTCGATTTCAATCCAGCCAAATGCAAAGTCATGAAGATTGGGGAGGGGCAAAGAAGACCGCAGACAGAGTATAGGCTAGGTGGACAAAGACTACAGACCTCACTCAGGGAGAAAGACCTTGGGGTGACCATAACACCGAGCACATCACCGGAGGCACACATCAACCAAATAACCGCTGCAGCATACGGCGCCTGGCAAACCTGAGAAAGCGTTCCGAAAACCTTAATAAGGAATCGTTCAAGACACTGTACACTGTGTATGTTAGGCCCATACTGGAGTATGCAGCACCAGTCTGGAACCCCACACCTGGTCAAGCACGTCAAGAAGTTAGAGAAAGTACAAAGGTTTGCAACAAGGCTAGTCCCAGAGCTCAAGGGAATGTCGTACGAGAAAGGTTAAGGAAAATCGGACTGACGACACTGGAGGACAGAAGGGTCAGGGGAGACATGATAACGACATACAAGATACGGGCGGGGAATAGACAAGGTGGACAGAGATAGGATGTTCCAGAGAGGGGCCACAGGGACAAGGGGTCACAACTGGAAGCTGAAGACTCAGACGAGTCACAGGGACGTTAGGAAGTATTTCTTCAGTCATAGAGTTGTCAGCAAGTGGAATAGCCTAGCAAGTGAAGTAGTGGAGGCAGGAACCATACATAGTTTTAAGAAGAGGTATGACAAAGCTCAGGAAGCAGAGAGAGAGAGGATCCAGTAGCGATCAGTGAAGAGGCGGGGCCAGGAGCTGAGTCTCGACCCCTGCAACCACAATTAGGTGAATTAGGTGAGTACACACACACACGCACACACACACACACACACACATGGAAAACTTAATGTACCAACACGCAAGGGACACTACAAGAGAGAGCAGAGGATGAACCAGCAAGACTAGACCTAGTATTCACCTTGAGTAGTGCAGATATTGAGGACATCACATATGAAAGACCCCTTGGGGCCAGCGATCATGTGGTTTTAAGCGTCGAATACACAGTAGAGCTACAAGTGGAAGGGGAAGCAGGAAGGCCAGGGCGAATGAAGCCAAACTACAAGAAAGGGG
This sequence comes from Cherax quadricarinatus, assembly GCF_026875155.1. NCBI lineage: Eukaryota > Metazoa > Arthropoda > Malacostraca > Decapoda > Parastacidae > Cherax > Cherax quadricarinatus. The sequence continues at coordinate 72,358,178 of NC_069410.1, forward strand.
ACTACACGGGAATCAGGAACTTCCTGAACGGGGTTCAGTGGGACAGAGAACTGGCCAATTAATGAGATGGAATATGTATCAACAATGTGCAAGGAGGCTGAGGAGTGGTTTGTACCCAAGAGTAATAGGAATAATGAATAAGCCAGGATGAGCCCATGACTCGCCCAAAGGTGCAGGGAGGCAAAAACCAAGTGTGCTAGGGAATGGAAGAAATATAGAAGGCAAAGGACCCAGGAGAATAATGAGAGCAGTCGAAGTGCCAGAAATGAATATGCACAATATGAAAACGACATAGCAGCTAAAGCCAAATCTGAACCCGAAGCCACATCAGGAGGAAAACAACAGTCAAGGACCAGGTAATCAGGCTAAGGAAGGAAGGAAGGAGGAGAGACAACAAGAAATGACCGTGAAATATGTGAGGAACTCAACGAGAGATTCAAAGAAGTGTTCACTGAGGAGACAGAAGGGGCTCCAGAAAGACAGAGAGGTAGAGTACACCACCAAGTGCTGGACACAGTACACACAACCGAGAAAGAAGTGAAGAGGCTTCTGAGTGAGCTAGATACCTCAAAGGCAATGGGGCCAGAGAACATCTCTCCATGGGTCCTGAGAGAGGGAGCAGAGGCGCTATGTATAAACCCCCAACAACAATATTCAATACATCTCTCGAAACAAGGAGATTGCCTGAGGCATGGAAGACAGCAAATGTAGTCCCAATCTTTAAAAAAGGAGACAGACATGAAGCGCATTAAACTACAGACCAGTGTCACTGACATGTATAGTATGCAAAGTCATGGAGCAGATTATCATAAGAGTGGTGGAACACTTAGAAAGGAATGATCTCATAAACAGCACCCAACATGATTTCAGGGACGGCAAATCCTGTGTCACAAACCTACTGGAGTTCTATGACATGGTGACAGTAGTAAGACAAGAGAGAGAGGGGTGGTGGATTGCATTTTCTTGGACTGCAAGAAGGCGTTTGACACAGTTCCACACAAGAGATTAGTGCAAAAACTGGAGGACCAAACAGGGATAACAGGGAAGGCATTACAGTGTTTCAGGAAGACAGCGAGTCATGGTACGTGGCGAGGTGTCAGAGTGGGCGCCTGTGACCAGCGGGGTCCCACAGGGGTCAGTCATAGGACCAGTGCTGTTTCTGGTATTTTTGAACGACATGACGGAAGGAATAGACTCCGAAGAGTTACTGTTTGCAGATGACGTGAAGTTGATGAGAATAATTCATTCGATCAAAGACCAGGCAGAACTACAAAGGGATCTGGACAGGCTGCAGACCTGGTCCAGCAATTGGCTCCTAGAGTACAACCCCACCAAGTGCAAAGTCATAAAGGTTTGGGAAGGGCAAAGAAGACCACAGACGGAGTATAGTCTATTGGGCCAACGACTACAAACCTCTCTCAAGAAAAAAGATCTTGGGGTGAGTATAACACCAGGCACATCTCCTGTAGCGCACATCAACCAAATAACTGCTGCAGCATATGGGCGCCTAGTAAACCTCAGAACAGCATTCCGACATATTAATAAGGAATCGTTCAGGACCCTGTACACCGTGTACGTTAAGCCCATATTGGAGTATGCGGCACCAGTTTAGAACCCACACCTAGCCAAGCACGTAAAGAAACTAGACAAAGTGCAAAGGTTTGCAACAAGACTAGTCCCAGAGCTAAGAGGTATGTCCTACGAAGAAAGGTTAATGGAAATCGACCTGACGACACTGGAGGACAGGAGAGATAGGGAGGATATGATAACGACATACAAAATACTGAGAGGAATTGACAAGGTGGACAAAGACAGGATGTTCCAGAGATTGGACACAGTAACAAGGGGACACAGTTGGAAGCTGAAGACACAGATGAATCGCAGGGATGTTAGGAAGTATTTCTTCATCCACAGAGTAGTCAGGAAGTGGAATAGTTTGGTAAGCGATGTAGTGGAGGCAGGATCCATACACAGCTTTAAGCAGAGGTATGATAAAGCTCACGGTTTAGGGAGAGTGACCTAGTAGCCACCAGTGAAGAGGCGGGGCCAGGAGCTAGGACTTGACCCCTGCAACCTCAAATTAGTGAGTACAACTAGGTGAGTACACACACACACACACGCACGCACGCACGCACACACTGCGATATACTTTACATTGAAAAAAATATTTTATCCTGATCTACAGTAGAAGTTATTCACTATCAACAACATGAATGCCTTTTTCTTCATCAACATTCTTTTTCTTACCTAACTTTATTTCTTAACTCGCATCTCTCATCAACAAATCCCTCTCGAGAAAAAAAAAATCTCAAAAATCTCCCAAGTTGACACACACATCTCACCATAAATCAGACAAAAATATATTTGTTTACTCGCCAGGTTATACTTCATGTAACAAACTCACATGTTTTAACATCTCAACGAATCATCTGACATGTAGAATTTTCTTACTGTCCTAAGACTTTAATATATTTATAATAAAATATTATTGATTTCTTTAATGTTAATAAATACATTTTGCAACTCATCCAGAAGTATAACATACTAGGTAAGATGATTGTCTTTGGTATAACATTTTCTTAACGTGTATTTACCTCACATCAGTCAAGTGCTGGTGTAAGACCTTCGTTCAGATTGTGACAAACACTTAAGTTCTTTTATTCCCATCTCCAGGACTTGAGTCCTGGAGATGGGAAGTACAGTGTCTGCACTCTGAACCAGGGAAGTACAGTGTCTGCACTCTGAACCAGGGAAGTACAGTGTCTGCACTCTGAACCAGGGAAGTACAGTGTCTGCACTCTGAACCAGGGAAGTACAGTGTCTGCACTCTGAACCAGGGAAGTACAGTGTCTGCACTCTGAACCAGGGAAGTACAGTGCCTGCACTCTGAACCAGGGAAGTACAGTGCCTGCACTCTGAACCAGGGAAGTACAGTGTCTGCACTCTGAACCAGGGAAGTACAGTGTCTGCACTCTGAACCAGGGAAGTACAGTGTCTGCACTCTGAACCAGGGAAGTACAGTGCCTGCACTCTGAACCAGGGAAGTACAGTGTCTGCACTCTGAACCAGGGAAGTACAGTGTCTGCACTCTGAACCAGGGAAGTACAGTGTCTGCACTCTGAACCAGGGGTGTTAATGTTGCAGTTTTATAACTGTAGTGTAAAGCAATCCTCTGGCAAGACACTGATGGAGTGAATGATGAAAGTTTTTCTTTGTCGGGTCACCCTGCCTTGGTGGGTCACCCTGCCTTGGTGGGTCACCCTGCCTTGGTGGGTCACCTTGCGTTGGTGGGTCACCCTGCCTTGGTGGGTCACCCTGCCTTGGTGGGTCACCCTGCCTTGGTGGGTCACCCTGCCTTGGTGGGTCACCTTGCGTTGGTGGGTCACCCTGCCTTGGTGGGTCACCCTGCCTTGGTGGGTCACCCTGCCTTGGTGGGTCACCCTGCCTTGGTGGGTCACCCTGCCTTGGTGGGTCACCTTGCGTTGGTGGGTCACCCTGCCTTGGT
>NC_069410.1:72362182-72381214 GCF_026875155.1 Cherax quadricarinatus
ACACACACACACACACCACACACACACAACACACACACACACACCTTCACACACAGGCAACCTCACACACACGCCTACATACACACACACACACACACACACACCTACCACACACACACACACACACACACCTACAACACACACACACCTACACACACACACACACCTTCACACACACACACACCTTCACACACACACCTACACACACACACCTACACACACACACAGTCAGTCAGCAGACGTGGGTCACAAGGCTCCGAGAACTTTAGTGGTTTTTAAGTCGTGCAGTAACTGCTAGCAGTAATAAGTGGTAGTGACAACGTCAGTGAACAATCCTACGAGTGATAACCAGAGTTATTAGTTAAAAAAAGTCGAGAGGAAGCCTGAAATCTTTAATATTTCAAAGTGTCAAACCGTTAGTCGGTTAGTGGCTAGTAGGCTTCTGTTGCTACACAGATTCAAATATACAAAGATTCAAGTGAGTGTGGAAGCGGGTGTTCAAGAATTTTGAGAGATTGGATAACAAGTGAAATGTGGGGCACCATACAGTGAGAGTGAAAAAGTTAATAAGCAAAAGTAGAAAGGAAAAATATAATATATAACAAGGGAAGGTGGCAGTAGGCCTGCTGAAACAGTGACGTCACAACAGTTGTGTGACATTATACATATAAAGTGTAACACCGAATGTGAAGTGTATTCCAATATAAGTGAAGTGTATTCTATCATAAGTGACATTGAGGGACGCGGGATCCATGAGCATATACGGTTATAAAGATCACGGGTGAAGAATTTTCAAATTAGTGATAGAAGGCGTGTGTACGACGACTACGTCATCAGCATCTGGCAACTTGTCATCGCATCACTGCCAGCTTAAGTATCACTCACCTGTTGGGGTTGTTTTGGGGTTCTGAATCCTGGCCTTGCATCACTGTTAGATACTGGTCACTCACTCCTGCAAGCTATCACCAGAATTAGAGCAGAAATAGCATAGATAAGGTGAAGATAGTGTTGACTAGCGAGGAGCAGCCTAGCGAGGGGAAGCCTAGTGAGGGTGACGTCAGACACTCCTAGAAGCTGAGACAAGCTAAATTTTACAACCTAATTACTTTCTGTGTTTTATAAGTAGAAGTGATAAGTGCTAGAATCACTGTTGGTAGTTTTAGAAATACGGGTATTAATACTGATATTTATTAGCAGTATGAATACTTAGAAGTGGGGGCACACATGCACACGCGCGTGCACGCACACACACACACACACACACACACACACGCACGCACACACACACACACACATCAGGCGCATATAACAGGAAGGGCACTGCAATGGATCAGAGAATACCTGACAGGAAGGCAACAACGAGTCATGGTACGTAATGATGTATCACAGTGGGCACCTGTGACGAGCGGGGTCCCACAGGGGTCGGTCCTAGGACCAGTGCTATTTTTGGTATATGTGAACGACATGACGGAAGGGTTTTGACTCAGAAGTGTCCTGTTTGCAGATGATGTGAAGTTAATGAGGAGAATTAAATCTGATGAGGACCAGGCAGGACTTCAAAGAGACCTGGACAGACTGGACACCTGGTCCAGCAAATGGCTTCTCGAATTTAATCCTGCCAAATGCAAAGTCATGAAGATAGGGGAAGGGCACAGAAAAACCACAGACAGAGTATAGGCTAGGTGGCCAAAGACTGCAAACCTCACTCAAGGAGAAAGATCTTGGGGTGAGTATAACACCGAGCATGTCTCCGGAAGCACACATCAATCAATAACTGCTGCAGCATATGGGCGCCTGGCAAACCTGAGAACAGCATTCGATACCTTAGTAAGGAATCATCAAGACACTGTACAACGTGTATGTCAGGCCCATACTGGAGTATGCAGCACCTGTTGGAACCCGCATTTGATAAAGCACGTCAAGAAACTAGAGAAAGTACAAAGGTTTGCGACAAGGTTAGTTCCAGAGCTAAGGGGAAAAGTCCATGAAGAAAGATTTTAAAGGAAAAACGGCCTGACGACACTGGAGGACAGGAGGGTCAGGGGAGACATGATAACGACATATAAAAACTGCGTGGAATAGACAAGGTGGACAAAGACAGGATGTTTCCCGGGAGGGACACAGAAACAAGAGGCCACAATTGGAAGTTGAAGACACAAATGAGTCAGAGAGATAGTAGAAGTATTTCTTCAGTCATAGAGTTGTAAGGCATGGAATAGCCTAGAAAATGACGTAGTGGAGGCAGGAACCATACACGTTTTAAGACGAGTTTTATAAAGCTCATGGAGCGGGGAGAGAGGGCCTAGTAGCAACCGGTGAAGAGGCGGGGCCAGGAGCTAGGACTCGACCCCTGCAACCACAATAGGTGAGTACAAATAGGTGAGTACACACACAACCCCACACACACATAAAACACACACACCACACACACACAAAACCCCACAAACACACACAAAACCCCACACACACACACACACAACACACACACACCCATATACAGGATTTCACACCTTCCTTGAAGTGATCCTCTAACCCCTTTCCCTTCCCCCCCCCGCCTCTCTCCCTCTCCTCTCTCTTCCTCTCTCTCTTCTCTCTCTCTCTCTCTCTCTCTCTCTCTCTCTCTCTCTCTCTCTCTCTCTCTCTCTCTCTCCCCTTTCTCTCATCCTCTCTTCCTCTCCCTCTTCCTCTCTCTCTTCCTCTCTCTCTTCCTCTCTCTCTTTTCCTCTCACTCTTTTCTTCTCTCTTCCTCTCTCCCCTCTCTCCCCCCCTCTCTTCCTCTCTTTCTCTCTCTTTCCTTTTCTCTCTCTTTCCTCTCTTCCCTTGTCACTCCCCCCTCTCTCTTACCTTTTCCTCTCTTCTCTTCTCCCCCTTTCCTCCTTCTACCCTCCCCTTCTCTCTCTTTCTCCTGTCTCTCACTCCTCTCCCCCCCTTTTTCTTTTTACACTTTCTTTTTACTATAAAAAAAAAAAAAAAAAAAAAAAAATGGTTGGGACTCGCAGGAATCAGGGATAGATGTGGACTTGGTACTGGTAGGGAGGAATGGATGGAGGAGCAGTTGGAAAAGGATAGAGCAAGAGGGAGAGAAATAGGGAGGAGCTTTCTGAAAAAAGGAGAAGATAGAAAGAGCTCTCTGAGGAAATGGGAAAAGAGGTTGAGGAGGAGACGAAGAATTGGGAGGCACAAGGTCGAAACTGCAGTAGCCAGGGTAAAGGTTCTAGAATTTGAGGGGTAAACAGGCTCTGAAGATGTCTTGGGGTAGTGACCAGAGAAGACACACCATACGAAGCTGAGAGGACTGAAACAGGGCAGGACAGGAAGGAGCTGATATGAAATATGGTAGGTAAGGCCTATCAGCCTGCAAAGAAGGGCCAGGGAGTGGGAAGGGAAAGAGCAGATGGTGAGATGTGAGAGGGAGAGAGGTCGAATGCTGAGGGCAACAACCTGCTACCAAGTGCACTGGGAAATCAAGGGAGAAGAAAATGACCAAAATCATACGACAGAACAGAGTCTCAGAGGGAGAGGCAATGGGGAGGAGGAAAAAGGCAAAATCAGTGTTTATCCATGGGCCTTCGGGGGAAGAGAGAGGAAAGGACACACATGACAAGACGGGCAGGAAAAGAAAAGAAAGGAGATTGAAGAAAATCATCACGGGAAATATTGGGAGGAAGGACATGGACGAGATGGTAAATTTGCAGAGAATAGGGGGAGTACTTGAAGGGAGAAGAAAACCGACCGTCGCCAGCTGATTCTAGGACAAAAAAACGTGCGGAACAGGATCCTCAAGAAACAACACGGTGAGAAGCTCGGAAGTGTCAAGAAGGTGTTCCTAGACAGAGACAGACACAAATAGAGAGAAGCAAGCTGAGGGACGAGACAAAAAAGCGAAAGGAGCTAGGAAAGGAGACAAGGATGGAACCAGCAGAGGTCAGTCAGAGCAGAACAGAGCAGCAAGAGCAAGCACACACACAACTATTCTCAGAACCCCGCAACCTATCACCATCCCAACACACAATACAATCCATACCCACAGCTTCCACCCAACCTTCAACCATAGAATCCCACAGTATGGTACCAGGTCTCCCACCCCCACAGGCCCCCCAAACCACAGTGTTGGAAAGGAAACTGAAGGTATGGTACACAAACGCTGATGGAATAACAAACAAGTGGGAGGAGTGGCACAAAAGAGTCAAAGAGGCATCACCGGACATCATAGCAATCACAGAAACCAAGCTTACAGGTATGATAACAGATGCCATCTTCCCAACGGGATACCAGATCCTGAGGAAAAGACAGAAGGAACAGAGGGGGGGGGGGAGAAAGTGGCATTGCTGATCAAACACCGATGGAATTTTGATGAGCTGGAGAGAGGAGACAGCGGAGAAGAAAGTGATTGCATAGCGGGAACGCTTCACTCTGGAGGTCCCAAGTGAAAAAAGCATGATGTATAACCCACCACACAACGCAGGAGGCAAAGGCAAGGGTAGACGAGGCAATAGACGATGGTTAAAACACACTGGTGCGGGGCCAGAAGAGCTCAGACACAGGGCAAACTCGATCTTTGGCACTTTAACCAAAAGGAATCGAAGGGGAGAACGGGACCCCCACAGGGGGGCCAAGATACATGGGGGCAAAGATGGGGGTGGTATTGGAAACTTCATGTACCAACACGAAAGGGACAATACGAGAGAGGGGAGGGGAGAACCAGCAAGACGGCTTGTATTCCCTTGAGTAGTGCAAAATTTGAGGCACACTATGAAAGACCCCTTTGGGGGCCCAGCGTCTTGGGGTTTTGAGCTTCGATACCAAAAGGCTAAAGTGGGGGGGGGAAGCAGGAAGGCCGGACGAATGAAACCAAACCGGGAAAGGGGACTACACAGGAATGGGGAAAACTTCCTAAATGGGGTTTCAGGGGGGCAGAGAACTGGCAGGGAAACCATTAAAAATATGGAATATGAGTCACAAGTGCAAGGAGGTGAGGAAGGTTTGTACCCAAGGGTAACGGGAAATAAGAAAAAGCCGGATGAGCCCAGGTTCACTCAAAGATGCAAGAGGAAAAAAAACCAATGTGCTGGGGAAAAGGAAGAAATATAGAAGGAAAGGACCAGGAAAAAAGGAGAGCATCGTAGACCCAGAAACAAATGCCCCGATAAGAAGGGGGGGCCCAACGTCAATATGAAAACGACAAGCAAAAAAAAGCCAAATCTGACCCGAAGCTGTTATACACCCAATCAGGAAGAAAACAACCGTCAAAGCCCAGGTAATCAGGCAAGGGAAAAGGAAGGAGAGAAAAAAAAAATGACAGTAATTTTGTGGGAACTCAACAAAGATTAAAAGAAGTGTTAAAAGAGGAGAAGAAGGGGCTCCAGAAAAGACGGAGAGGTGGGGTAACCACCATGTGCTGGCCAGACACAAACCGAGGAAAAAGTAAAGAGGCTTCTGATAGCTAGATACCTCAAAGGCAAGGGGGGCCAGATAACATCTCTCCATGGGCCTGAAGAGGGGCAGAGGCGCTATGTGTACCTCTAAAAACAAATTCATATTCACGAAAAAGGGAGTTTGCCTGAGGATGGAAGACAGCAAATGGGGTCCCAATTTTTAAAAAAGGAGCGACTTGAAGACTAAACTCAGACCAGTGCATGCAGTATAGCTGCAAAATAGGAAAAAATTGCGGAGAAAAAATGGGGAAAATCTAGAAAGAATGATCTCACCCAGCAGACAACATGGTTTCGAGACGGAAATCCTGTGTCAAAACCTACTGGGTTCATGACTGGTGACCACAGTAAACAAAAAAGAGAGAGGGTGGGTGGATTGCATTTTTTTAACTGCAAGAAGGCGTTTGACACGTACCACACAAGAGATTTGTGCAAAAACGGAGGACCAAGCAGGAAAAAAAGGGTGGCACGCAAAGGATAGGAAAACTTTCAGAAGACAGCGCGAGTAATGGGACGAGGCGAGGTGCGAGTGGGCACCGGACCCTGGGGGCCCACAGGGGTCAGCCCCGGGCCATGCTGTTTTGGTATTTGTGAACGACATACGGGAAAGGAATAAACTCCGAGGGGTCAGTTTGCAGATGAGTGAAGTTGTGAGAAAAGTTCATTCGATCGAAAACCAGGCAGAAAACAAAGGGATCTGGAAAAGGGTCAGACCTTATCCCGCAACGGCTCCTGGTTCAATCCCACCAAATGCAAAGTCATGGAATTGGGGAAAGGCAAAGAAACCGCAGATGGAGTACAGTCTGGGGGGCAGAGCTAAAAAACCCCCTCAAGGGAAAAAAATTTTTGGGGGGGTATAACACCAGCCATTCCCAAGCGCACATCAAAACCAAAAAACTGCTGCAGCAATGGGCCCTCAAACCTCAGAACAGCATTTTTTTCCCCTCTTTTAAGGAAACTTTAGGACCCCGTCACCGTTACATTAGGCCCAATTGGAGTATGCGGCACCCGTTTTGGGAACCCCCCCTTGCCAAGCATTAAAGAAACTGAGAAAGTGCAAAGGTTTGCAACAAGACTAGTCCCAGACGATAAGAGGTATATGTCATATGAGGAGAGGGTAAGGGAAATCAACCTGACCAGACACTGGAGGACCAGGAGAGATAGGGGGGAGGGAGGACATGATGATTAAGCTTACAAAATACCCTGAGAGGGAATGGACAAAGAACAAGGTGGACAAAGACAGGATGTTTCAGAGACGGACACAGTAACAAGGGGACACAGTGGAAGTTGAAGATACAGCCAGATGCCACACTCAACCGCCCGCCGGATGGTTAGGAAGTATTTTTCAGCCACAAAAGTAGTCAGGAAGTGGGATATAGTTTGTAAGCGATGGAGTGGATTCAGGATCCATACATAGCTTTAGTTACGATTAAGCTCATGGTTCAGGGGTGAGTGCAGGGGAGATATGTGACCTCTAGTAGCGGACCCAGTGAAGAGGCGGGGCCAAGAGCTTGGACACGACACCCTGCAAACCTCAAGGTAGTAGTTGAGTACACACACACTCATTCACACACACACCACACAACCTTCACACATACAAAACCCTTCACACACACACAACCTTCAACGCAGCACACAACCTTCCACACAACACACAACCTTCAACACACCAACAAACCTTCACACACACACAACCTTCACAACACAACCTTCACAACCTCTCACACACACACTACACCACAACACACAACACACAACCTTACATTCACAAAACCTTCAATACACACAACCTTCACACACACACAACCTTCACATACCACACAACCTTCACATACACAACCTTTTCAAACACACCATACCTTTCACATACACACAACCTCTTCACATATCACACAACTTCACACACACACCTTCACCTACAACACAACCTTCACTCACACACAACCTTCACATACACACAACTTCACATACACACAACGCCTTCACATACACACAACTTCACTCACACACAACCTTTCATACCTTTCTTCTCACACACACACACACACACAACCCTTCACACACAAGACACACACACCTTCACACACACACAACCTTCACACACACACAACCTTCGAAACACCACCAACCCCTTAGCCTTCCAAACATTACACCTTCACTCATATACATTCACATCTTACACTCACCTACACCTACACACATCCTACACACGCCCCTAACAACACCAAGTAATCTGGGTTGAGGATAGAAGCTGGGGTTTGCTCGCAAGAAACGTTCAAGAAAGTATATGGTGAGGAGTTAACAGAGGAAATTTTAAAGAGAGTATTTACAGAGGAGGGAGACAGGGATTGGACTCTGGAAAGTCGCACTAACATCCCGTCCAGCACTAACAAGTGTTGGGAAAAAAAAACAAAAAGAGAGAGAGTACCACAACGAGGACGAGGTTTGAAGACGCTGCTAAGTGAACTAGATACCTCAATGCGGGGTTGGGACCAGACATCTCTCACTAGGTCCCTAAAGAGGGAAAGTAAAGTAAGTAGAGACGCTATGTGTGCCACTAACATCTTCAACACTTCACTGAAACTTGGGGGAAGCATCTACCTGAAAGTATGGGAAGACGGCAAATGTATATCACATTTTATTTTTTTTAGGAAAGGAACATACAGGACAGGCTTTTAACTTACAAAACCTACCGTCCTGAGTGTATAGAATTGAATGCAAAGTCATGGCAGGAAGTTTTTTTTTTTTTTTTTTACAGGAGAATGGCTAGAGCACTAGAACGGAACAATTATTAACGACAAACAGCAACATTTTAAGGAAGGGAAATCCTCTGTGTATGGTACGGAGTAAGACAAACAAAGAGAGGGGTGGGATTTTAGAGATCGCGCGCGTGGGTAGGAGATGATTGCTTGCATCGTTTTTGGGACTGCAAGTATGCCTTCGACACAGTTCTCACAAGAGATTAGTGGCAAAAGCTAGAGGAACAGGCAATGAATTATAGGGGAAAGGCACTTGCAATGGATCAAAGGGATACCTGACAAGGATGTAACGAGTCATAGTACGGTGGTGGCTGTCAAAGAGGGCGGGGGCGCCCTGGGACGAGGCGGGCATTTCCACAGGGGGTCAGTCCTAGGACCAGTGCTGTTTTTGGTATTGTGAAACGGACCGTATGCGTGACGGAAAGGAATAAACGTTAGATTGTGTCCTGGCTGCTGCAGATGATGTCATGTTAATGGAAGGCAGAATCTAAATCGCGCAAATGAGTTACCTGGATATTCTGCATGCCTTGTGTCCAACAACTGCTCCATCGATTTTAACCCACCAAATGCAAATGTCATGTGAAGATCGGGGGGAAACGGGCCAGTTCAGTGAAAAAACAGGTGTGAAGGACCGACTAGAGAGAGTATAGGTTTGATGGCAAAGACTGGGAAACCTCAACTCAAGGAAAAAGGATCTTAAGAGTGATTATAATAATTTTAAACCGCACTCTCCTAAGGCGACACATCAACCAGATAACTGCTGGTGCGTGTATATGGTTTCTCGCCTGAAAAACATGGAGAAATAGCGCTCCGATTAATCAGTAAGGAATCGTTGCAGGACTTTCTTTGACACCTTGCACCGCCCCAGGCCCAACCTATTGGGGGCTGTACAGCACCAGTTTCTTATAACGTTTACCACCAGATGTCAAGCACGCGTTAAAGAAATTATTAGTGTTGTGTAAAGGTTTTTACAACAAGGAATAGTCCCAGAGCTAAGGGGGGTATATCCTACGAATGTAAAGGTTTTCAGGGGGAACGGGGCCTTCCTCTCTTGAGGAAATTGGGAGGACGAGGTGGGTAGTGGAGGACCTGTAACGACATATAAAATACTGCTAGGAATTCGACAAGGGGGATGTGAGGAGTTTCAGAGATGGGACCACTGAAAAACAAAGGATGTTACAATTGGAAGTTGAAGATTCAGATGAGACAGAGGGGATGTTAGGAAGTATTTCTTCCAACTCACAGTTGCAAGGAAGGGGAAATAGTCAGGGAAAAATGACGTAGTGGAAGGCAGGAAGAAAAGAAAAGAAATACATAGATTTAAGACGAGGTACTGTATAAAAGCTCATGGAGCAGGGAGAGGAGAGAGAGAGGACCTAGTAGGCGTCAGAGAAGAGGCCGGGGCATGAGCTATTAATCGACCCGTTTGCAACCACAAATTAGGTTGAGGTGGGGGAGTATAACAAATGCGTCGTGCTCATAAAATGCACACAACGGTGAATGATTAATTCTTTCATGTAATATTCTACACTGAATTTTATTTTCAAAGATTAGAAGCTAGAAGAGGGACCAACGAAACACAAATTATACTGGTTTCACAAAAGTTTATTAAGAATATAAATGGTAAGTTTGAGTGATCATAAACCAAATTTTCTGCCTGGGGGTTTCTCAGTTTATCTTTCATTATCACTCGTTTGTCCGTCGTAACTTTCTTTTCCTTCATTAAACGAAAGAGAAAATATTCCTATTCAAGTGCCAAGCAACGAATAAAACAGCCATAGAAGCACAAAAAAAAAAAAACAAAATCCACAACAGGCAGTAGAAAAATAATTAAAAAAAAAAAATATTATGAAGTTGATTATAAGGTAATTATACATGGTAAATTTAAAACAACCTAAACATTTTAGATTTCATACACTATTTTTTTTCGTCGTCTCCTCTCTCCTCACCACATTTTTTTTCTTTTGATAACCTAAATTCTAATGACCAGAAATTTAATTATTTTATTTTAACATTTAATGAAGCTACCAAAATAAATATAATCTGTAGGCGAATATTCTTTTCCGAAGCCATCCATTTTTTTTTTTTTTGTTTTTTTTTTTTTTTCTCTCCCCCCCCATCCCACCCCACTCCCCCTCCCCCCCTCCTCCCCCCCCCCCCCTCCCCAACGTCCCTCCCCTGCCATTGGAATGGAAAACACATTGTTTCTACATCAAAACACAATGTTTCTATCAAACACAATGTTTCTACAACAAACACAATGTTTCTACGTCAAATCAATGTGTTCTACATCAAAACACAATGTTTTTCTCGTCAAAGAAGACACAATGTTTGTTCTACGTTTCAAACACAATGTTTCTACTCAAACACAATGTTTTCTCAACAACACAATGGGTTTTTTATTCTTCGTCAAACACAATGTTTCTACATTCAAACACAATGTTTTACATCAACTCAATGTTTCTACATTCAAACACATACCAATGTTTTTCTACATTCAACTACACAATGTTTCTCGTCAAACACAATGGTTTCTAATCAAGACACAATGTTTTACGTCAAAACAATGTTTCTACATCAAACACATGTTTCTCCATCAACCACAATGTTTTCTACATCAAACACAATGGTTTTCTACGTAAACCAATGTTTCTACATCCAAAACAATGTTTATACGTCAAATACACAAATGTTTTTTCTAATCAATCCACTAATGCAATGTTTCTCCATCATACACAATGTTTCTACTAAAACGACAATGTTTCTACATTCAAACTCAATGTTCTACATCAAAACACCAATGGTTTCTACCATCAAACACATTGTTTCTACATCACAACAATGTTTCTCATCAAACCAATGTTTCTACATTCAAACACAATGGTTCTCATCAAACACAATGGATTCTACATCAAAACCAATGTTTCTACGTCATACACATATTGTTTTCTAACTTCAAACAACAATGTTTTCTACATCAAACACAATAATATGGATTCTACGTCAAAACACAATGTTTCTACGGTCAAAACACCAATGTTTCTACAGCAAACACAAATGTTTCTACGTCAAAACACAAATTGGTTCTACGCAAAGTCAAAACATGTTTCTACGTCAAACACAAGTTTATAGTCAAAACATGTTTATACATCAAACAAAATGTTTCTACGTCATACACAATGTTTTCTACATCAAACACAATGATTCTACGTCAAACACAATGTTTTACGTGTTTCGAAACACAATGTTTCTGCGTCAAACACAGTTTCTACATCAAAAACACAATGTTTCTACGTTCTAAACACAATTGTTTCTACATAAAACCACAGCAAACACAATGTTTCTACATCAAACACATGTTTCTCCTACAATCAATACACACTGTTTCTAATTCAAACACAATGTTTCTTTTCTACTTCTCTAAAATACAATGTTTCTACATCAAAACACAAGTTTCAACATCAAACACATTGTATTCTCCATCAAACACAATGTTCTATTCAAACACAAATGTTTCTACATCAAGTCCACAATGTTTCTCATCAAACTCTCAATGTTGATACATCAAACACAATGTTTCTACATAAAACAATGAATATCTCTACAATAAAAGAATGATGAAATAAAAATCAAATTTTTTTAGTTTAAAATGTTCTTGATTTTAATCAATTTTAACAGATGATCCCATTAAATCTATATTATAAAACTTTCATCTTCTTTAATCACCGTTGTGGTTGTTCTTCTCTTCTGGTCCACACGTTCAAAGTTTTTTTTTAGAGTATTTTTTCTGGAAACATTCATTCAATACACACTCAGTGGTCGTTCTATTAGTACACTAAAACTACCAACCGGGTAAAGAGATTTATTTTTGCATTATTACTTAGCTGTTCTCAAATTTCCTTTTGTGGGAAATTCACTATGTTTTTCTTATTATTTTTTAAGAATCTCCTAAACTTGAATTATGAGGAAAGTGTCATGATTTTTTTCATCGGGACTTGATTACCCCAGAAAGTAAGAGGGTCGTCTACGCTTACTTTTATTCTAAACACTTGTAAACTATTAGTGACCTCAATCTCCTCAATAAGCCTAACCCGTTAATCCATTTTTCCCTCTCGGTGATTTATTATTCAATTCATCCATTCTGTATCACAGCAGAGCTGTATCAAAGCTCAGGAATCCTGAATGAATATGATCAATATTTGTGGAAAAAAGTAGTTCGAAAATAATTTCCTCCCTGTTTGTACCATATATTCAAAAAACACAGATAAATACCGCGTTTAATAAAACGAAAGTCAGTTCTCCATAGCTCATGTATATGTCTTGCCATAATTACTATACTAGATCATCACACCATCTGATGTATATTGTCTTGCCATACATTATATATAGATCATCCCAACCATTCTGATGTTTATTGTCCTTGCCAGACATTATATTAATAGATCATCCCACCATTCTGATCCGTCTAATTGTCTTGCCATACATTATATACTAGATCATCCCACCATTTCCACGTTCATATTCATGTTGGGAAATGCGTATTAAAACATTGCTATATGAAGGTTAAATATCTGCCAGTTGTATTCCTTTAATCTCGTCACCCATCCCATAGTGTGTGTATGCTTTACGTGTTTCAGGAAAGGTTTACAATGCCAAATGGCACGAATTCACCAAATTTTCCCTTTATTTTTCATCTAAGAACAAATTCCAAATACAAACGCACACTCTCACCTTCAATAAAACCTGCTCATATTTATTCGATGTAATGAAAGTTTAAAACGATGAAAAGGGTTAACTATTAATTAAAATACAATTTTATATTACAATTAAAACTAGGATCATTCAATTCTTTATTTATTTTCATACTTTTTCCATGTTTGGGTATGGACAGCACTTTTGGATAAGCCATCCTCTTCATGTAAGTTTGTTCCAACGAACGTTCCATCATTTTACTATACCATTGCAAGTGCCATTTAATTCACATTGCTCTCAATCTTCTTTCTGTCAGCTTCCTCCTCGCTACTTTCTCACACTTCTCACATTAAGGTGTACACTCCACACTCTCTTATTTGACTGCACAAAACTTCCATAAAGACGTGCTTCTACACAATCATTTTAAATCTATATTCTTCTTAACAAAGTTACCCATGTTACGTCCATACTTACAAAGCACTGTGATACACAACTCCATAAGTTCTCCCAAACTCTATCATACGAGCTAACTTAAGAGATCATTTATACATTTTAAAATTTCTTACTTAAAAACGCTTTGGTGTACTACAAAATTCATCCCACATGTCTCCTACCTCATTTTTTCACGTCACCATTACATGTATGTTAAAAATAGTTCTTATTTAAAAAAAATAAAGATTCTTTCATACCTTTCTTACACTGAACTTATTATCAGTCAGTTTTTTCTTCATTCACACCACAACACACACACACACACACACCAACCACACACACACACACACATGATTTAACAGCATACAAAATATGCGACGGGGGAAAAGATATATGGATTGGACAGGAAGTGTTACGAGTATGGCCATACCCATTATATTTTATAATCAGGATATGCCCTGTTTATTTTTATGAATACATGTATATATGGTAAGGCAAATATTGAATGCTGATATTGTGCTACCTTATTATATTTTATTTTGTTAGGCTTTTTCAAGATTTTATTTCTGGTAGTGGGTTATAACCACTAGGGTTTTTTTTTAAGTGCAGATAGTTAGCAGTTCAGGTAGGAGGGTCCTCCCTCAGCACGTGACCCAACCTGGTCCGTCGTAGGCTTTACCACTCAGTGGGTTCCGGAAACAAGTCAAGTAGCCAGTAGTAGTAGGTTCAACAGACCTGCCTCAGAGAAGGTTTCTAAACCCTTGCTCTGAGTAGAGTGTAGGTTTTACAGTTTTACAGCACTCGCTGAGAGTAAGTAGTTCACATCACTCTGACTTGCCATTCCCACTTGGGCATTGCCAAGGGGGAAGCGCATCCCTCGCTCATTGACCTCTCAAAAGACATGTCAAGTTTTCTGTGGTGGTCGGTTTTTTTTTTTTTTTTTTTTTTTCATGATTGAAGTTCCTTTCTAAGCTTGTCACTTTTCGAGTTTTTATACTCTGGTGTTAATTAATCTTTCAGAGTGACTGAATAAGCCTTGTCGGCCTTGAGGTTAATTTGTGGGGTCTAAGATTTCTTAGTCATGTTGGATGGAAATGAGAGAAGTCCGTCACTTACGAGTTCTTTGTATGCTACGCATGAATATTGATGTTCAGTTAAGTCTTTATAGGCATTGTAATGTTACCCTTTGTGGCTTATTAGGTCTTAATAGCCTTATTGGGCGGCGGTGCATATTATTATTGGCCGATCTTATTTACAAGCTCAACCTCAAGAGGTACATTTATTCATATCAATGTTACTGTTACCTGGAGGTTTAACCTGGTGTTTGGTTTCTTGGTACCAAGAGAGAAATGTAGAGTTTTTTAAACTCCTTATTTTATTTTAATCTTAACATATCATACTTGATGAAAGCTAAAACTACTAGTAAAGATTCTAACGTTTTAGTAATTTGTTTCCTTAATTCTGATATTCTTAGTTGTTGAAAAAAAAACAAGTAAACAGGCCATATGTTCAATAAGAATTGCTACCTTAACACACTACCATACCACTGGAGAAGGTTGGGGTTTTGTAAACATTTGGGAATGCCTCTGTCCGGAGAGGACCTTTGATCCAAGAAAAGGAGAAGAGATGATTAATTAGCGCTTTACCTTGGTGCAAATATTTTGGCATCATATTAAAATAATCTTCTTGGTACAAACTTATTTCATTAATGTCAGGACATTATAAGGCCACCAGTAGGGCGCGCTTTAGGTCCTAACATTAATATTTCGACATACTTTAATATTAGAGAATCTCTTGATCAGGAGGTTGGTTAACTTGAAAGGTTTCACTCCCAGCAACGATGTCTACTGATGTTTGGCTTTCAGCCAGCCCTCGCACAACATGGGGTGTATAAGGAACTCTCTCTTCCCCATTTTTTTTTTTGCTGTGGGTATTGGCCGACTCCATTATGGAGCCAGTGAAAGCACTGATTTTGGCGGGATTCGTGGCCCGTCTCCCGTAAAAGTGGAGCTATGAAGATTGGCTTGATTGTTCAGTCTATTTTGATTGTCTCATCATAATGTCAGAGTAGCCAAGAGCATCCACACGACGGGGAGATTCGCATGGTTGGGCTCTGCTGTTTTGCACCCTTGTATGACCAAGAATTTCAGTCATTTTCTTTCTGGAGAGTCACTGCTGTCCTGAGGACGATGTTATAATAGTTAGTTGGTATATTGGTGGCATACAAGTTATAAGTAAGGAACATTTTGGATTTTGGAACAGACCTTCTCTCTGGAGTTCCTTAATGTTTGCAACGAGTTTAATGTGGACTTCAGTAATTTGTTTCCTGCAGCAGCCTATTGGCATTGTTGGTTCAGCTAAATGCTCTAGCTGTTACTGTGGTGCCTCCTTTGTACAATTTTCTTTGTAGTGCTGTAGGTCTCGGTGGTCGTCATTTGGAGACGTCGATGACAGAGATGAGAAACAAAAAAACTTGTACTGGTTAAGACTTTTATGGAAAAAGTGGTCCGTGATTGTGGTTCGTGTGATTGTGATTATGTATTAACCCTCCTCGTGCTCTGGAACGGTGTGGTAGCGGAGTGAGGAGAAAATGAAAAACTGTAAGGGGGCTACTCTTGGCACAACGGCAAGTTCTCGGATGACACGCTACAGTCGTGGGTCGACATCTGAGAATTCAAACAAAAATTTGCCCCTTACCTGAGTAATAAGTGATCTAAGTACTGTCATTTGGACATTGACACTACCTCTTGACAAGATTGTTCTTATCAAAGGCACTACGGCAAGCGGCATGTGCTTTCTCTTATTTTCCTCGTTGCTGAGCCAAACGGTTTGTTGTACCTGTGCTTTACCTGTATTGAGCCGTTTGCTTCAGGCAACTTGTGTTTACGGCTCAGCTGAGAGGAGACTTAGAGGATCGGTTTTGTTGAACCCCAAGATAACCTTGATCATGAACGGGTTTCGCCACCACAATGTTCGGGTGCACTGCATCTTTTGTCGTAGCATTGCGCTTAGTTTCCATTCATCACCTGGGAAAGAGGTTGTTGTATGTGACAAAATATCCAGAGAGGGACTTGGGAAGTGTAGACTCGACGGACCTTCAGGGAGATCTTCCTTTTCTCTTCAATGACGTCCGTTTTGTTCTTGGTGCCTGGGAAACCTGGGAAATAAAATTTCACTCCCAGGAGTTTATATTTCATGCACGCCTTATGACACTAGTCTGTTTAATAAGCTAGTCCCAGAGGAGAAGCCTCTTGCATACACTTCTGACATATCTAAGCCTTGTTGAATCAGTTAGTCCCTTTGTGAGCAGGAGACACTTACACTTCTGACATACTATCCTTCCATACACGCGCGAGAAGCTGCATACACTTCTGACATACTTAGCCTATGTTGGAATATGTTAGTCCTGGAGCAGAGTGACCACTTACACTTCTGACATACTAACCTCTGTCATGCAAGCTGAGAGTCCCTCTGAGCAGGTGGTCGACACTCTGCTGACACAGCTTGCCTCTGTATCACAAGGTTACGTTCCTGAGAGGAGTCCGTATATTTCAGCCACACCCCAGACCTGGGTAAAACTGCGTGAGTCCTCTGAGCAGACCTGATTGTTCTGTCAAGAAGAGTGTGGATAATGGACAATGGTGGAAATTGATGCTGAAGATGCATATCCCTATGAAGTGAGGATGACAAATGTTGGTAATACCCATGCATGCAAGTCAGGTGTGGAGACATGACTTTTGAATTAGCGAGGGAAGTGAAAGAAGCTTTGATGAAAGAGAGGTTAGTTGCCTACTGATTGGACCTCTGTTTTTTGTTGCCATTGATTGTTATACGTAGTTCATTCCAGTTATCATGTTATGATAACCAAAAATGTATCTAAGTAGCCAAGAACCGAGTACACAGCGGAAAAACGAACTATTAACCAGACTCTTGATCGTCTGCAGGGCTTCGCAAATGTATTTTGTTCATTCGAATAGGAAAGCACCCCACAATGCACCCACAATGAAAGGAACTTTGGAAGCAGACTTCCTTCAGGTTTACTAAAGCTTAAAACTTCTCTCCAGAGTTGCCTGCTTGATCCTTTTTTATGTGTCATGGATTACTATACATGAGAGCTCTGAGTGGAAATTTCGTGGGCGATTCTCCCATGTTGTCTCGCCCCTCTCCTCGTCCAGTAGACTCTTTCTTAACCTATTTGTCAGGAGCTGGCAGGAGGTCGGAATGAGGGACAGTAGACAGCGTGTCTATTTGAATTTCCAGTTTTCGCTTTAGATTCTGGGGTAGTTTTTCATTCCCAACTGATACGGGTCGGGTCTGGTGTTACAAGTGCACCCTCTCACTCCGTAGATTGTTGGTTGTTCTGGACAGTAACAGTAAACATTTTCATCGGAGGTCCAGAATTCCAGAAGTTGTCTGCTCTGGTTTACATTTGTTATTTTGTCTTCATGTTTGTTCCCTTTGCCGAACCCGCAGAAACCTTGACTTTGTTGGAGATGACCGTGTATCCGACTGAGCGGTCAGGCTGAATTATTCCCCCCCCCCCACTCCATTTGTTTTCCTAGACTTTATTCATAAAGCTGACGGCTTTTTTCTGCGTCCTTGACTATAATGAGAATTAAAAGCAAAGTTACATAAGCACTTGTCTAATACAGTTTAAGTACTGAACTCCCTCTATATTTGTGATAAAAAGATAGAGAATAGTTTTGACAGCTGAAGAGCTGAACTGTTAGTACAAAATAGATTTTGAACCAAAAATATTTCCTTAAGGAATTTTAAGTATAAATAGCCTTGAAGATGTAACAAGTCTGAATATGACAAAATTAGAGATTGTTTTATAGACTATTTAAGATTTATTTAAATTTTTATATTTAATAGCCAATTTATTTACCTCTATTTTGCTCATGTTTAATAACTTTTCATATATTAACAGTAGTGTTGTGTATTGGTAAATCATGGAGACAGCTGGAGGTGAGTATAAGGTGCTAAAACAGACGTTATGAGTGGCGCGGTATGCAGACCGGACGCCACCCTCCCACACACCTCGTCACTCTACCTTTTCATAACGCAGTTGTCGTGAAGGAGGTCCTCACTGCAAAGTATTCCACTACCACTGTAGGAGCGGAATATTATCTCCTTCACTCAAGACTGATGAAATGCAGTCTCATCCACTACTGTGAAGCTTTATGAAGTCATGATCATCTCTGTTGCTGTCTCTATATGTACGCTGATGTGCAGCCCAAGAGTATGAAACATATGTTAGTGACACACTGAAATTCAGAGCATCATGGCTCGTGACTTACATTTTTGTGAAATAGTTTTTGGTTTGAAATTTTGTTAGGTTTAAAAAATAAACCTTGTTACTTTTCTTGGTGAGACCTGCGGTCGTGAGGGGGGAGGTGTTACGAGTATGGCCATACCCGTTATATTTTATAATAGGATATGCCCCTTTATATTATAATACATGTATATATGTTAAGGCAAATATTAATGCTAATATTGTACGTATTATATTATATTTTGTTAGGCTTAAATATTCTTATTTCCATGTAGTGGGAAACCACTAGGTTTAAGTGCCAGTTAGCAGTTCAGGTACTGAGGTCTCCCTCAGTCACGTGACCAACCTGACGTAGGCTTACCACTCAGTGGTACCGGCAGTAGGTTCACAGCACCTGCTCAGAGAAGGTTCACAAAACCCCTTTTCTGAGTAGTTTTCGCAT
>NC_069410.1:72381714-72448720 GCF_026875155.1 Cherax quadricarinatus
TATCCTTGTACGTACTGGATGATAACTGATGTTAGTAGTGTGTAACCCGTTAGAGTGACCTGTTTTTCTAGGCGTTTTTCCTGAGTGACTTCGTATATCTAAGGTAGATTTTGCTGAGTGACTAATTGGGAAGTGCGAGGCTATCCAGTGGCCCATCCCAGACTCTTAAGTCACCCATTTAAAGTTCCATAAGTGTGTATCTACATTGACGGGAAAAAGTTTAAATGTGATCGCACGTCCATCAGTCTTATTCACATTTTACACCGAATAAAATCCCACCCTCTTATCTAATTTGAATTGTTTATTTTCCCGACTTACTAACTTGAGGTAATTCTCTATATTTTAAGTCACCTCCACTACTCTACACTTCTACCACATCCCCTCTACTTCTCTAGCACTTCTTCTATCAAGTCGTCTATATCACCTCCACATTTCTCTACCACTACTTCAGACCTTCAACATCACTATACCACCTCTCTACCACCACTACACATCTCTGTCTATACTACCTCTATACCTCCTCTCACAAACTCTACGAATAAGAATTGTTGAACAGTCGGGTGATCTAGTTTGTCATGTAATAGAAAAGAAGCATTAGAACGTTGTTAGTAATTTTAACAGTCAATATCATCTGTACATTTTGTATAGATGGTACAACACACAGTAATGAAAATTAGTTTTGACTACATTTTTCACAATCATTGATCAGTTCATTAAGGATTTTGAAGCAAATGTATTATTAGAGGTTGAGTCAATGATGAATGAGTAATGAAATCTCTGAGAGGGTGAGAATGGATGGATGGATTAATACTTTTGGGGACACTGAAATCATTCTTCTTCTGTGCTTAGAAGTGATGCTAGGTATTGATCAATACTTTTAGGGGGCAATGAAATTTCATTGAAACAGGAATCTTGGTGCTTTCTCCCAATTCGAGGTTTGAAGATTTTTTAAAAAAGTTAACTGAAAATTAGTAAACCCCCTTTAAGGAGATTTGAATCTTGTAAATTAGAATAAATCTCTTCTGCCAGGTGGGTCCGTTTGGGGATTAGTTAGAATGTTCAGCTGGTGTGTGTAATATGTTGCAGACAGAAGGTGTGACACAGTAACCACAGAAGGTGTGACACAGTAACCACAGAAGGTGTGACACAGTAACCACAGAAGGTGGGACACAGTAACCACAGAAGTAGAAGATACCACAGAAAATTAATTAGAGGATGTAAACATTATGGAGAGTCTATGAAGATTTATTAAATATTAAAGATTTCATGTCTCTTCTAACAAGATTTATTGAAAAAAAAAAAAAAAACATTTACTAAATAATTAAAAAAGTACATATTTTTATTTTATATCTTCATTGTAGAATATTCAATGTTTGATGTAGAAACTTTATGTTCCATGTAACCCTACTAAATTTTTATACTAAAATTTTATTCTGAAAGATGATTCCCCTCAGGATTATGTTTATTTTTGTTTACCTTATTTAAATGTCGAAGTTAAACTTTTAGTTAGTTTCTTGGCAAGAATAACTATTACCAAATTAAAAACAAAAGTTTTTGCTAATGGACGTTTGAAGATCTGAGTTTGAGATAATTGATGATGGCTGAGTGGTAGGAAGAGCTGGGTGCGGACGGCTCTTGATCCCAGGATTTGTAGCATGTATGTCAACTTTTGTGTAAGTAAACCTTTGATATGTTTTATTATCCAAGTGTTTACAATGTTGTGTTGAATATTGTGAGTGTAATACTGTGTATTTTACTCACCACTTCTTTAATTCTTTTTATTAACACATTGGCCGATTCTCACCAAGGCAGTGTGACCCACCAAGGCAGTGTGACCCACCAAGGCAGGGTGACCCACCAATGCAGTGTGACCCACCAAGGCAGGGTGACCCAAGGCAGGGTGACCCACCAAGGCAGGGTGACCCACCAAGGCAGGGTGACCCACCAAGGCAGGGTGACCCACTAAGGCAGGGTGACCCACCAAGGCAGGGTGACCCACCAAGGCAGGGTGACCCACCAAGGCAGGGTGACCCACCAAGGCAGGGTGACTCACCAAGCCAGGGTGACCCATCAAGGCAGGGTGACCCACCAAGGCAGGGTGACCCACCAAGGCAGGGTGACCCACCAAGGCAGGGTGACCCACCAAGGCAGGGTGACCCACCAAGGCAGGGTGGCCCACCAAGGCAGGGTGACCCACCAAGACTGGGTGACCCACCAAGGCAGGGTGACCCATCAAGGCAGGGTGACCCACCAAGGCAGGGTGACCCACCAAGGCAGGGTGACCCACCAAGGCAGGGTGGCCCACCAAGGCAGGGTGACCCACCAAGGCAGGGTGACCCACCAAGACTGGGTGACCCACCAAGACTGGGTGACCCACCAAGACTGGGTGACCCACCAAGGCAGGGTGACCCACCAAGGCAGGGTGACCCACCAAGGCAGGGTGACCCACCAAGGCAGGGTGACCCACCAAGGCAGGGTGGCCCACCAAGGCAGGGTGACCACCAAGGCGGGTGGCCCACCAGGCAGGGTGACCCACCAAGACTGGGTGACCCACCAAGGCAGGGTGACCCACCAAGACTGGGTGACCCACCAAGGGAGGGTGACCCACCAAGCCTGGGTGACCCACCAAGGCAGGGTGGCCCGAAAAAGAAAAACTTTCATCATTCACTCCATCACTGTCTTGCCAGTGGATTGCTTTACACTACAGTTATAAAACTGCAACATTAACACCCCTCGTTCAGAGTGCAGACACTGTACTTCCCTGGTTCAGAGTGCAGACACTGTACTTCCCATCTCCAGGACTCAAGTCCTGGAGGTGGGAAGTACAGTGTCACAATCTGAACGAAGGTCTTACACCAGCACTTAATTGATGTGAGGTAAATACACGTTAAGAAAATGTTATACCAAATATAATCATCTTACCTAGTATGTTATGCTTCTGGATGAGTTGCAAAATGTATTTATTAGCATTAAAGAAACCAATAATATTTTATTATAAATATATTAAAGTCTTAGGACAGTAAGAAAATTCTACAAGTCAGATGATTCGTTGAGATATTAATAACATGTGTGTTTGTTACATGAAGTATAACCTGGCGAGTAAATAAATGTATTTTTGTCTGATTCATAGTGAGATGTGTGTGTCAACTTGGGAGATTTTTGAGATTTTTTTTTTCTCGAGAGGGATTTGTTGATGAGAGATGCGAGTTAAGAAATAGAGTTAGGTAAGAAAAAGAATGTTGATGAAGAAAAAGACATTCACGTAGTTGATAGCGAATAACTTTACTGTAGATCAGGATAAGTTTTTCAATGTAAAGTATATCGCAGTGTGTGTGTGTGTGTGTGTGTGTGTGTGTGTGTGTGTGTGTGTGTGGTGTGTGTGTGTGTGTTGCGCGCGCGTGCGTTGTGTTGTGAGTGTGTGTGTGTGCGTGCGTGTGTGCGTGTGTGTGTGTGTGCGTGTGTGCGTGTGTGTGTGTGTGCGTGTGTGTGTGTGTGTGTGTATGTGTGTGTTTGTGTGTGTGTGTGTGTATACTCACCTAATTGTACTAACCAATTTGAGTTTGCAGGGGTCGAGTCCTAGCTCCTGGCCCCGCCTCTTCACTGGGGCTACTAGGTCACTCTCCCTGAACCGTGAGCTTTATCATACCTCTGCTTAAAGCTGTGTATGGATCCTGCCTCCACTACATCGCTTACCAAACTATTCCACTTCCTGACTGCTCTGTGGATGAAGAAATACTTCCTAACATCCCTGTGATTCATCTGTGTCTTCAGCTTCCAACTGTGTCCCCTTGTTACTGTGTCCAATCTCTGGAACATCCTGTCTTTGTCCACCTTGTCAATTCCTCTCAGTATTTTGTATGTCGTTATCATATCCTCCCTATCTCTCCTGTCCTCGCAGTGTCGTCAGGTCTATTTCCATTAACCTTTCCTCGTAGGACATAGCTCTGGGACTAGTCTTGTTGCAAACCTTTGCACTTTCTCTAGTTTTTTACGTGCTTGGCTAGGTGTGGGTTCTAAACTGGTGCTGCATACTCCAATATGGGCCTAACGTACACGGTGTACAGGGTCCTGAACGATTCCTTATTAAGATGTCGGAATGCTGTTCTGAGGTTTGCTAGGCGCCCATATGCTGCAGCCGTTATTTGGTTGATGTGCGCTACAGGAGATGTGCCTGGTGTTATACTCACCACAAGATCTTTTTTCTTGAGAGAGGTTTGTAGTCGTTGGCCCAATAGACTGTACTCCGTCTGTGGTCTTCTTTGCCCTTCCCAAATCTTTATGACTTTGCACTTGGTGGGGTTGAACTCTAGGAGCCAATTGCTGGACCAGGTCTGCAGCCTGTCGAGATCCCTTTGTAGTTCTGCCTGGTCTTTGATCGAATGAATTATTCTGATCAATTCACGTCATCTGCAAACAGTAACTCTTCGGAGTCTATTCCTTCCGTCATGTCGTTCAAAAATACCAGAAACAGCACTGGTCCTATGACTGACCCCTGTTGGACCCCGCTGGTCACAGGCGCCCACTCTGACACCTCGCCACGTACCATGACTCGCTGTCTTCCTGAAACACTGTAATGCCTTCTCTGTTATCCCTGCTTGGTCCTCCAGTCCAAGAAAATGCAATCCACCACCCCTCTCTCTCTTGTCTTACTACTGTCACCATGTCATAGAACTCCAGTAGGTTTGTGACACAGGATTTCCCGTCCCTGAAATCATGTTGGGTGCTGTTGATGAGATCATTCCTTTCTAAGTGTTCCACCACTCTTATGATAATCTTCTCCATGACTTTGCATACTATACATGTCAGTGACACTGGTCTGTAGTTTAATGCGCTTCATGTCTGTCTCCTTTTTTAAAGATTGGGACTACATTTGCTGTCTTCCATGCCTCAGGCAATCTCCTTGTTTCGAGAGATGTATTGAATATTGTTGTTAGGGGTATACATAGCGCCTCTGCTCCCTCTCTCAGGACCCATGGAGAGATGTTCTCTGGCCCCATTGCCTTTGAGGTATCTAGCTCACTCAGAAGCCTCTTCACTTCTTTCTCGGTTGTGTGTACTGTGTCCAGCACTTGGTGGTGGACACAGTACACTCCACCTCTCTGTCTTTCTGGAGCCCCTTCTGTCTCCTCAGTGAACACTTCTTTGAATCTCTCGTTGAGTTCCTCACATATTTCACGGTCATTTCTTGTTGTCTCTCCTCCTCCCTTCCTTAGCCTGATTACCTGGTCCTTGACTGTTGTTTTCCTCCTGATGTGGCTGTATAACAGCTTCGGGTTCAGATTTGGCTTTAGCTGCTATGTCGTTTTCATATTGTGCATATTCATTTCTGGCACTACGACTGCTCTCATTATTCTCCTGGGTCCTTTGCCTTCTATATTTCTTCCATTCCCTAGCACACTTGGTTTTTGCCTCCCTGCACCTTTGGGTGAGTCATGGGCTCATCCTGGCTTATTCATTATTCCTATTACCCTTGGGTACAAACCACTCCTCAGCCTCCTTGCACATTGTTGATACATATTCCATCTCATTAATTGGCCAGTTCTCTGTCCCACTGAACCCCGTTCAGGAAGTTCCTGATTCCCGTGTAGTCCCCTTTCTTGTAGTTTGGCTTCATTCGCCCTGGCCTTCCTGCTTCCCCTTCCACTTGTAGCTCTACTGTGTATTCGACGCTTAAAACCACATGATCGCTGGCCCCAAGGGGTCTTTCATATGTGATGTCCTCAATATCTACACTACTCAAGGTGAATACTAGGTCTAGTCTTGCTGGTTCATCCTCTGCTCTCTCTCTTGTAGTGTCCCTTGCGTGTTGGTACATGAAGTTTTCCATGTGTGTGTGTGTGTGTGTGTGTGTGTGTGTGTGTGTGTGTGTGTGTGTGTGTGGTGTGTGTGTACACACCTAATTGTGGTTGCAGGGGTCAATACTCAGGTCCTGGTCCCGCCTCTTCACTAATCGCTGCTATGGCCTTTCTCTGCTCTCTGATCTTTGTCATACCTCGTCTTGAAGCTATGTATGGTTCCTGCCTCCACTACATCGCTTGCCAGACTGTTCCACTTCCTAAGAACGCTTTGAGTCGTTTGAGTCTTCAGCTTTCAGTTGTGACCCCTTGTTTCTGTTTTCCTTCTCAGGAACATCCTGTCTCTGCCCACCTTATCTATTTCAAGTAGCATTTTGTATGTCGTTATCATTTCTCCCCTGGCCCTCCTGTCTTCCAGCTTCGTCAGGCAGACTTCCTTCAACCTTTCTTCGTAGTACATTCCCCTGATGTCCGGAACTAATCTTGTTTCAAACCTTTGCACTTTCTCTAATTTCTTGACGTGCTTGACCATGTGTGGGTTCCAAACTGGTGCTTCATACTCCAGTATGGGTCTGACGTACATAGTGTACAGTATCTTGAACGAATCCTAAGGTAACGGAACGCTATTCTCAGGTTTGCCAGGCGCCCAAATGCTGCAGCAGTTATCTGGTTGATGTGTGCTTCCGGAGACGTGCTCGGTGTTATGCTCACCCCAAGATCTTTCCCCTTGAGTGAGGTTTGCAGTCTTTGGTCTCCTAGACTATACTCTGTGGTCTTCTTTGCTCTTCCCCAATCTTCATGACTTTGCATTTGGCGGGATTGATTTCAAGAAGCCAGTTGCTGGACCACGTGTTCAGCCTGTCCAGGGCTCTTTGTAGCCCTGCCTGATCCTCATCTAATTCTCCTCATTAACTTCACATATGCGAACAGGGACACTTCTGAGTCTGTCCCTTCCATTCTGTCATTCACATATACGAAGAATAGCACTACTTGTCCTAGGACTGACCCCTGGGACCCCTCTCGTCTTAGGCGCCCACTGGTGATACCTCACACGTAACCGAACTCATAGTCTCCCTGTCAGTGTTCTCTGATTCCATTGCAGTGCCCTTTCCTGTTATATGCGGCCTAGTCCCCCTCCAGCTTCTTCTGCACTAATCTCATGTGCGGGAACTGCTGGTTAAAAGCTTTCTGCAGTCCAAGAAAATGCAATCAACCCACCCTTCTCGCTCGGTCTTGCTTCTGTTAACTCCTCAATCCGTCCAGAAGGTTTGTGACAGGATTTGTCTTCATGAATCCGTGCTGGTAGTCCATTTATAAGCTTGTTTCCGTTCCTCCTGGTGCTCCACCACTCCCTGATAATCCTCTCCTTGATTTGCAAATACTATACACGTCAGAGACACTGGTCCTATAGTTTAATGCCTCTTACTGTCTCCGTTCTAAAAATGGGGACTACATTTGCGTCATTCTATACCCAGGTGGTTGCCCAATTTTCAAGGGGATGTATTAAAGATTGGGCAACTCACAGTGTCCGCTGCACCTTCTCTAAGGACCTACGGGGAGATTGTCCGTTTCCATCGTACTCCCCTTTGAGGTATCATGTTCGCTTAAGCAGCTCCTGCCACCTCCTCCTGCGTTGTGCGGTCATCCAAAACTCGTGGTTTATTCCCTGTTGTGTGTTCCCTCTGTCCTTCACCAAGTCGTTCATGACTCTACTGTAAATACTTCCTTAAACGCGTGTTGAGCTCCTAGTAATACCTCCATGACTCGTTTCTTCGGCCTTTTCTACTTCTGAGTTCCGCACCTTCTTTCTTCAGCCTGATCTGGCTTTGACCGTTGTTTCCTCCTGATGTTGTTGTGTGTTGTGTGTGGTTCAGAAACGTTAATGTATTCCAAGGTAAAAAAAAAAAAGAGTACCGTGAAACGATCATTATGATTATTAAACTAATTTATAATGACTCAAGAAATCGTAATGACACGATTGCAAACAACCCATAAACCCCTCCGGCCGGATTGAACCCGCGTTCAAAAGTCTCAAAACTCCAGCCGTCGCGTTAGCCAACTAGACCACTAGCCACACGGCTAGCTGGTCCAGTGGCTCACGCGACGGGCTGGAGTTTTGAGACTAAGACCGCGGCTTTCAATCCCGCGGGGGTATGGTTAATTAATAATCATTTCCATGGTAGTGAAATGAAGTGGGTGATGTTCCTGAATTGAATATTTCGAATGAAAGAAAAATGTGGTGCGCCTCACCTATTTGTTACTTAGCTCCTGGCCCTGCTCTAGTCACTAATCGCTTCTAGGTCTCTCTCTCCCTTCTCCATGGCTTTATCTTAACTCCTCTTACAGCATGTATGGTTCCCGCTCCACTACCTCACTTTCCAGACTATTCCACTTCCTGACAACTCTATGAAAGAAATATACTTCCTAACATCCCTTTGACTCATCCGAGTCTTCAATTTCCCAATTGTGACCCGTTGTTTCCGTGTCCAGGTCCTCTGGAACATCCTGTCTCTGTTACAAAACTCTCTTCTTATCCTCTCAATGGTATGGTATGTTTGTTAAGGTAAGCAGTCTTATTGAACATAGGGCCCTGATTACTGTTTTTGCCAAAAACTTAAGAATTCAGGATTACGAAACAAATAAAACTAAAACTTAGAATCTGTAACTAGTAGTTTTAGCTTCATGTATGATAGGTTATGATTAACATAAAATAAGGATTTTTAACTCTTACATTTCTCTTGGTACAGACACCAGGTAAAACTCCAGGTACAGTAACATTGATATGAATAAATGAACCTCCTTGAGGTTGAGCTTTGTATTAAAATCGCGGCCAATAATATGCACCAATAAGCTTATTAAGACCTAGCCACAAAGTAACTTACAATGCTTATAAGACTTATCTGAATACAATTTAGAGTATACAAGAAACTTGTAAATGACGGACTTAGTCTCAATCCATCTCCAACATGACTAAGAATAGCTTAGACCACATTAACATCAAGGCGACAAGTCCTTATTCAGTCACCTGAAAGATTATTTACCAGAGTACTAAAATAACACGAAAGTGACAAGCTTTAGAAAGGAACCAATCAAGAAAGAAAAACGACCACCACAGAAAACTTGACATGTCTCTATTGAGAGGTCACTGAGCGAGGTAGCTCCCTTGGCTAGCAAGTGGAATGCTAGTCAGAGTGAGTGGGAAAGGACATATCCAGCGAGTGCGTAAAACTACTCAGATCAAGGGTTTTGAACCTTCTCTGAGCAGTGCTGGAACCTACTCTGCGCGTACCACTGAGTGGTAAGCCTACGTCAGGCTGGTCACGTGACTAGGAGGACCTCATACCTGAACTTGTGCTAACTGGACACTTAAACCAGTGGTTTCCTCCCCACTAACATGGAAATAAGAAATATTTAAGCCTAACAAAATATAATATAATACGTACAATATTAGCATTTAATATTTGCCTTACAGAAATAACATGTATTTAATATAAAGGGGCTATCTATTATAAAATATAACGGTATGGCCATACTCCGTAACACCTCCCCTCAGAACCGCAGGTCGCACCAAGAAAAGTAACAAGGGTTTATTTATTAAACCTAATAATTTCAAACCAAATACTATTTCACAAAATGTAAGTCACGGATCCCATGATGCTCTGAATTTCAGTGTGTCACTAAACTATGTTTTCATACTCTTTGGGCTGCACATCAGCGTACATATAAGACAGCAACAGAGATGATCATGACTTCCATAAAGCTTCATCAGTAGTTGGAGAAGACTGCATTTCATCAGTTCTTGAGTGAGGAGAATAATATTCCCGCTCCTAACAGTGGTAGTGGAATACTTTGCAGTGAGGACCCCTTCACGACAACTGGCGTTATAAAAGGTAGAGTGGACAAGGTGTGTGGGAGGTGGCGGTCCGGTCTGTATCCGCGCCCACCATAACGTCTGTATAACACCTTACACTCACGCTCCAGCTGTCTCCATATGATTACCAATACACACCACTACTGTTAATATATGAAAGTTATTAAACCAGAGCAAAATAGAGGTAAAATAAATTGGCTATTACATATAAAAAATTTAAATAAATCTAAAATAGTCCTATAAAACAATCTCTAAGTTTGTCAGTTTCAAGACTTTTTTACTCTTCAAGGCATTGTATACTTAAAATTCCTTAAGGAATATTTTGGTTCAAAATCTGTTTTGTACTAACAGTTCAGCTCTTCAGACTGCAAAACTCACTCTATCTTTTTATTCAACCAATATAGAGGGATTCAGTACTTAAACTGTATTAGACAAGGGCTTATGTAACTTTGCTTTTTAATTCTCAATTATAGTCAAGGACGCAGAAAATGCCGTCAGCTTATATGAATAAAGGCGGACACACAAATGGATGGGGGGGGAATTCAGCCGACCGCTCAGGTCGGATACACGGTCATATCCTCAATTCAGGTATATCTCTCTAAAATATTTTTTTCATATCTAATCAAAATCTCCTACAAGTCAAGTTCGAGGCAAGGGAACAAACTGAAACATAACAAAATTTAATCGCAACCATAAAGCTTCTGGACCCGGAAAATGTTTACTGTCAGAACCAACAATACTACGAGTGAGGTGCACTTGTAACAACCAGGACCGACCACGTTTCATGTGGATGAAATCACCCAGAATCTAACGAAAACTGAAATTCTAAGGAGAACGCCTCCTCTCCGACCTCTGCCAGCTCTAGCAAGATAGGTATGAAAGATTTACTGGAAGACGAGAGGCGAGACAACATGGAAATCGACGCACGATAATTCCACTCAGCTCCTCTTGTATAAGTAATCAGAGTGACTTAAAAGGCAACGCAGCACTCTGGAGAGAGTTTAGCTTTAAGTACCTGAAGGAAGTTCTGCTTCCACAAGTTCCTAGTCCTTGGTGGGTGCTCCAATTCAGAACAAAATCTTGTGCGCATTATTATTCTTATAATCAATGGGGAAGCACTAAACCCGTAGGATTTATACAGCGCCTATGGGGGGATGGAAGCATTCAGGCTTAATTAGGGAACTGGAGCACAGATCCACTGGAGCACAGATCCAATTCCCAAGATCAAGAGCCCCTCACCAGCTCACGGAGCCATCCTTGAGGGGATCTTGTGCGTAGCCCTGCAGACATCAAGAGCGTCTTTAATATCGTTCCCCCCCCGGCTGTGTACTCGGGTCTGGCTGCTTAGATACATTTGGTTCATCATAATCATGATGAAAACTGGAATGAACTACGTTAAACAATACGGCAAACAAAAAACAAGGTCCAACAGTAGCAACAGCTTTCAACAAAGCTTCTTCACTTTTCCTCGCTAATCAAAGTCAGTGTCTCCCACACCTGACTTCAAGGGTAATACCAACAGATTGGCATCGCAGCTTCATAGGGGATGCATCTTTCATCATCAATTCCACCATTGTCCCCTTTATCACATCCTTGACAGAACAATCCAGTTCTCTCAGAGGGACTCACCAGTTTACAGTCTGGCGGAAATACGACTCCTGCTCAGGAACTAACTTGTGATACAGAGGCTAGTGTTGTCAGGAGATGTCGAACTCCTGCTCAGGGACTACTGCATGAACAGAGGTTAGTATTCGAGTTAAGTGGTCTCCTGCCAGGACTAACGTATTCACAAGGCAGAAATGTCAGAAGTGTAGCAGCTTCTCCTCAGGGACACTTATAAAACAGACTAGTGCAGAAGGCGTGCCATGAAATATAAATCCTGGGAGTGAAATTTTTCCAGCACCATGAACAACGACGTCTTTAAGAGAAAACGAAGAGGCTTCCTGAAGTGTCCGTCGAGTCTACCCCCATGGTCCCTCTGCTGGACTTTGTGTAACTTCAACAACCTCTTCCAGTGA
Organism: Cherax quadricarinatus; assembly: GCF_026875155.1. Classification (NCBI taxonomy): domain Eukaryota; kingdom Metazoa; phylum Arthropoda; class Malacostraca; order Decapoda; family Parastacidae; genus Cherax; species Cherax quadricarinatus. The sequence goes on from NC_069410.1 coordinate 72,393,399, forward strand.
TGGAAAAGGAAGACGAAGCGCAATGCTACGAACGAAAAGATGCAGCAGCACGAGACAAGGTGGCGGAAACCGTTTGAAATTCAAGAGTTATCTTGGGGTTGCAGACAACCGTTTCCTCTATGTCTCCTCTCAGCTGAGCGAAACACAAGTTGCTGAAGCAACGGCTCAGAACAGTAAGACAGGACAACAACCGTTAGCTCACACGAGGAAAATACGAGAAAGCACATGTCACTTGCCATAAGTGCCTTTGATAAGTTCGATTCAGGCAGTGACTTCGACGTGAACACTTGTCAAGAGTACTGTCAATGTCTCAAATGACAAGTACTAAGATCACTTAGTCTCATGGAGGCAAATTTTGTTGAAATGCTCATGAAGACCACCCATGTGTCATCCGTGAACTGTTGTGCAAGAGTAGGCCCTTACATGTTTTTCATCTCCGCTTACACTCGTTTCCAGAGCGCGAGAGTAATAATATCACACCACGTTATCCATAAAAAGCTTTAACAAGTAAAGTTTTGTTTTCTCATCTCTGTTCCTTCGACGTCTCCACTGACAGACCAAACGAGACCAGCAGCACTACAAAGAAATTGTACACAGAGGCACCAGCAGTATCAGCTGAGGCAGTAGCTGAACCAACAATGTCAATAAGGCTGCAGAACAGATTAATGATTCCACATGAAAAACTGTAGCAAACATAAGGAACCAGGAGAGTAAGTTCTGTTCCAAAAAGTCTTTTTACTTAACTTGTAATGCCTTCAATACCAACTAACTAATATACATCGTCCCAGGACAGCAAGTGGAGCTCAGAAGATGACTGAAATTCTTGTTCTCCAACTAGGGGTGGCAAACACAGGCAACCAACCATAGCTAGCTCCCGTCGTGGTGGATGCTCTTGGCTACTCTGACACTTGATGAGACAATCAAGCCAATCTTCATAGCTCCACTTATAGGGAGACGCCAAGAATCCCGCCAAAATCAGAGCTTCACTGGCCCAGTAATGGATCTCCAAACTCACAGCAATTGAAACATAAGAAACATAAGAAGCATAAAACGAAGGAACACTGCAGAAGGCCTACTGGCCCATGCGAAGGCAGGTCCAAGTCCCTACCGGCTAAGCCAATGCACCCAACCTAGTCAGGTCAGGTCACATTGACTTAGAGGGAGGAACACGCAACCGACCTTTAGCACGAAGCGTCCAGTCCAACTCACACCACGCCACATCTACTTCATGTATTTATCCAACCTATTTTTTAAAAGCTTACACAACGTTCTGGCCTCTATCAACGGGAACTTGGGAGTTTGGTTCCACTCATCCACAACTCGAATTACCAAACCCATACTTTCCTATATCCCTCCTGAATCTTAATTTTCCAACTATAAACCATTGCTGCGAGTCCTGCTATGCTATATATTTCAGCACACTATTACATCCCCTTTATTATTACTGTCTTCCACTTATAAACCCTCATCAGATCCCCCCTAATTCTACGTCTTTCTAGCAGAGTGCAGGTTTCAGGGCCCTATCTATCCTCATAGGAAGGTTTTCTGGATACATGGATCATCTTTGTCATCCTCCTTTGTTAACATTTTCCCAGAATTTTAGATCCATTCTTAATACGGTACCAAACAGTGCAGCATAATCTAAATGAGGCCTAACCAAGGATGTATAGAGTTGAAGAACACCTGAGGACATCCTATGATTTATGCTTCTTGATATGAAAGCCAAGGATTCAATTAGCTTTATTGCGAACACTTATGCACTGTTGTCTTGGTTTCAGAATTACTGCTAACCAGAACTCCTAAATTCTTTTTCGCAATCCCGTATATTAAGATCTACATTATTTAGTATAAGATGGTGGCATGGTTTATTGTCCCGTTCCAACCTTTAGAACTTTGCATTTGGTCCTATATTAAACTGCATCTGCCCACGTTCTCCACCACTGCATCAGCCTATTCAAATCCTCCCTGGAGTGCTCGAATGTCCATCGTCAGAGGAATTCGACGGCCCATTTTGGTGTCATCCGGGCAACTTGCCGATGTGCTCCTCTTTATGCCCACATCTATGACGTTTAATGAAGATTGTGAACAGCAGGTGGGCCCAACACGTGACCCCTGTGGACAGCCGCTCGTGCGCCTCCCCCACTCTACTTCTCCCCATTTATGCAAACTCCAGCTGGCCAATTTGTCAACCATGCCTCATCCAGGAAAAATTTCTCCTCCTATTCCATTCCATGTGCTTTAATTTCCTCAAGAGTCTCTGATGTGGGACCCTGTCAAAAGCCTTAATGAAGTCCAATATACACAATATCAGATTCATTACTCATGATCTATCCTCACAAATACCTTAGTGAAAAAAGTTAATAAATTCGTAAGCAGGACGCCCCTTTTGTAAACATGCTGAGATTCGTTGATTAATTTATGCTTTTTCAAGGTGGCTACGACTGCCTCGGCAATTATTGATTCCATAAATTTTTTCTCCACATGGAGGTTAGGCTTATGGGTCTATAGTTCGAAGCTAAGGACCTGCTGTCACCTTTTTGAAAATAGGTATCACATTTGCCATTCCACTTATCTGTGGCCCCATGCCAGTTTGTAGTGATTATGTTGACAAAGGAAATAGCCAAAGGTGTGCTAAGCTCCTCTTTACATTCCTTTAGAACCTGCATACAGTTCATCCAGGGCCTGGGGATTTTGATAGGTTTTAAACTTTAATCTGGAGATGCCTACAGGACCATGTCACATGTGACCCTAATAGTGCACAGTTTATTATCGTCCTGTTCCTCCATAATTTATCATTTACTGGAATATCGCTTGGTATCCTCTCTGTGTAAAAACTGAGAGGAAAATGTGCTAAAAATTCTACACATTTCCTATCATCTGTCAGTGAGCTGACCCGAGGCAACTTTTTGAGTGGCCTAGCTTGTCCTATCTACTTATTTCTGTATACCTGAAAGAATCCTTTTGGGTTAGTCTTCGATTCTCTTGCAACTTTAACCTCATAATCCTTTTTGCTTTTCTAATTCCCTTTTTTTATTTCTCTCTTTAACTGAATATATCGATTTCTTAATTGCCCCTCTCCTCTTTTGATTTGCCTATATATGCCTCTCTTTTGACCAAATCAGATATTTTAATCTATTGTCATCCATTTAGGATCATTTTTGTTTGATCTGATTTCCCTATTTGGAACATAATTTGACTGAGCAGCTAGAACTATGCCCTGGAAAGCATCATATCGGCAACCATCACCACCTACTGACCCCTAGTCAGGGCATTCCAGTTCAGCCCACCTAAGTAATTTTTCAGTCCTATGAAATCAGCCAAGCGAAAGTCAGGACGGAGACTTGATTGCCATTTTAGGGGAATTCCATGATATGTTAAAACTGAGTGATTTGTGATCACTCTCCCCAAGCTCATCATTAACCTCAAGATTATTAATTAGTGTTTCCCTACTGGCAAGAACCAAGTCAAGGAGGTTATTTCCCCTAGTTGGCTCTGTCACAAACTGTTTTAAAAAACAATCCTGGATCGTATCAAGAAAGTCACCCGACTCTAAATTTCCTGTCAAATTGCTCCAGTCAATCTGTCTATAGTTGAAAAACTCCCATTAGCACAACATTTTCGTATGTAGATGCCTTACGAATTTCGTCCCATAGAAGTTTACTGCACTCCCTATCAAGATTTGGGGCCCTGTAAATCACACCCAAAATTAGTTTTTCTCGGCCCTCGAGAAGCTGTAACCAAACAGATTCAGTGGCTGACGCTTCTAATTTAATATCTTGTATAACACAACAATTTAAATTGTCTCTGACATACATCGCTACTCCACCACCTTTCCTGTTGACCCTGTCAGTGTGGAATAATTTAAGCCTTGTAGTAAATTTCGAGGGCACTCTCTATCTTTCAGATTGAGCCGGGTCTCTGTAAAGCAATAAATCTATTTTTTTTTCCCGCATTGAAATTTTAATCTTACTCATCTATCTTATTTCTAACACTCCTGCATTAGTATAAAAACCTTAAGGACTGTCCCTTGCTGCCCCTGCTGTCCCCCTTTGTTTCGACCTTTTCTATTGTCTTTATTTATAACTTCATGCGAATCCTTTTAAATACATTTACTTTTTCCAACCCTAGTGTTGCACCTGCTTTTTTCCCCACACACCCCCCCATACCTCTATTTCCATCATTTTAAAATCATGGCATTTCACCAAGGGCCCTTTCTCAATCGGTTGCAAGTGCTACCCCCCCTGCCCCAGAAGGAACCCCATCCCTTGCATCATACATTTTTGCCATAAAAGTTGTTCCAGTTGTCAAAATGGATGCATGCCCCTTTTGACGTCAGCCACAATTTACACCAATTGCCCTAGACAACCTTCATTTCCACCCCCTTCTGGGCAAGAGCTACATAGAGGGGATCCCCCCTTAACTTAAAAAATCTATATTTCCCTGTATTATCAGCACTCTTCTCTCCTACCCTTCCCAATACATTTCCACCAGCACGGCGTAAGGGCTTGTTCCAATTACCTGACAGATTTTATCCAGCTGTTGAAATGCCCCAACACCGCCCGGGGGCCACACTCTATCTCTCATCTTCTTATTCCAATTAAAAAAAGCACGATAAACATATTTTACCGAGAGTCAAACCCAACCACAAGAATGCGCTTACCTTCATTAGCAGGGCAGAGTACCCTTCCCTTCACGGCCACTGAATACATTCATCCTGGAGAACGGGGAGAAGCGTTTTTCCACCTTCAGATTCACTTTTAACTTTCCTTCCCTATGCGCCTCCCATACGGGAAACAACCCCACTTGTAGCAGGGGCGGGCGCACCTCATGCGGTAGCCGTTCCACCAAACCCCACCTACAGCCCCTCACAGTGAGAGACAGCTGCACCCACTCTAAAGCCCATTCCCCCCACCCAACCACCTCACACCTCTCCCCGCCCATTGAGGGACCTTCAGCCCCTAATCCCTCCTGGAGAAGCAAACCCCCTCCTCAACTCTCCAAACCCCACTTTTAAAAAATGTAGAAGAAGCCATGCTTTGAACCGTCCCCGCTAACCCCAAGCAGCTCAGGGCGTGACCTCACTACGACTGACCATGAACATTTCCTTACCCCCTGGGTTTTGCGAGGCTGAAAGCCAAACACAGTAACCTCGTTTTCTGGGATGAAACCTTCAAATTAACCAACTTCCTGTTCTAGAGATTCCTCTAAATTAAAAAAGTCGAATATTAAATTAGGACTAGCGCCCCCCATCTGGTGCCTTTTAATGTCCTGAATTATGAAAATAATTTGTACCAAGAGATTATTTTATGCCAAAATATTTCACAAGGTAAAGAGCAATTAATCACCCTCCTTTCCCTTTTATCAAAGTCCTCCCGGGCAGGCATCCCCCTTTTTACAAAACTCTCTTCTTTAAACCCTTTCCCAAAGGGGATGGTATGGGGTTAAGACATTCTTTTTGAACATAGGGCCCGTTTAAATTTTTTGCAACAACTTTAAAAATTCAAATTACGAAACAAATAACTAAAAGTTAAAATCTTTACTAGTAGTTTTAGCTTCATGTATGATATGTTATGATTAACATAAAATAAGGAGTTTAACTCTTACATTTCTCTTGGTACACACCAGGTAAACTCCAGGTACAGTACATTGATATGAATAAATGAACCTCTTGAGGTTGAGCTTTGTATTAAAATCGCCAATAATATGCACCAATAAGGCTTATTAAGACCTAGCCACAAAGTAACTTACAATGCTTATAAAGACTTATCTGAACTATCAATTCAGAGTATACAAGAACTCGTAAGTGACGGACTTAGTCTCATTTCCATCCAACATGACTAAGAATAGCTTAGACCACAAATTAACATCAAGGCCGACAAGGCTTATTCAGTCACCTGAAAGATTAATTTACCAGAGTATAAATAACTCGAAAGTGACAAGCTTAAGAAAGGAACTCAATCATGAAAAAAAAACGACCACCACAGAAAACTTGACATGTCTCTTATGAGAGGTCAATGAGCGAGGTATGCTCCCTTGGCTATGCAAGTGGGAATGCTAGTCAGAGTGAGTGTGAAGGACATACTCTCAGCGAGTGCTGTAAAACTACTCAGAGCAAGGGTTGTGAACCTTCTCTGAGCAGGTGCTGTGAACCTACTGCCGGTACCACTGAGTGGTAAGCCTACGTCAGGCTGGTCACGTGACTGAGGGAGACCTCAGTACCTGAACTGGTAACTGGCACTTAAACCTAGTGGTTTCCCACTACATGGAAATAAGAATATTTAAGCCTAACAAAATATAATATAATACGTACAATATCAGCATTAATATTTGCCTTAACATATATACATGTATTATAATATAAAGGGGCATATCCTATTATAAAATATAACGGGTATGGCCATACTCGTAACACTCTGTCCGCCTTATCTTTTCCTCGCAATATTTTGTATGCTGTTATCATGTGTGTGTGTGTGTGTGTGTGTGTGTGTGTGTGTGTGTGTGTGTGTGTGTGTGTGTGTGTGTGTGTGTGTGTGTGTGTGTTTGAACATACTGACTGATAATAAGTTCAGTGTAAGGAAAGGTATGAAAGAATATATTTGTTTAATAAGAACTATTTTTAACATACATGTTATTTTGACGTGAAAAAAATGAGGTCAGGAGAAATGTGGGATGAATTTGTAGTACATCAGCGGTTTAAGAAATTGTAAATGTAAATGATCTCTTATGTTAGGCTCGTATGAGAGAGTTGAGGGAGGAATGGAGTTAGTGTATCACAGTGCGTTTGTAAGTATGGACGTAACAGTGGGTAACTTTGTTAGGAAGAATATAAGATTTAAATGATTGTCTAGAAGTACGTCTTTATGGAACTTTTGCAGTCAATTAAGAGAGTGTGGAGATGTACACTTAATGGTGAGAAGTGTGAGAAAGTAGCGAGGTGGAAGCAGACAGAAGAGATTGAGAGCAATGTGAATGAAATGGCATTGCAATGGAATAATAAAATGATGGAACGTTCGTTGGAACAAATTTAACATGAAGAGATGCTTATCCATAAGTACTGTCATACACAAACATGGAAAAACTTATGAAAATAAATAAAGAATTTAATGATCCTAGTTTAATTGAATATAATTTGTATTTTAATTTATAGTTAACTTTCATTCGTTTTAAACTTTCATTACATCGAATAAATATGAGTAGGTGTTAGTTGCGATGTGAGAGTCGTGTGTATGTTGGAAGTTGTCTTAGATGAAAAATATAGGGAAATTTGGTGAATTGCCATTTGGCATTGGTAAACTTTTCTGAAACACGTAAAGCATCTCAGAAAAGATGGGATGTGAAGAGATAAAGGAATACAACTGCAGATATTTAACCTTCATAGCAATGTTAATACCATTTCCAACATGAATAAGAACTGTGGAATGGTGGGATGATCTAGTATATAATGTATGGCAAGACAATATACATCAGGATGGTGGGATGATCTAGTATATAATGTATGGCAAGACAATATACATCAGCACTGTCTTCGTTTATTAAACAGTGGGTATTATCTGTGTGTTTTGAATATATGGTACAGAACAGGGAGGGAAATTATTTTCGACTATACTTTCCACAAATATTGATCATTTCTTTAAGGATTCTGAGCTTTGATACAGCTCTTTGATACAGAATGGATGAATGAATAATGAAATCACCGAGAGGGAGAAAATGGATTGATTATTACTTTTGGGGACATTGAAGTCACTAATATTTACAGTGTTTAGAATAAATACTAAGCGTAGACCTCTACTTTCTGGGGTAATAAAGTCCCGATGAAAAATGAATCATAACACTTTCTTATAATTCGAAGTTTAGAGATTCTTTAAAAATAATAATGAAAAATTAGTGAATTTCCCACAAAGGAAATTTGAGACTGCTAAGTAATAATTCAAATAATTCTCTTACCAGGTAGGTTGGTTTGTGTACTAGATAGAACGACCACCTGGAGTGTGTATTGAAGAATGTTCCAGAAAAATACTCACAAAAATTCTTTAGAACGTGTGACCAGAAGAGAAGAAGAACAAAGTGAATAAAGAAGATGAAAGTTTTGTGAATTATCTTTGAAAATTGATTAAAATCAAGAACATTTACTAAATAAAATTTAGATTTTTATTTCATTCTTTTTATTGTAGAATATTCAGTGTTTGATGTAGAAACATTGTGTTTGATGTAGAAACATTGTGTTTGATGTAGAAACATTGTGTTTGATGTAGAAACATTGTGTTTGATGTAGAAACATTGTGTTTGATGTAGAAACATTGTGTTTGATGTAGAAACATTGTGTTTGATGTAGAAACATTGTGTTTGATGTAGAAACATTGTGTTTGATGTAGAAACATTGTGTTTGATGTAGAAACATTGTGTTTGATGTAGAAACATTGTGTTTGATGTAGAAACATTGTGTTTGATGTAGAAACATTGTGTTTGATGTAGAAACATTGTTTCATGCAAACTTAGAAATATTAAAAAAGAAAAAAAATGCGCTTCGAAAGAATATTCGCCTACAGGATTATATTTATTTTTGGTAGCTTCATTAAATGTTAAAATAAAATTTCTGGTCATTAGAATTTAGATTATCAAAAGAAAAAAATGTAGGTAAGCGAAAAAAATAATTGTGTATGAAATCTATAATGTTAGGTCGTTTTACCATGAATAATTGCCTCATAATCAACTTCATATTTGTTTTTAATTATTTCTACCTCTCTTCTGTACCTTCTTTGATTAGGATTATTTCTCTTCGTTTAATGAAGGAAAGAAGTTACGGACAAACTGAGTGATAATGAAGCATTAACTGAGAAAACCCAGGAGAGGAAAATTTGGTTTATGATCACTCACACTTACCTTTATATTTTAAACTTTTGTGAAACAGTATAATTTGTGTTTCGTTGTCCATCTTCTAATCTTGAAGAATAAAATTCAGTGTAGAATATTACATGAGAATTAATCACGTGTGTGTGCATTTATGTGCACGCATTTATACTCACCTATTTGTGGTTGCACGGGTCGATTAATAGCTCCTGGCCCCGCCTCTTCTCTGATCGCTACTAGGTCCTCTCTCTCCCTGCTCCATGAGCTTTATCATACCTCGTCTTAAAACTATGTATTCTTCCTGCCTCCACTACGTCATTTCCCTGACTATTCCACTTCCTGGCAACTATGATTGAAGAAATACTTCCTAACATCCCTCTGTCATCTGAATCTTCAACTTCCAATTGTAACTCCTTGTTTCTGTGTCCCATCTCTGAAACATCCTCTCTATCCACCTTGTCAATTCCTAGCAGTATTTTATGTGTCGTTATCATGTCTCCCCTAACCCTCTTGTCCTCCAATGTCGTCAAGCCGATTTCCCTGAACCTTTCTTCGTAGGATATTCATTCCCCTTAGCTCTGGGACTAGTCTTGTTGTAAACCTTTGCACTATCTCTAATTTCTTTACGTGCTTGACAAGGTGTAGGTTATAAACTGGTGCTGTACACTCCAATATGTGCCTGGCGTACATGGCGTACAAAGTCCTGAACGATTTCTTACTGAGGAATCAGGTTTGTCAGGCGACCATATACTGCAGTAGTTATCTGGTTGATGTGCACCTTAGGAGATGTGCTTTTTATTATAATCACTCTAAGATCCTTTTCCTTGATTGAGGTTTCCAGTCTTTGGCCATCTAGCCTATACTCTCTCTGCGGTCTTCACTGCCCTTCCCCGATCTTCATGACTTTGCATTTAGCGGGTTAAATTCGATGAGCCAGTTGGTGGAGCAGGCTTGCAGAATATCCAGGTACTCATCCGATTTAATTCTCCTCATTAACTTGACATCATCTGCAGGCAGGGACACATCTAAGTTTATTCCTTCCGTCACGTCGTTCACATATACCAAAAACAGCACTGGTCCTAGGACTGACCCCTGTGGAAGCCCGCTCGTCACAGGCGCCCTCTCTGACACCGTACTATGACTCGTTACTTCCTTGTCAGGTATTCTTTGATCCATTGCAGTGCCTTTCCTATTATGCATGCGTGTTCCTCTAGCTTTTGCACTAATCTCTTGTGAGGAACTGTGTCGAAGGCATACTTGCAGTCCAAAAAGATGCAATCCACCCACCCCTCTCTTTTGTGTCTTACTTCCGTGACACAGGATTTCCCTTCCTTGAAAATGTGCTGGTTGTCGTTTATAATTGTTCCGTTCTAGGTGCTCTACCACTCTCCTGATAATCTTCTCCATGACTTTGCACTCTATACACGTCAGTGACAGGTTTGTAGTTTAATGCCTCATGTCTGTATTTCCTAAAAAAATGGGATATACATTTGCCGTCTTCCATACTTCAGGTAGTTGCCCAGTTTCAGTAGATGTGTTGAAGATTGTTAGTGGCACACACAGCGTCTCTACTCCCTCTTTAGGGACCTAGTGAGAGATGTCTGGTCCCACCGCATTTGAGGTATCTAGTTCACTTAGCAGCGTCTTCACCTCGACCTCGGTTGTGTGTATTTCATCCAACACTTGTTAGTGCTGGACTGGAGTTAGTGCTGACTTCCCGGAGTCCATCCTGTCTCCACTGTAAATACTTCTTTAAATCTCATGTTGAACTCCTCACATACTTCTTGGTCGTTTCTTGTGAGCTCCCCAGCTTCTTTCCTCAACCAGATTACTTGGTGTGTAGGCGTGTGTAGGTGTGTGTAGATGTATGTGTGTGAAGGTTGTGTGTGTGTGTGTGAAGGTTGTGTGTGTGTGAAGGTTGTGCGTGTGTGTGTGTGAAGGTTGTGTGTGTGTGAAGGTTGTGTGTATGTGAAGGTTGTGTGTATGTGAAGGGTGTGTGTATGTGAAGGTTGTGTGTGTGTGAAGGTTGTGTGTATGTGAAGGTTGTGTATGTGAAGGGTGTGTATGTGAAGGTTGTGTGTATGTGTGAAGGTTGTGTGTGTGTGAAGGTTGTGTGTGTGTGAAGGTTGTGTGTGTGTGAAGGTCGTGTGTGTGTGAAGGTTGTGTGTGTGTTGAAGGTTGTGTGTGTGTGAAGGTGTGTGTGTGTGAAGGTTTGTGTGTGTGTGAAGGTTGTGTGTGTGTGAAGGTTGTGTGTGTGTGAAGGTTGTGTGTGTGTGAAGGTTGTGTGTGTGTGAAGGTTGTTGTGTGTGTGTAAGGTTGTTGTGTGTGTGTGTGGTGTGTGTGTGTGTGTGTGTGTGTGTGTGTGTGTGTGTGTGTGTAGGTGTGTGTGTGAAGGTTGTCTGCGTGTGTGTAGGTGTGTGTGTGAAGGTTGTCTGCGTGTGAAGGTGTTGTGTGTGTGTGTGTGGGGAAGGTGTGTGTGTGTGTGTGTGTGTGTTTTGAAGGTGTGTGTGTGTGTGTGTGTGTAGGTGTGTTTGTGTGTAGGTGTGTGTGTGTGTAGGTGTGTGTGTGTGTGTGTGTAGGTGGGGTGTGTGTGTGTGTGTGTGTGTAGGTGTTGTAGGTGTGTGTGTGTTGGTGTGTGTAGGTGTTTGTGTGTGTGTGTGTGTGTGTGTGTGTGTGTGTGTGTGTGTGTGTGTGTGTGTGTGGTGTGGTGAAGGGTGTTTGTGTGTGAGGTTTGTGTGTGTGGCGTGTGTGTGTGTGTGAAGGTGTGTGTGTGTGTGTGTGAAGGTGTGTGTGTGGTGTGTGTGTGTGTGTGGAGGTGTGTGTGTGTGTGTAAAGGTGTGTGTGTGTGAAGGTGTTGTGTAAAGGGTTGGGAAGGTGTTGTGTGGTTGGGTGTGGGTGGTTTTGTGTGTGGTGTGTGTGTGTGTGTGTGTGTGGTGTGTATGTGTGTGTGAAGGTGTGTGTGTGTGTAAAGGTGTGCGTGTATGTGTGTGTGAAGGTGTGTGTGTGTATGTGTGTGTGAAGGTGTGTGTGTGTGTGTGTTGTGTGTGTGTAGGTGTGTGTGTGTGTATGTGTGTGTGAAGGTGTGTGTGTGTGTATGTGTGTGTGAAGGTGTGTGTGTGTGTGTGTGTGTGTGTGTGTGTGTGTGTGTGTGTGTGTGTGTGGTGTGTGTGTGTGTGTGGCGCGCGCGCGCTTTTGTGTGTTGGGCGGAGGGAGGGAGAGGGGGAGGGGGAGGTAGGGGGTGGAGTAGAAAGAGGAGGGGGGAGAGAGTGGCGACAGAGATATGGAAGGGGAAAGTGGAGGGAATAAGAGAGAGAGAGTGGGTATTGGGGGTACGTTGTTACCTCTCTACGTCCCCCACCTTTTCCAGGTGGTGGGAGTTAACATGGGAGCCTCATAACATACTGGACATTACTTACCTTCCCGCACCACCAAGTCTGTATATATCGCTTCCCACTCTTATTACTTTTTATATTTTATGTTGTTTATATTTTTGTTCAAGTAACCTGACCTAACTGGACTTGGGTATTTTCACAATATTATTCTTACTCTACACCATATCATTTAAAGACCTTTTACCTATCATGTGAGAAACTTCTTGTCCGAGTTTTAACTATTATTTTTTTTTGTCTCTTAGCCTTGTTGATCGAAATGGATAACTCGACACCGACGAGACAAGATGGCCGGGTTGATCTAACCAACAGATTAAGAAACTTAACATCATCTTTAACTGGACACAGCAGTGTCCAGTTAAAGATGGAGATTAAAGATGGAGGTTAAAGATGGAAGTTAAAGATGGAGGCTAAAGATGGAGGTTAAAGATGGAGGTTAAAGATGGAGGTTAAAGATGGAGGTTAAAGATGGAGGTTGAAGATGGAAGTTAAAGATGGAGGTTAAGAGGAGGATAAAGATGGAGGTTAAAGATGGGGGTTTAAAGATGGAAGTTGAAGATGGAAGTTAAAGATGGAGGTTAAAGATGGAGGTTAAAGATGGAAGTTAAAGATGGAGGTTAAAGATGGAGGTTAAAGATGGAGGTTAAAGATGGAGGTTAAAGAAGGAGGTTAAAGAAGGAAGTTAAAGATGGAGGTTAAAGATGGTTACAAAGGCCACCAACCATCAAGTAAGCAGAGCCAACATCTTCCACCACTGAAACAACTGCTGGCGTTGATACGCTCCTTTTTGTGTTGAAATATATACCAGAGTGACGTCCAGCAGCGACTACCTGGTGTCACCAAGGTTTCTGCTTCATCGTCAACCCTCAGAGTTAGTTGCCACATCCATTGGTAAACTGGATGACCATGTGTCCGTGTATGTACATTAACTTCGCTTCACGAAATTAATTCATGTATTCTATATTTCATTATTTTCTTCAGTTAGGAAAAATTCCATATTTGATTGTTTTACATTTATATAATTATATTCTTGCGTCATTCCAAAAATTCTCATTGTTTTGCTATTGTTTATTTTTTTGTTCCTTTGAAATGCATTTTGAGGGTCTGAAAGGGCCGTGTGTGTGTGTGTGTGTGTGTGTGTGTGTGTGTGTGTGTGTGTGTGTGTGTTTGTGTGTGTTGTGTGTGTGTGTGTGTGTGTGTGAGCGCGTTTCGCTCGCGCGCGTAAACACCCCTCCCCCAGGATAAAAGTTCATGGTCTTACACGGTTTTGCTAATGAACGTTTGAAGATCTGGGCTTGAGATACCGAGGAAAAAACGCCTATTACCCGCCCAGAAAAAGCGCTTAATACACGCCTACGAAAAACGTTCATTACCCGCCTACGAAAAACTCCTATTACCCACAGAAAAAAAAAAAACCCAGAGAAAAGTAGTCACTCGGGGGAAACAACCCTAGACAAAGGTAGTCACTCAAGGAAAATAACCCCAGAGAAACGTAGTCATTCATGGGAAATAACCCCAGGGAAACGTAGTCACTCAGGGGAAGCAACCCGAGAGAAAGGTAGTCACTCACGGGTAACAACCCCAGAGAAAGGTAGTCACTCAGGGGAAACAACCCCAGAGAAGGGTAGTCACTCAGGGGGAAAACCCCAGAGAAAGGTAGTCACTCAGGGGGAAACAACCCGAGAGAAAGGTAGTCATTCAGGGCAAACAACCCCAGAGAAAGGTAGTCACTCAGGGGAAACAACCCCAGAGAAAGGAAGTCACTCAGGGGAAATAACCCCAGAGAAATGTAGACACTCAGGGGAAACAACCCAAAAGAAAGGTAGTCACTCATGGTAAACAACCCCAGCGAAAGGTAGTCACTCACGAGAAACAACCCCAGAGAAAGATAGTCACTCAGGGGAAATAACCCCAGAGAAAGGTAGTCGCTCAGGGAAAACAACCCCAGTGAAAGGTAGTCACTCACGAGAAACAACCCCAGAGAAAGGTAGTCACTCAGGGGAAATAACCCCAGAGAAAGTTTACTGGACACCATTGTATACCAGACCCTAGCAGAATAGCCCAGTTGTACCATGCATGGAGAAGTGCTAACCACCTCTGAATCTTATGCGTAGCAAGATGGAGAGAAGCATACTAGCTTAGGGAAAATATATCACATTGAGAATCTGAGTTCACAGTGAACCGAAATTCAATTAAGCGAGAATCAGGACGAGAGCAGCGAGGATTGTGTTGTTTTGCAGTGAACATACTCTAACTGTACACAATATGAGACCTCAGGAGCGATCATAGCTAAGACACCTCAGAACCTTGATCTTTGACAAAATTACACTCCTAAAAATTAGCCAAGGTGACCACCGAGGCTTGACATGTCTCCGGAAATTATGACACTAAGTGCACAACAAACCCGTATGAGAAGCACAGACCTAGCTTCTAACGAGACAGCTCAAGGTAAATGACACCAGACTCAACAATGTAAATAGGAAAATACGTAACGCTGCAGTGTAATGCCCTGTCGCAACGTGATTAAAATGATTTAGCAAGTGCAGTTGGGAAGTGCTTGGAAACAGTAGATCTGGCAGGTGTGCTCTAGCCTGGAATGGCACAAAGTGGCTGTGCATACTTAGCCAATTCATCCTTCTCCGCAGGAAAGTTGAGATAAAACAGTAAGAACGTCTTGTCCCATTAGTTTATTGTGCACTCCATATCCAGCGTGTGTACGGTAGGGAATGAGGATATGGATACACTAAAGGCCTAGGAACTAGACCCCAAAAGGGTTATCAGGAGTACATGTGGATTTACATCTACAGTTCACTTGTTTGTTACAAACCAAGTTTGGACATTTGCTTGATATAACAGGTATCTTATTTTCATTATACCACATATATGAAGTAAATTTCCTAAATTTGTTTGTAACCGCATCAAATTTGTGTTTCTTTGTATGAGAGGCCTATGGTGAACAAATATCGTCGTCGAAAATGTACTGCTCATAGGAAAGGACTAAACCATGGAATTGGACATAGGGAGTAGAAGCCTAATAGCTGTTAAACGCAGCCAATACTCCGTGATTCTTTCTGCCACCTTAAACGTAGATGTCCTGAAGTACACTATAATGACGTCCACATACAAGAAAGTGTAGATACCATCAGAGATTACAATGACTATACCGTCCATGGCTATAATAAAAAATCTAATGTTGAAAATTCTTCTCTACGGGACCGCCTACTCAAGGGACAACTCACGCGAGTACCACGCCCAACCTTTACCTTGAGCGATTGCTAGACAACTGCTTGAGGGAAACCCAAACAGACGGCCCCACTCCTGAGCCAGGAACGGTAAAACACACTGAAAATCTTTCGTTGTATTTTTATAATCAAAAACCCAAAGGCTAAACCCACTAGTTATATTCCCGACTATGTATCATAACTTTTTTTCTACACCAGAACTTGTTGTAAACTGCATTCATTCCTTTTTCCAACAGCCTACAACTTTATAAAAACTTTTGATCATGGAAATTTTGATATGGAAAAAACCCAGGGGGGAATTGGGCTCCTCAGGTTGGGGCCCCCGTATTCCTACAACCACTCCAGTAATAATAAAATCTACGACAAAAATGGAAATTGCCGAACTCGTGGACAAACTAATAAAATGTGTTCCACACTCAGCGGTTGAACATACATTACACAGATGGAGGGAAAAAGGCAGAAGCAAATGTGAACAGGTGGCAACGGGTGAGGTGTATCACTAATCCACTACTTTCAGATTCACCTCAAAATAACGGTTCGTTTTGAAGATAATTAAGAGGGAGATGTTTTACCTTATAATGGCTATCTCAAACAAGATTTCAGTAAAGATTCCTAACCAGCGTGAACGATTAACTAGTTTAACAACAATATTCTGTGATGCTAATTAAGTACACGTAAAATGGGATGTGAGGTGAATGCGCTTTGAAATGCTGAATAGTAAAAAAAAAATATGGAAAACTTCGTTGTCACCACTAGGACGAGTTATGACGATCTCCATATTGGTGTTTAACACTTAGCTGCTAAGGTTACTATCAGTCTAATTTCGGAAAAGGGCCCTTTGGTGTCCTTAACATACAGGAGGGATTGGAATACATGGCTTTTCCAGGAAGGGAGAGTTAAAATATTTACATAACCCATACTGAAGTATAAAGTCCTTGCTGGCTAAGGAGTCCATAGTCAGTGGGAAGGGTAGTAAGAGTGATACTTTTATGGTGAAGTTGTTGTGATTTAAGACTTCCATCAACATGGAAAAATATTTTTCACACTGTTAACCGAGATTTTGCAACAATTTCCCCCCCCCTTCCCTCTCTGCGCAAATTCGTATCCGGTGGAAAACGAGGTAAATGCCAATTAGTGTAAAACATGAACTTACCTTAGTGCTGGAGTGACATCTGTCCCACGATGTGATAACTTTCACTTACCTGCAAAGTAAAAAAAATTACTTATTAGTACTTGTCCAAGCCGTGGTTATTCCATCAGCCTGCTCCTTCTGAGCGAGTTCTAATTATACCTTCAGCTAGGATATTTCTTCAAGTCTCCTAAGTTATTCAACAGTTACACCTGCAAATGTCCGTGTGCATCCAACAGCTAAAACTGCCAAAAAATCCATTTCACCTTTATACCCCACCTGGGTACAAATATTCCTAGGTACATCCTCCAGCCAACATCTGCAGGTATCCCAGTTTTACCCTTTCAGCTTGCTCCTTCAAGTATCCACAGATATACTCCACAGCCCTCACCTTAGCAAATATTCCGTTAAATACTTTAGCTTGTACATGTTTTCTTCGCAGTTGTTCAACTCAGCTGCATTTCCTCAAATTATCCGATTTATACCATCAACACACACTTTCTCAAGTATCCCTAAGGATATCTTTTAGCCCCACACATTCTGCTGGCATTCTCAGGTATTCTCTAAGTAGACAGCTTCTGCAAGTGTCCCTAGGGATATCCCCCAACCAAACCTTCTGCAGATATTCAGTTATATTCTTCTTTCCACTCCCTTTTAAATGTCCTCTGCAAATATCTCCAGGATACTCAAGCCTACACGTTCTGCAATTATACCTAAGTATAATCTTCTCCCTCACCTTTAGCTGTTATCCCCAGGAATATTCTTCCAGCCATACCTTCTAGTATCCAAACGTAAATCTTATGACCAGATCTTCAGCAGATATCTCCAGAAATACTCTCCAACATTTTTTTTCAAATATTCCATGGTATACGCAAGAGCCCCAAAATATATAAATACCCCAGGTAAATTTTTTTTAGCCAACATTTTTCTGTAAATTTTTACTTGACATATTCTTTAACCTTAACCTTCATTGAATTATGAACTAGCTTAAATAAATATGTAAATAAATTGTTAAAATAAATAAGTATATAAATATTAATATAAATAAATGTATAAATATATAAATTAATATAAAATAAATATAAAAGTAAATATTTATATATACATATATTCTGTTTTTACTTCTCCATGGGTAAGTGGAACAGAATTCTTCCTCAGTAAGTCATGGTGTCGTAAGCGGCGACTAAATACCAGGAACTGGGAGCTACTAACCTCTTCTCTTGTATATATTAACAAATTTAAAGGAGAAAATTTCCTTTTTCCTTTTAGGCCACCAAGCCTTTGGTGGGATACGGCTGTGCTTTGAAAGAAAAAAGAAAAAAGAAAAAAAAAAAAAAGAGATAGACATATAGAGATAGAGATGCAAGAGATAGAGGTAGATATAGAAATAGAGATACATAGAGATAAAGATAGATGGAGATATGGAGATTATATATTTTATATATATATAATATATATTATATTTTATATATATATATATATATATTATATATATATTATATATTTATATATATTATAAAATATATATATATATATATATAAATATATTTTTATATATATATATATATAATATTTTTTATCACACTGGCCCATTCCCACCAAGGCAGGGTGGCCCGAAAAGAAAAACTTTAACCATCATTCACTCCATCACTGTCTTGCCAAAGGGTGTTTACATACAGTTTTTAAACTGCAACTTAACACCCCTCCTTCGAGTGCAGGCACTGTACTTCCCTCTCCGGATCAAGCCCGGGCCCTCCCGGGTTTTTCCCTAAACCCCCTTCAAAAATTTATTTTGTCACACCCAACAGCACACACCACTTTTATTATATATTATATATATATTTATATTTTTATATATATATATATATATATATTTATATAATTATTTTTTTTTTTTTTTTTTTTTATTTTTTTTTGGGGGGTCCCCCTTTGGTGTTTGTGGGACCCATTCCCTGGGATAAGTCAAAAAGACTTAAGGAAGAATATTTGGATTTTTCCCTGAACCCGTTGAATATTCCCATTCCCTACCCCCCCATCTTTTTTTTTTTTTTTTTTACCAATAGGTTTTTTTATTACATAATATGGTACAGAAATTTAAGAGATCCTTGTTGTTAAAAGGGGGCATTACGGTATTGTTTTACGTTGTATCCCCGTTTTAAAAAGGCAAAAATTCATCCAGCCCCTCAGAGCTGGGCGTTGCCCAAAATACAGCGGGGCATTCCCCCTTTTTGAACACCCGCACTGACCCGCGGAACAAAAAACTAGCTGCCCTGGGACCCCTATTTTACCCTGATGAGTCTTTTTCCAGCCCCTTTAAGGGAAATTAATGCACCTTTCCCCCTTCCCAAGGGCCCTCTGAGCCTAGGGGAAAAAAAACATATAATGAGGGGAAAGTTCTCCATTTTTCTAGCTTTGGGACCCCTGAAGGGCGCTGCCCCTCCTTCCCCCGGGTGTTTTTGGAGATGGGTATCAGCCAAGGTAATGCACATGTATGTCCCCACCACCTGCTTCCCATCTGCCCCGGGTTTGAAGGGTGATACCTTTGGACGCTTCTGGCTGCCATCAGATCTGCATAGTTGGGGGGGCTCCCTTAGGGGATCCAGCTGTTGTGAGGCTCCTTTTTGAAATGTTTTTAAACCTCCTATGTTTGAAAACTTTCCCTCGATTTACGGACACAAGACCATGGTCCCGAATCGGTCTGCTGCTTCACTGCCAAAAAAACACCTGTTTCGGCGGAATAGGGGCGGAAAGTCGAAGGGCAACACGATGCGGAGGGTCTGTGGGGAACGTGTGCCAAAGGGGTTGGGAAAGCCAAAAGAAAATCCCCCGCATGAGGGGCCCCCTCCACGGGGTCTTTCCCCCCCCAAACCCCGAAATTTTACAAAATTTTCCCCTTTACCATCCCATGGATTTTTTTTTACTTCTCCAACCCCCTTTAAATTTCCCAAAATTCTCCCTAAATTTTTGGTCCTCACCCTTTCCCAAAATTTTTAAAATTCCCCTAAGCCCTGGATGCAAAAAACCAAAAAAATTTTCCTCTTATACTTTAAAATGCCCCATCACTGAATTTCCCCTTTTTCCACCCTTTCCCCTTTTAAAATTTTTTTTCCCCCCCCCTTAAAAACCCCGAAACTGCTTTTCAGTTCCCCTTTCAAAAGGTCCTTTTTAAATAGCAACCTCGACTAACCCTTTTTAAAAAAGGGTTTTCCAAACCATTTTTTTAATTTCCTTAACTCTTATTTTTTCCCGAAATTTTATCTTCTTCCCCCCCTCCTAGCCCCTTTTTTTGGGGGGGAGCGCTGTTCTGGATTTTATCTCCTCATTTTAAAATTTTTTTAATATTTCCTTTTATAAAAAACCCATTTCCCTTTCCCCCTTTCCTTAATCATTAAATCTTTTTCCTATTCCTTTAAACCCTTTTACCCACTTATTATTTCCCTTTTTTTCAAAAAATTTCAAATTCTCCTTTTACACCCCATTTAAAATTACTCTCCAAAAAACTTTTCCTTCCCAACCCCTAAAAAAAAAAACCCCGGGAATTTTTACCCTTTCAATTTTCCCTCCTTTAAATTCCCCCCTTAAATCAATTTTTTCCCCCATTCCCGCCAAATTTTTTTAAATTTTTTAATATTTAATATATTTTTTAATATTTTTAATTTTTATAATTTTTTTTTTTTTTTTAAATAATTTAAAAAATATAATAAAAATTAAGATTTATTTTTTTAAAATTTCACACTTCCCTTTTTTAAAAAAATCACTTCCATATTATCTCTTTTTGGGGGGGAAACCCCTTATTTTTTTATAATTTAAAACACTAACCCCCCCCCAAAAAAATTCACACCGTTCAAAAATTTAAAACTTTGGAACACATAAGTTTTCACTAAAAATTAAAAATTTCCCGGGTTTTTGTTAAAAAAAATTTTAAACCATAATAAACCCCCGGGGGGTTTTAAATCTTTTAAAAACCCCCCAATTTTTTTAAAAAATTTTTTTTTCTTTTTAAGTTAAGAGATACAAGCACTTAAACATTCCTGAAGACGCTATCAACTTGATAACATTTATATAATGACACGAACACTAACTCCACACTTGCCTTATCAGCACTTTCTCTACAAACACAACTCGCCTAAAGAGTCAGAGTTACTTATAGTGAGAAGTAGAGTTTGTGTTTATAAATACATTACTTTATCCTCTGTTTAAAAATTACAATCATTATTGCTTTCTGATTGGTTCATTTGGTTGTCGACAAAATGCGAGTCATTAACGCCGCATGTCACTTGTAATCCACCGGTCAAAAGAACTTTTATCACTTAAATGTGAATTAAAGTGTGCATACAGATAGAGATGTGCACATCAGTATGTACACAAAGTATATACACATTTCTATGTATACACATTTACACGTCTCGGTATATATTCTGTAAACCGGTGCATATACACAGAGAAATCCACATTTCTCGGAGTTTACTCTCAGATAAACAACTCCCGATAATACACATTCAGAGAATACACCCTTGTTCTGTATATAACCTTAGTTAATTATGTACATCAGAGTGTGCTAACGTGCATCCTACAGCACCCGCGTCGGCTGACACACTGAACACAAGGAGCACTGAAAAGTTTGGCTTTGGAGCTTCGAAGACGTTCAAGACCTGAGTCGAGATCCCGCCTCATACTTGACACTTTCCCCAGCAGTGATTGCGCTGTGGGCTACTCATGAGGCAAAGCTTCTTGAGGCCAAGCTTCATAAATATGTAACTACATGAGAGGAATGCTTGAAGAGTTTGTGGTTTATTAGAGATTAATATACTCGAATTGCGAATAATTAAATCTCTTACATTGCAAACAAATGTTTTAAATTCAGTTGTCATTTCTGCTAGAGCAAATTTTTCATTTAATTAAACTTGAATATGTAATAAAAACATACGCTATAAGTCGTTTTGTACATAGCGGGAGTATACCTAGAGAGGGTTTAGGGGTCAACGCCCCCGCGGTCCGGTCTGTGACCAGGCCTCATGGTGGATCAGGGCCTGATCAACCAGGTTGTTACTGTTGGCAGCACACAACCCGACGTTCGAACCACCCAGCTGGTCAGGTACTGACTTTAGGTGCCTGTCCAGCGCCATCTTGAAGACAGTCTGGGGTGCATTCGTAATTCCCCCTTATGTATGCTGGGAGGAAGTTGAACAGTCTTGGGCCCCTTACATTTATTGTGTTGTCTCTTATCATGCTAGTGGCGTCCCTGCTTTTAATTGGGGGATGTTGCATCGTCTTCCAAGACTTTTGTTTTCATGGGAAGTAATTTTCGTGTGCAAGTCTGGTACTAATTCCTCTAAGAATTCCCAAGTGTATATAATCATGAATCTCTCCAGCGTGCGTATCAGGGAGTACAGGTTGAGGAACTTCAAGCGTTCCCAATAACTGAGCTGTTTTATTGCAGTTATGTGTGCCGTGAAGGTTCTCTGTACATTTTCTAGGTCAGCAGTTTCACTTGCCTTTAAAGGTACTGTTAGTGTGCAGTAATATTCCAGCCTAGATGGAACAAGCGACCTGAAAAGTGTCATCATGGGCTTGGCATCCCTAGTTTCGAAGGATCTCATTATACATCCTGTCATTTTTGTAGCAGATGCGACTGATACAATGTTGTGGTCTTAGAAGGTGAGATCCTCTGATATCACTCCGAGGTCTTTTACTTTAGTTTTTCGTTTTATTGTGTGGTTGGAATTTGTTTTATACTCCGATATAGTTTTAATTTCCTCACGTTTTCCATATCGGAGTAATTGAAATATCTCATCAATGAACTTCATATTGTTTTTTTGCAGCCCATTTAAAGATTTGGTTGATGTCCGCCTGGAGTATTGTAATGTCTTCAATGGAGGACACTATCATGCAAATTCGGGAGACATTTGCGAAGGAAGACACGATGCTGTGTCTTACATCCCTGTCTATGTTCGATATGAGTATGAGGAACAGGATGGGAGAGAGTACTGTGCCTTGTGGGACAGAGCCTTTCGCCGTAGCCTTCTATGGCTTTACTCTGTTTACTATTACTCTTTGTGTTCTATTTGATAGGAAATTATAGATCCATGTACCAACTTTTCCTGTTATTCCTTTATCACGCATTTTGTGCGCCATTTCTCCATGGTTACATTTGTCAAAGGATTTTGTAAATCCTGTGTATACTTCGTCAGCCTCTCGTTTGTCTTCTAGTGCATCCAGGATCTTGTATTAGCGGTCCAGTAGTTGGGTTGGGCAGGTGCGACCTGCAGGAGCGACCTGCAGGAGCGACGTGTATGTGTGTATACATGGAAATGTGAATCTCCTTTGTGTACATAGTGATGTGCACATCTCTATCTGTATGCACAGTTTAATTCACATAAAAGTGATAAAAGTGCTTTTGACCGGTGGATTTCAAGTGACATGCTGCGTTAATGACCCGCGTGTTGTCGACAACGTAATAAACCAATTAGGAAGCAATAATGATTGTAATCCCTTAAACAGAGGATAAAGTAACGTATTTATAAACGCAAACTCTCTTTCTCAGTGAATATAACTCTGACTCTTTAGGTGAATTGTGTGTGTAGAGAAAGTGCTAATGAGGCAAGTGTGGAGTTAATGTTGGCGGCATTATATAAATCTTGTCAAGTTGAAAGCGTCTTCAGGAATGTTTAAGTGCTTGTATATCTCAACTTTAAAATGAACATAAAATTCTTATAAAAATTCGTCAATGTTCTAAACTTGTTTATAAAAACTCCTCAGTGGCCCTTACTTCAGTGGAGTTTGAAAAGTGTTTATACAAATATACCAGTGATCGTAAAGCGTCTTTAAAAAATTATTTAGTGTTTGTATATTGCAAATACAGATTCATCAGTGTTTACAAAGTTCTCAAGTGTTCGTGCAGCGCTGTGTAACCATTGTGGGTTTTGCGCTTTTTAATTATTCCAAAAATAATCAAGAGTGGTCGTAAGACCAACACAACGCAGCATCCACGATCATGGGAAGACCAGTTTCATTTCATACAAGCCGGAAAACTGTGATAATCCTTTAATATACATATATATATATTTTTTTTTATATAGGGAAGTACCACCTCTATAGCTGGAATGGGGACCCTCATCCTCAGAGAAGACAATAAACGTACCTCAGAGAAAACTCAAGGTTCTCCCCGGAGCTGTTTGAATATTTTCTTCCTTCTCCTCCAAGGTGTTTTCTCTTCTGTACCTACTTTCTGTACTCGACTGAAGAAGCCTACTGTGTAGGCGAAACGTTTCGGAATAAAGTTGCATAAATGTTGCCTTTGTGTCTTATCTACCAACCTGTCGGTATTGTATACCATTTTGATATTCACTCTGTCAGACACTGCAACACAATGGCATCTTGGTACAGAAGAGAAAATACCTTGGACAACTTTTTCAAGTGAGAATTGTTTGATCTGAGAGGGACATGACCTCTCAGTGGCTACATTCTCACTACTACTACTCTGCACCTCTCCTTCCGACAGTATTTAAGTCTCAACCCCTCCTCAGTCCTCTCGATAACGTTTTTGGTAAAATAAGTAAATAAATAACACACACACACACACACACACACACATAAAATAAATATATAATATATTATATATATATTATATAATATATATATATATAATATATATAATATATATAATTATATATATATATATTATATATATATATATTATATATATATTATATATATATATATATATATATATATATATAATATATATATATATTAATTAATATATTGTGTGTGTGTGTGTGGTGTGTGTTATTATTTACTTATTTTACCAAAAACGTTATCGAGAGGACTGAGGAGGGGTTGAGACTTAAATACTGTCGGAAGGAGAGGTGCAGAGTAGTAGTAGTGAGAATGTAGCCACTGAGAGGTCATGTCCCTCTCAGATCAAACAATTCTCACTTGAAAAAGTTGTCCAAGGTATTTTCTCTTCTGTACCAAGATGCCATTGTGTTGCAGTGTCTGACAGAGTGAATATCAAAATGGTATACAATACCGACAGGTTGGTAGATAAGACACATAGGCAACATTTATGCAACTTTATTCCGAAACGTTTCGCCTACACAGTAGGCTTCTTCAGTCGAGTACAGAAAGTAGGTACAGAAGAGAAAACACCTTGGACAACTTTTTCAAGTGAGAATTGTTTGATCTGAGAGGAACGTGACCTCTCAGTAGCTACATTCTCACTACTACTACTACTACTATTCTGCTCCTCTCCTTCGGACAGTATTTAAGTCTCAACACAAGGGCAGGAAGCCTCCTTCTGCACTCCTGTTGCTGTCTGAAGTCTCCACGCCTCAGACTGTACGTGTAGTCTACACGCTATACAGCCAGTGTTGCCTCTCCTCGCCGTTGTCTGAAGTCTCCACGCCTCAGCCTGTATGTGAAGTCTGCACGCCATACAGCTAGTGTTGGCTCTCCTCACCGCTCACAGCCAGTGTTGCTTCTCTTCACCGAGTGGTGGTTACTGGATCTTCGTCTTTACCATCAGGATTGGTGCGTCGGTGGTGCCTACCCAAGGGCAGGATAGCCTCCCTTGCACTCCTGTTTGCTGCTGAAGTCTCCACGCAGTACATGCCTGTGTTGCCTCTACTCGCCGCTCACAGCCAGTGTTTGCCTCCTCAGCAGTTCAGGGCATACAGCGCTCCATCAAGCTACGCTCACCTCCTCAGTGTCCTGTGCCTCAGTGACGGACTCCTCAAGAAAACTTTAAAGTTACAGCCAGGCAAGTACGTGTGTCTACTTCACGCGTACTTGCCTAGCCGAGTACACTCAGATTTGGAAGCCACATCTGATTTACGATGCCTTCAATGCCTTCCACTTCCTTCCCCTTACCAATCCTCTACCGCCAACACTGCCTCTACTCGTCTAGTCCTGCTCTAAGGCCTACCCTGCCTCTACTCTTCAAACCAATTCTTTCTCGCTTAACCTTAAATACTCTAATTCTGATCATGCCACTATCTGTCCCGGAAATTATTGTACCAGATAACTGGTGCACCTCAGCTGAAAGTCTTTAAAACCAACTCAGGCTTCAAACTTCTTCTTGACAGACATTCTTACGAAACGTACACCTCAACCGAGACCAGACAAAAATTCTCAACGCAGGCTTCACTATTATTTGGACTCCTGAGCACCGCGCCAAATGCACAGTGATCGCAAAACACGTTGACTATTCTCTCCTGACTGCCTATAACACAGACAAAGAAGACTTAATCAAAGACATTAGTACTAAGAACAAAGTCTCTGCTGACGATATTTACAGACCTGAAAACTCTACCATTCTCAAAATACGCTGTTCAACTCCTTCTGACGCATCTACACTCTTCAATCAAGGAATCCTTGTCAAGACCATCCGCATTCCTCCAAACATCTCTTCTTCACTTCGAATTTTCACCCATCACACAATGTCTGAAATGCTACAAATTCGGCCACGACAAAAACTATGCACATCTCACACAAATTGCTCAGGTGTTCAGCAACTTGCCACTTCTGGAATACTTGCAACCTCCCCCTTAAATGTTCTAACTGCGGCGGGTCACACACTGCAGTTGCAAATTCCTGCCCTTCTAGAAAGCACATTCTCTCCACCCTCAGAGCAAGCCAACCTCCTTCCCTCCCCAACCCCTTCCCCTCAAGGAAGGTTCCTTGATATTGGTGAGAGGCTCTTGATTTAGGGAATTGGACCTGTGCTCCAGTTCCCCGAATTAAGCCTGAATGCCTTCCACATCCCCCCAGGCGCTGTATAATCCTCCGGGTTTAGCGCTTCCCCCTTGATTATAATAATAATAATAATAATCCCCAACCCGTTCCCTGCACCTCCCTCCCCTTCCATACCTCCCTCCCCTACCCCCAATGCCTGGGCCCTCCCCGCACTTGGTCTACCTCTTTCTACCTCACACATCAAACACCAACACACAGACTACAAGCACTTCTCCTTCTACACCTACACCCACACTAGACTACAAAACAAACTGTCAACTCGCACTGCTACCCACTCTGCGTTGGTAATCTCTCAAGCTTACCAATCGACTACTTACATGTCCTTTACCTAATCTTGTCTGCTAACAATCTTCCCTCTTAATTATCCCTCCTTCCTGCTTCTCTCCTAAGCTCCTACAACCTCTCCTCACTCCCTCTCTCCAACCCTCCACTTCCTACTCCCACCAGCTTCCTCTCTCCTTACCTCTCTTAACTATTTCTACCCCTCCCACCAACACCCCTACTGCTGTTGCTACGACCACCCCTCCCCCCACCTCGTTACCCACTTCCTCATCCCCTATCAAAGCTTCCACTTCCTCATCCCTTACCATAGCTTCCTCTTCCTCATTCCCTACCAAAGCTTCCACTTTCTCTGCATCTACCATCGCCCACTCCACCACAACCAAAACTTCATCCAGGTCCAACTCCACCTCCTCCAGACAAAATCCACTCAAACCTAAACCTGCCCCAACTTCTGACAGACAGACCAAAGAACATAAAATTAGATCCATCTCTTCCTCCCCCTCCAGGAAACGGGTCCGTAACACCTACAAACACACATCCACTGATGGCACCACCATCACGGGCTTTAATCCAAACTCCTCCCCCGAAATTAACTTTGCTATGACGAAACCATTAAATCATGTTTAAGGTGATTCAGTTCAACGTACGTTCTTTACAATTAGACACCTACTGGCCGAGCTCCTTGAAGCAGAGAGGCCAGATATTGTTCTGCTAAACAGTACCTGCCTCAAAGCCCCTCAACGTATCCGCCATTATGGTTATACATTCCCCCTATGATTTCCATGATGGTGTTGCCATCCTTGTGAAATCCAACATAAAACACAAATCTCTCCCAATCCCTTTTATTCACCAACACTGTGTTGCAGTCAGAATACACACCCACCTTGGACCCTTCATCTTTTTCACCACCTATGCTCGTCCAAACACTTTTCTCAACATACACGATCTTTCCTTAGTCTTCAACTACATCAACACACCAACATACCTACTAGCTGATATGAACGCCAAACACACCACCTTTCATCACACCAGTAACAACCAACTTGGTCACCAATTACTCAACTTCACAAACCACAAACACCTAATTCACCTCGGCCCAAACTTCAACACCTTCTACAACCACACTGGCCAAGGCAAACCCGACATCATTCTGGCAAACCAAGCCAGCTCTTTCTTTCAACACTACATATCACCTGGCCCTATTACAGGCTCTGATCACATTCCCGTCTTCTTACACATCTCCTCCAACCCTATCCTCATCCCGGCCACACCTTCCTTCTCCTACAAGAACGCTGACTGAGATGCCTTCAGACAACACATAGATAATACTAACCTCACCTATGACTACAACAACAAACCTATCTCTGACATTGACACTCAACTTGATCTCATCCAGGACACCATTACACAAGCAGCCAACATCACAATACCAAAGAAAACCCACACCACTCGTTATTCCTTCAAACCTTCAATCAGAAAAAGAAGACTAATTATCTGCTACCACAACCGCTTCCTCTACAACACACACAGATTTAATTAAGTCCGATTAAATCTCACTTACCTCAGAAACAACATACTACACAGTCTAGACCAAGACCACAACAATCACTGGTCACAACCCATACTACAAGCGGACAAACAGCGTATCAAAAACACCAAAGCCTTCTGGAACTTTATCAAAAACATCAGAGGCACCACTCCCTCCAACAAATTCAAGCACATCACCCACAACAACACTCATCTCAGACCCGCAGGCTGCAACTAACATCTTCAAACACATCTGGGAGAACATCTTCCACCCTCCATCCTACCCTAACGCTATCCAACACATTCAGAACATAGAACACTGGAACACTACACACACACACACGAAACAACACCAGACAGCCACATCCATCTGGACTCTCTTACCTCCTCCCAAGAACTTGACACTCCTTTCACCAACACAGACGTTAAAACTCTCCTCAGACACCTTCCTCCCAAGGCCCCTGGTGCCTCTGGCCTAAACCATATTTTCCTGAAACACCTTCCTGACTCTATCATTACTGCCTACACAAACCTCCTCAATGCTTCCCTTGCCTCTGGATACTTCCCTTCCCTCTTTAAAGCTGCTTCTGCTATCCTCCTTCCTTAACCCAATAAAGACCACTCTGACCCTAGAAACAATCGCCCTATCAGCCTCCTCGAAACTTTAGAAAAACTCTTTGAAAAACTCATCAATCATCGCCTTCGCAGATACCTGGAACACAATTCTTTACTTTCTGATGACCAGTTTGGCTTCAGAACACACAGATTCACACAGGATGCCATTAACATCATTCTCAACTACATCAACATAAACACAAAACAAAGAAAGAGGACAGCCTGGTTGTAAAAGACGTTGAAAAAGCTTTTGACACTGTCTGGCACGAAGGGCTCAAGTACAAACTCTGCACTAACTTCAACTTGCCTCTCACTACTCATAAACTCCTCTGCAACTTCCTAGACGGCCGTACCATGAGAATCAAATTCCAAGGCTGCTACTCGGATTACTTCACACTAAATGCCGGAGTACCCCAGGGATCTGTCCTCTCCCCTACCCTTTACATTTTATACACTAACGACATTCCAACACTTGTATACCACAACTCCATCACACTAGCCTATGCAGACGACATTACACAACTTATCACTCATGCCAATATAGATACAATCACACACAAAACACAAAATGAGGTCGACAGGATAGCCATCTGGGAACAAAAATGAAAGATGAAAACCAATGCAGCTAAATCCAGCATTACGTATTTTAACTACAGGAAACGTCATCCTCCATTACCTGTCGAGCTCAGAACAGCTTACACCCGCACTTACATCCCCCTCCCCCAATCTGTCACTGTCCTTGGCGTTAATCTTGACTACCTTCTTCGTTTACACGGACACATTCACTCAAGACATGCAATAGCTAGTAAGGCCCTTGCGGGCCTCTACAAGCTGAAACACGCCTCTCATAGCACCAAACTACACCTCTACAAATCCCTAATACGTCCTCTGATAACTTACTCTCCTCCAGCCCTTTCTCTTGCAGCAAAAACAAACTTACTTAAACTGCAGCGTGTCCAGAACAAGCCGCTGCGCTGGATGCTTGATGTCAGATGGGAGGACTTCGCCACAAGCGAGTCTCTCCATGCCCAATTAGACATCCCTGCGCTGAATCTGTACTGGACGAAGCTCAGTGACAGACAGATAAACAAACCTGAGACACGATATGACTACTGGACCTCTCTCCTTGACGAAGACATTCGCAGACCCACAAACCAACACAACCTTTTCTACTCCTTGCATGATCCTGCTCCTAACTCTATTTACAAATAACCTTGGATTCGCTGACAGGTACCTTCTCTGACAGGTACCATTCTCTGACCCACGTTCGCCTTAGTTATTGGGTTAAGACATGGCTCAGTTCTACACTCCTCTCTAGCGCTAAACGTGAAATTAAGACACATGCGCAACATCTGGGTATCTTTATTGTA
Source organism: Cherax quadricarinatus (assembly GCF_026875155.1). Lineage (NCBI taxonomy): Eukaryota > Metazoa > Arthropoda > Malacostraca > Decapoda > Parastacidae > Cherax > Cherax quadricarinatus. The sequence goes on from NC_069410.1 coordinate 72,423,556, forward strand.
GACGTTTCGCCATCCAGTGGCTTTATCAATACAAATTCCAGGACATAACTTGAAGACAGTAGGACTATGTACAGAAGATGAGGTAATCAGCCCCTCAACCTTGGAGTAGGTGCGAAGAGAACCATAGTCGACTATGGTACTCTTCGCACCTACTCCAAGGTTGAGGGACTGATTACCTCATCTTCTGTATATAGTCCTACTGTCTTCAAGTTATGTCCTGGAATTTGTATTGATAAAGCCACTGGATGGCGAAACGTCTACAATAGAGATACCCAGATGTTGCACATGTGTCTTAATTTCATCTTGTCGGTATTATATATCATTCTTGCACAGCGCTAAACGTCGCATGTCCCTTCCTCCCCGCTCACCCCACCGGTGTCCCAACAGAAGAGCCTGAGTTTCTCTTCTCAATATCTGTCCCACGATCGCCTTCGCTGCTGGGTTAAGCCCTGGCTCTATTTCTACGACTAAGAACACTCCTCTCCAGCACTATTCTTCGTCTGTCCCGTCTTCCCCGCTCATCCCATTTGGGATCTTACCTTAACTTTCTTTCGTTCATTCGTTGATCTTCAGTTAGTTCCAGACTTTGGAACAGAACTTCTCCAGGCTGAGGGACTGACAACCTCAAATCTACGACTTCAAGGGTGATGGACTGATTACTTCGTCTTCACATCTCTACTGCTCCTGCCCACTTTCTGTACTCGATTGAAGAAGCCTACTGTATAGGAGAAACGTTTCGGAATAAAGTTGCTTAAATGTTGCCTATGTGTCTTATCTACCAACCTGTCGGTATTGTATACCATTTGATATTCACTAAGTACACGTCACCGTGCAAGCTTTGCTGTTTTATTCCTGTACAATTTACACTGAGTTTACTTACTCCAGAACTAAGTATTACTGTCTAGATTAATGTGAAATTTTCAATAATTTGCCTTCGTGGTGTAATGTGTGGCGGTCTTCAGCGTATGGATAACTTCGCGGTTGAACGCGAGTTCTTGTGTAGCACTGCACTGCTATATCTATCGCTTCATTTCTCCCAAGAATGAATTATGCATCTCTTATTTATTTCTTGAGGAAGTTAACGGTTTCTACTATTGCCTAAAGACAACATAATTTATTTTGTTCCATTTTTTTGTGAAATTTAAAATTAGCTAAAACTGAGTCCCATTTGAACTTTTGAGATCATTAAAGGGTTAGAATTTTTTAGTGTTGAGCTAAAGCTCAGTAGGTCCCTACAGCTTTGTTATGATTGTGGTGTTTAAATAGAAAACACGAATTAATAAAGGGGATATAAATAGCGTGATGAAAATATCCAACCAAGACAGGACTCACAGCAATGGTTTCAAGTTGGAAAAGTTCAGATTCAGGAAGGACATAGGGAAGCACTGGTTTGGTAAAAGAGTTGTTAATGAGTGGAATAAACTCCCAAGTACCGTCATAGAAGCTTTGACCTTGTGTAGTTTTAAAAATAGGTTGGATAAATACATGAGTGGGTGTGGGTGGGTGTGAGTCGGACCTGACCAGCTTGGGCTACCAGCTCTGGTGCCGTGCTCCTTCCTTAAGTGGAAGTGACCTGACTAGGTGGTCATTGTTCAAGGCCGGGAGGTGGCATGGACCTGCTTCGCATGGGTCAGTAGGCCTGTTGCAGTGTTCCTTCTTTCTTATGTTCTTATGTTCTCATCACTTGAGGGTTGTGAAATACAACTAATATATTTCTTTCGTGGATTGAGATACGTGTAGGTGGAGATAGGGATGTGGGAGATACCTATCTCGGATCAAACAGCGAACGAAATACCAAGTTATTATTACGTATCCTGACAGTGGGACCTTCAGATGTTCCATTTTTTTTATCTCCAACTTTCCGTTTTTATTTTGTTCATATCTGGAGGCGGCATCATCCAATCGACTTCAAAATCTCAACAGATGCACCGTCACTGAGGTCAGAGTCTTGAAACAACTGGTATGTGTACGTACCTTATCAAAAAAGCTGTTGTACCCATTTCCAGCATTCCAGAAAGCTTCAGACAACTTCGAAAACTCTCAGTGACGTGTTTTCAAAACCTTTTAAAAAGACTAATTTGACTACGGAAAGAGTAGAATTCATGTGAATAATCCAATTTGACGAGATTTTGCAGATATATGTTAAAAATAATTTGTTAAATGGTGTTAAATATATTCAGTTTCTCTTCTGCGAGCTTCAGTATTTAATGACTGATGCATCACACGGCCAGTGTAGTACCCAGTTACATTTTCTGTGCATGAAGGCAAATTTATTAATGTAAAATAGGTTAAAATCGTTTGAGTTTCCTTCTATAACTGGAGAATGACTCGTCATGACGTGATTTTAAACTTTATATAAAAGACTAATCTGACTACGGAAAAGAGTAGAATTCATGTTAATAGGTCCGGATATGACGAGTTAAACAGTGTTAAATATATTTCAGTTTCTCGTCTGCGCAGCTTTGGTATTTAATGGTTCATGTTATCACAAACGGCCAGTATAGTACGTAGTTATTTTTTTTTGTGCGTTAAGGCAAATTTATTATGTAAAATAGTTAAAAAAAAAAGTGATCGTTTGAGTCCCTTCTATAACTTGAGAATGACACATCAGATTGGCTTCAAATTTTCACCAATATCGTGGTTTACTGAACATAAGGTTGTTGCTGTTAATGGGTAGAATCGAATTAAGATCAATTACTTGAGAATTCTTCTCTCTGATCGGCTTCATAAACGTTCAGCATTTATGGACAATATTAAGCAATGCTTATTCGCTCACTCTGAGTTGTGTCATTTTCGGTTTGTCAGTTTTATTAGGTTTACAAACAGAACGCTTTTTTTCAGGTCGGTCATTTTTTAATTTAGTAACATTTTTAAGGGTTTGTTTTTGGCCCAGTTGCCCAAAAAAAAATTTATAAAATTTTTATATTGCTTAAAAACAAAGATCAAACATTTTATATTATACCCTTTAAGAAGGAATTTGTAATTGGTTTTTATAAATAAAAAAACGGAAGGGAAAAAAAAATTTTTAATATGACTTTTTTTATTTGGAAAGTTTTGGTTTTTCCAAATTTCTTTTTAAAAGGAGTTTTTTTTTTTTATTTCCCCCTCCTCCAAAATTGTCTTTTTTAAACAAAAAAAATTACTTTTTCGATCGAATTAAAAAAATTCATTTTGGGTTCACTGTATCTACCCCCCAAATTTTCCCTAAAAAAATTTCGAAAATGGATGGCCTAGAAAAAATTTTTTTAAAAAAATTTAAATTTCATCCGGATCAACACCCGGGTTTCAGGCCCAAGAATCCGCTACGGGCCCTTTTTTCCCGGGGCTTTCAGTTAGCAACAGGTTTTTAAAAAACCGGGGAAATTTAAATTAAAAAAATTAAAATGTACCAGGGAAAATTTAAATTAAAAAAAATGACATGCCCAAAAGTTAAAAATAGGGTTTTAATTCCCTTTTTTCCCCTCGTCATTCAAATTCCCCCTTTATTTTACATAACCCATTGCGGGCATGCCCACCCCTAAATACCCTTGAACACATTACTTTTCTCCATACCTTTCCCCCCCAACCCTTGATGTCCAATTTTTTCGTTACAAATTTTTTTTTTTTGTTATCCTCGTCCCCCTTTCCTCTACTTTTTTTCATTTTTAATTTTTTCTTTTAAAAAATACCCTACCAAATTCATCCCCCAACCCTTTGAAAACTTCCTTCAAATACCCAAAAGCGGTGTCATCAGAAAAGAGAAATTTGTGCCAAACTCCCACTTTTTTGTTAGATTCTTTATTTTTAAAAACCCCCTGAAATACTTGTGAATATCGGGGAAATCCTCAAAACTTAGAATTCGAAAATCGCATGCCCAAATTTGCATATGGAAAGCAGGTTCGGTAAGAAATGAGAAAAGGGGAGTTTTAAAGGAAATTTCAAAGCCTTTTAAAAATATATCGGAAAATTACCGTTAAAAAATTACTAATTTTTACGAAAACCCCAAATGAATAATGCCCTTTCCTTCTATGGGGCCCCCAGGGCAGATATGTAGGGAAAGGGAAAAATCCCAAGATTTTTCTTTAAAAAATTTATTCCGAGTGTATTTTTTAAAGAATGTTGGGGTTTTAAAGGATACCCAATGATTTTTTGTGACGGGAAATATTCGGGATATGGGAATGTTTTTTTTTATGGGGTAGAAAATTCTTGGGATTTTTTTCTAAAAGGAAAATTTTTTGGACTTTTTCTTCAAAAAAATTTTTTTTAAAGAAAAAAAATTTAGAAAACTTTTCAGAGATTTACTCCATTTAAGAGAAGCCCAGGGGGAAATTTATGGGTTTCTTACGTTACAAAGAGTTCCACCCTAAACCAGTTTGTTTGTGAAATAATACCCAGTTTAATATAAATTTCACAAAAGGAACTAACCAAATTAACTTGCTTTTTGAAGCGGTTTTTGGTCTGTTTTAATCATACATTCATATTATTTTAAATTTTCGAACATTAGGGGTTTCCCCAAAACCCCACACAGATGAAAGGTGTGGGGAAAATGGTAGGGGGGAAATTTGGTTTTGTTTCTGATCTTTTCTCTCCTCTCATTTTTAATGGAGAGCCAGGGTTTCGGTTTCCCACACCCTACCTCAAAAGAAAAACCTTTTTTTCTCTAAACCCTTCCCTTTTTTTGAAAATTTTTGGGCCGTGTTTTTCCGGTTTTTCAGGGAAGTTCCATCGGTTTATTTTTGGGTTTTCCCCTAAGATCTCATAGCTGCGGGGGTTTCTCTTATTGCGGGGTTTTTTTCCGGCTATTGAAAGGGTTATTCTTGAGGTTTTTTATCAACCTTTTTCCATGCCTTGCTTTTTTTCCCCCCAAAATCTACGGGGAAACTAAAGCTGTTTCGGAGAGGCCCTGCCAATTCACTGTCTTTAAAACGCCCAAAATTTCGACGAGGTAGGGGCTGCAAAGTGAAGGGCAAAAACCCTGGGGATCGTCTGGGGTTTCCCAAATGAAATTATTCTTGCCTTGTGACGGGAGCGGGAAAATTTTTTAAAATTACTAGCAAAAACATTTCCCGCTGTTTTTCCCCACAACAGTTTGAAAATTTTTTTATTGCATTTAGCTTTGATCATTTTTTAAAAATACTGTCGTATTCATCATGATCAATAGCAGACAGGGAGAAAATAAATGCATAATAACATACTTAAGTTATGTTGTTTCCTTTAAAAATTTTTCACAATTATTCTATTTTTTTTCAAATTTGTTTCTATTTTTACTTTCCCCGTAGTATGAGATTGGATGAATAATAAACCTTTTTTATACTTTTTGAAAAAAGAAAAAAAATTTTAAAATTACAGCATTCACAAGTTTCCCTATCCCCCACAGTAACTTTTTGCCATATATTTGTACTTTCTGTTTTTGTGATTGGCACACTTAATTCCTACTGTGCCCCAGGAGATGGCACTGGAAAACAAGTTTAAAAACTCAGGAGCCTCCCCAGGCCAGTTTTCACTCTCTGACTTTCGCACAGACACTTCAAACCGGTGGGCAACTATAGTTTGGACGATGTAATTTTTCCCCTTCTTATTCCCTAATTTTAAAAGACAAATATTTCAAAACAGAAGATGATACTGTGTTGTGTCCCTGTGTTCAAAATTTCCCCATTTTTCTTTAATTTCTTAATATTTTTTCCCAGGCCCGGGTTTAAAATTTTTTTAGGCAGACTTTTTTTTAATTTTTTTTTTTAAATACACATTTCCCCCTTTTGTTAATCCCCCTCGTTTTTAAAAGGACATTATTTAAAAATAATTTTTGGCCTTTTTCCGGGGGTGTGTTTTGAGAAATTTTTTCCCAGTGGTCTAGGGGGTTGTTACTGCTGCCATGGTTGTACTCCCTTTACAGTTTTTTAAATTTAGAAAAAATTTAAAGAGGCACAATACCGTGACTGGAACAAAAATTTTAATAACTTTTCGGTCCGACTTCTTTCCCTTTAAAACTGGGTTAAAAACACACAAGCAAAAAGGGGGGAGAGGGGGAAATATGTATGAAATAAAATTCCGGGAAAAGGGGTAATATAAAAAGGGGTAATAATGTTATTGATGCCCATAGGGGTTTAATAGCAACAGTACTAAAATTAGTACCAAAAACTACCAGGTTGCGTTACTACTACTACTATAACTATACTACCACTACTATTTTTAATACTACTCCACCACCAAAATTTATACTGTTTTTAATAATACTATTTTCCCTTACTGGTAAACCCCTTATTTCCCCGCCCCGGGGCCCTTTCACATATACTTTTTTTGGGGTTCCAAAATTTCTTAGTCCTTTGGTGTCTGTGCACGTGCTCCCCTCTTTTTCCCCCATTGGTTACCCATCCGGTTTTTCTCTTTTTTCCCTTTTTCTTGAAACTATGGAGGAAGCTTAAATTTTTTTCCTACCCCTCTGGTGGCTCAGAAAGATATTACTCATTAATAATTTTCCCCTGCTTGCCCTTTTGGGTGGTTCTTCTAGGGTTTGGGTTTAGAACGTTTTCTGTATTTGTGGGGTTTGGGGTTTCATGGGGTATGTTGGGTTGTGCAGGTTATTGTGGGAGTTTTGGGTTGATTTTTTTTATTTTTTTAAACAGGTGAAAAACCTTTAGGGCCTTTTAACCCTGGTTAAAAAGGAAGGAAATTTGGTTTTCTGGTTGTAGTGTTAAAGAGGGGGAGTTTTTGTTGGAAATGGTTTTAAACCAATTTTGGGTTTAAAATTTTAAAAATTTTTAAATGTAGGGAACACTTAGCGAAAAAAGCCCAGCAAATCGTCTACCAGCCCCCCCTGCAGACGGGGCCCTTAAATTTGGTTGTCAGATCATCTCTAAAGGGCTGAAAATTGATTTAAAATTTGTAAGTTTTTAAAAATTTCCCCCTAGGGGGTGTTATGTCAGCATTTTTCCCTTCCCTTGTTGGGCTGAAAAATTTAGGTACTTTTTTTGGATCAAAATTTCCGCCCCTTTAAATTTTGCCGACTATGGGTTCTTTCCCAAACCTTGCGCCCTCAAAAAATGCACAGTACCCTTTACTACAAAAAATTTTGGGAAACCAAACCTTTGGGCTTTTGTAGGGGTAAAACTATGGGGGTTCCCCCCCCCCACCCCTTTCGACAGTTATGGGTGACTTGATAAAGCTGAAGTGCCCTTTGGGGATTCCACGTTTTCCCAAATGTCTAGGAAAAACGCACACTGGTACACAATTTTTCCAAAGATTGTTTTTTGTTCAAAATTTTTAAACATAACAAAGGGCGGTTTCCCCACTTCTCTTAAGTGTTATTGTTTTTTATGAATCCCTTTGTTAAACACTAACCCCACAGTCGGGGTTTTTTGTTGGTTATTCTGGTGCGTGCCCACTCTAAGTAAGTCAAAAGTAATCTGGGGGCCCACGCACCCCACGCCGTTACTCCCCTAGCAAAAAGGAAAAAAGTTTGACCTAGTTTTTTTTATTTCCTTTGCCACTTCCTCCATGAAGCAAAGCAAAAGGGTTTTAAATCTTGCGGGTTTTAAAAGCTTTTAGACAACAAAATACACTATTTTTAAAAAATGAAAAAAAAGTGGGGCATTTTTTTCCCCTTAAATTGTCCTGCAAAGGAAAGAGATGGACTTTTCTTTTTAAACTAACTTGGCAACACTGGCCCGGGCATGGAGGGGGCCCGGCGCTTGACCACGGGTCGTTCTGGTACTGATCGGGGATAAATTACTCGCCGTAGCAGTAAACAAGTTTTTTTCCCCCTTCTAAAGAGGGCGGGGCCCCCTCAGGGCTGAAAGGGGCTAAAAGGGGTGGAAAAAAATTTTCCAAAAGGGGGGGCTTTGGGAAAGGTTCACTGGCGGGTTTGAATTTATTCCCTAACTTAACTTTAATTTTTATTTTCTCATCGCCCCCACTCCCTGTTTTGTCTTTTTGAACCTTTATTTTGGTGGGGTTTTTTGAAAATCACAAATTTTTGGGTTTTTAACACTGAAATTTCTAACGGAAACTAGTTTTTTTTATTTTCCCTTTCACTACCCCTTTTTGTTTAAAAAAAATCAACTGTCCTGATATTCCATTTGCATCGGGAAAAAAATTTTGGGTCACAATTTTTCCAAGTGGCCAGGGGACCCCCGGCCCCATCATTGCGAAAATCACTATGTCCCCCGGGTTTTTAAGGCTTTGTTTTTCAGGAACCCCAGCCCCATAGAAGTGTTCTCTCAATGGGTGAATGGTTTTCCCTGGGCCAAAATTTTTTCCCCCAAAACTTAAATCACTTTTTTAAGGGGGTTTTAAATTTTACGTCTGAGTTGCTCAGGTTCGAAATAATTTAGGATCCTCTATGATTTTTTTAAATTTTTTCATGGAGGAACGGGTTTCAAAGCCTTCTGCCATGGAGAAAAATGAAGGGGACTTAACACTTCAAATTGTTCAGTTCTTTGGGAAACATAATTTTAGAGGTCTCCCTTTTTTTTGATTCTCTTTTTCCCTATTTTAGGCCCAAAACTGTAGGGAAATTCTTCTAATTATTTTTTTTGACGAAAAAGGGGTCTTTTTAAACAACTTTTTTAACAATGCCGATCTTCTTCTTTAAAAACCGCCGGCCATGGAATTTGGAGGAATGTATCTCCAACGACAACTGCGTTGTTTCCCAACCATCTGTTGAAACTTCGGGTTTTGACCCAAAGTTCTTGTTTATATAAGCACCCCCCAGCAACAAATTTCGTTCATTATCTAAAATCATCAGTCGGGACTTTGCCCTTCTGGCTGCAAACCTTCTGAATAATTTGTTTTGGGTTTTCAGCAGACATGCAGTGGCTATTTTCTAGATGTACTGCTTAGTTGTAGCCAAGTGAAAAAAGAGTTTTACACCTTAAAGGGGAACTTTGTCAACTTTTTTGGTTTAAAATTATTGGCCCAAATGTAATTCAACCGGGCACCTCAATGGATTTATATGACAAACTCTTTCAGGGGGTATGGAGGTGGACCGGGCTAGATATACCCCCATTCATGTGCGAAAAGAAATTTACGGGTTCTTTTTTTTTTTCACACTTGTCAAATTTTGGGTTTTCCGTAGGATTTGTAATATGACAAAGGTTTCAGTTTACCCCCCATGTAACACTTTAAACTGAGGGGTTTTTGCAAACCCATTTTTGTTACCCAAATTAAATTCTTGGGGATCAATTTTGGGAAATTGTAGGGGCTTTTTTAGGTAGTGAAAAATTTTATAAAATTCTTCCCCGACATTTAAAAATTTTTTCTGGCAGATAAAGCCCTAAAGAATTAATCATGACAGGTTTTTTTTTTTGGGGTTTTTTAAATTTGGGTTTTTTAGAAATTTATTTTCTTAGAGAAAACATCTTTTGTATTATTTTTTCACCCAGTATTTTTGGTTCAAGAAAATCATAAAAAGGTTTTATTTTTTTTTAATAAATTTTAAAAAAGGAAAAGATCTGAAAACCTTAAGTTTTTTACCCAAAGATGAGTTTTTTAAAATCCACCCAATGAATTTCTGATGTTTTCTGCTTTTATTTACAAAAAACCTTAGTTTGCTGTGTTAAAGCAGACGTTTTTTTCTGGCATAATGGAGCCTTTTGCTGGGGCCCGGGTTATTTTCATTAGAGGGGCCAGTTGGGGTCCGTGGAGCCAAAATTTTATTATCCCCAAATTTTTTTGAGTTGGACCCACGGAAACATGTCGCGGGGTTTCTTTGGGTAGGGGACGTGGGAAAAAAAGAGAAAATTTCTCTCTCCCTCTCTTTTATTTCTGTTTACTCTTTTTTTCTGTAAAAGCCCCAACTTACTTTTTAATTTTTTAAACCACTGGAAAAATGCTTCTTATCCCCCTTTAGATCAGGGTTTTTAAAATAGTGAGTGACCCAAGTATTTTGTTGAGATAACACTATTTTTTGTGCCTAATAGAGGTGCCCTTTCCCAATTGTGGTACGTTCTAACCTTAAAGGGGTGTACCCTGGCCTTTAAAGAAATTTAAAGTGAAAATTCCTTCACATTACTAAATTTAAGCTACAGGGGGCCAAAACCTTTTGGTTTGGGACGCATACAGAACAACGTATTGGTTCTTGTTTCCCTTATTTTTTTGGGTCTGGGAAATTAAATTTGTTAAAGTTGTTTAAACCCTTTGGGATATTTTTTTCCATGCTTGCCTAAATTTTAGGGGCCCAAGTTCCCCCATCCCACCCAAATTTGAGCTTCCTTTCATCTTGCATAACCCTTTTTAACCTTTTTTATAAAAAAATTTGGTTAGACGAGTCCAAAGAGGAAAAAAAAACATTGTGTTACCTTGACAGAAAACTAGGTTTAGGATTGTACTGAAATAAATTTTTTGTTTTTTTTCTTTTTTGAGCCCAAAAAGTATTTTTCCGGGGTTTTTTCCCAAATTTAAAGCCCCGGCATATTGTTGAAATCGGGAAATTTCACCCTTCCCGGGAAAAAATTATTCCTTGAAAAATTTTTCCCTTAATTGTTTTTAAATTTTTATTACACATCCTTAGAGGAAAATTTTTTGCTTCTTTCATCTCCTTGATAGCTTCTCTGAAATAAGGATTTCAACCTCCTCTTTATCACGTACCTTGAAGATGTCCACATAGAAACTTTTTTTTAAGATTTTTTGAAGGGACTTTCAGATTTTTCAAATGGTAATTTGAGTAGCTTTAGTAAGAATGGGAGGATTTCCCCCAAACAATACTGTTTTGAAACGATAATTTTTCACAGGACTATGGGGGTCATGGGGTTTTTCGGGCCATAAAAAATCGAGTATAACCCTTATTATTTTTTGTAGTCCTACTCAAAAGAAAGCTTTGGAAGTATCAGCGGTGTAGGCTTTGGGGTTTTTCCCGAAATTTCATAAGTCTTTCCCCAAGTTTCTCAGCTATTGAGGGCCCGGTCATCAACAGCTTTAAAAGATTTCCCTACATCTTTTTTTTGCACGTGGCTGCTTTTTATATAAAACACGTAGGGGGAGTGATTTTAGAATCTTTTTGACCCATGGTGGGGGGAATAATTTCTTCTGTTTAAACTTATCTTCGACTTTTTTTCCTCAATGAATTTTTTGGTCCAACTGTTTTTTTGTATGATTTTAAATCATAGACAGTCAGTACTTGGTTTTCTTCCTGAGCTCATGTATTTGTCCCTTTCCCAATTTGTCCGAAACCCAAATGCGATAATTGCTAGGCAGTTGGGGGATTTAATTTCCATGGTAACCAAACCCCAAAATACTGCCCCTTTTTTATATCGACAGTGTCCAAATTTTTGGTTATAAGTTTGAGACCCCTTGTGGGTTTGGGTTTTAAATTTACTTTCAATCCAATCGCATCTTTTAAACCCCACAACTTATCAATTTTTTCCCTTCATTTTTTCCCAGAAAATGAAAAAATTTTTTGCTGTGGTTATTGATCAGCGGTTTTTCTCAAAATTAGATCATTTTCCACTGAATCAATTTTCAGTTTCTTTCCCATTTTAAAGGGGGAAATGGGACCACAAAACTGTGGCCCCCTGTTTGTTTTCAGAAAAGTGAAAAATCTGTTTGCTTACAACATTTGCACAAAACAGTGATAAAAACCCCACTTCCAATGAAAATCTTTTGGGATAATGGGGCCCGCCCGTATGTCAGGACAGGCAATTTGCCCCTTGGGCGCTTTCGTGCTGCAACTGTTTTTTTTAAAATACGTGCATCTGCACAGATTTAGGAAAATTCATCTACTACCCAGCTTCAAACTGTTTTTTTTCCTGTTTCCTAACCAACAGTGTTTCGGGGCTGGGGCCCATATGTTTTTTTACCGAATTGGGGAAAAAAAAAACCAGCATATCTAACTGTTTTTTGGGCATAGGGTTGTTTTTTTCCCGTTTCTGCAAACTTTTTCTTATGAAGGCCCTTTGGGTGAGCCTTGAAAAAATAGGGGTTCACTTTGGGTTTTTTGTGAAATTTATTAATAACTAACTCGGTTTGGGGGAAGCATTTTGTTTTAAAAAAATTTAAATCTCTCACATTTAAGCTTTTTTGCTTTTTTGGGACTTCCTGATTCTGTGGGAAGTCTTTTTTGCTGTTCGCAAAATTTTTTTGGGGCATAAGCTGTATGATGCATACCCTTGTTTTTTAAAAACATTTCTTCAGTAGCTTTTTTCCCCCCTTGTTTTTCACCTAAACACTCGATGCACCTTTTCAGCTGATGAACACTTTTTTTAGGTGCCTTCATGATGTGTTTTAAATACAATATTGGCCCCCAATGTTTTTCCATCACAAAGTACACATTTTGGAACGTTTAGTTTTACAGCCCTTTTTACCATCTGTTGTAATTCACAGCTTGATAAAATGCCTATAGGGAAATTTTTCCCTTTTGTGGTTTTTGGGAGTGGGTTTATTTCTTTTTTTACTGATTTTAAAGGTTTTTTTCCCACAGTTTTGTGGATTTTTCACTTGTCTCTTTTGGCTTGCATGCATGAAAAACTATTTTTTGTAAACCTTTCAAAATTTTCTTCAAAAGGGTGAAATAGCGTTTTTTTTAAAATTAATATTAATCTTTTAAATAGTTTGTGGGGGAAAAACTTATCTTGTACAATACCACTGATAAACCAATAACATTCCCCTAGGTCTATTTAGCACCTAGAGACTAGACAAATTGTCTAACGTGTTTCAAAAAGCCTGTTAGTCTAAAAAAAACAATTTTTTGGGTGGCTTAAACTTGATATTAAGACTGAATGTCAAACTCTGGGCCTTTTGTCAGCATCAAAGAAATTGTCTTTAAGAAACGTAAGCAATTTGATAATAGCCTTTAACCCCCCGGAAAATGATTTAAATTTTCATTAAGGGTTCCCCCCTTCAAAAAGAAATTTAAAATAATTAAAACTTAGCAATTTTATTTTATGAAATTTTGGGTAAATTTTAAACTAGGGGTTGAAACCACAATAAAATTCTTCATAATTATGCCCTTTGCAAAAATGGGTAATGACAATTTTAGGACACTTTTATTTTTTACGGGTGAAAACGGGTGTTTGCCCCACTATTACGAAGGTTCTGTGGGGGGAGTTTTGGGGGCAGATAGCCTGTTTTTTCCTGCCCACCTTACTGTTAAATTACAAAAAGAAATCCAAAATTTTTTTAAATTTCATCCCAGAGGGCTAAATTCAAAAAAAATTTTCCCCTTTCATAATGTGTATAGTCTGAATTATTATTTTCAAACTTTTTTTAAGTAATTAAAATTTTGCCCTCAAGATCTAAAAAATCTTTTTTTTGTATTTGATTTAAATTTCCAACAGACTGAAATTAGATTTTCTAATTGGGAAAATCTTAGCCCCGGGAAAAGACTGAAACCGAGTTTTTTCAAACAACCCTTTTTAAAAGGGAAATACTAAAAATTCTAGCACCACCACAAAAGTGTTTAAAAAAAAAAAAAAATTACTGCATAAACAGTGAGCTTTTTTTTTGCTTAAGTCAGCAATAATCGAGTCAGGGGCACTAAATGACCCACCAAGCTTTTAACCCCAGGGGGCAAAGACCCTGAAGGGGACACAGTACATATGGCTGGTGTTTTTTTGGGTTGGGGTTTGCTGGGGTCAGCCCGACCACGATGGGTTAATCCTAAAAAAACGCGTTATACACTTCATTCATATACCCTATAAATATCAAATGTTAACTGGAAATCACACTTTAAAAATTTAATTACCCCATAAGTAAAAAGCACGTCAATATGTATAAAGAAAGCTTTTCATTTTATAAAGTATATTTTCCCTTTTAAAATAACGGTAATCTATAAGGAAAAAAACTTTAAACCCCAATTTGTCTCTTAATTTCTGTTTATAAAAAATTATAAACACGGGTATATACACTCCGACAAACCGAACAAACTTTGGGTTTTTTTGTCGTAGTCACGATTTTCCCAGTTGGAGCAAATGGATGCAGGATGCCATCCCCCCTTTTTTTGTTGGGTTGGGGTCACCCACTTCCCCTTTTCTTTTTGGGTGAACCCCTGGGTGAAACCCCTTTTCCTTTTTTTTCTGCCCCTTTTCCCGTGATTGGTTCTGGAGGGGCCCCTTTTTACTGATTTTATTGTAATTTACTTTAGGAACAAACTGGTGAGGTTGGGGGGTCATGGGTGGCCCGGACTTAGTTGCCCTTGCCCTTGGGGCCCCCTGGCTCTCGTTTGGGAGAGATGGGGGGAGGAAAAATTTGGGGGACGGAGGAAGGAACAAGGGGAGGGGGGGTTAAAAGAACCCTTTAAAATTGATGGTGGATTCTGTGGCTGTGCCTTTCGGTGGTGAGAGGGGGGTGCCTGTGGTGGGAGATTTGGTTTGGTTTCCTGTGGTGGTGGAGGGTGGTGCCCGTGGTGGTGAAGGGGGGGGTTGCCTGTGGTGGGGGGAGAGTGGTGGTGCCTTGGGGGGTGGTTTAGAGTGGTGGTGCCCTGTGGTGGTTTAAGTGGGGGGGTGGCCCATGGTGGTGAGTGGTTTTGGGGCCTGTGGTGGTGAGGTGGTTGGGGATTTTCTTTTTTTTGGTTTTTTTGATAAATTTTGCTGGTGTGTTTGGGAGTTGCGGTAGTGTTAGTTGTGATGTTGGGTTGCTGGGGTTGTTGGGGGTGTATTACTGGTGGTTTTTTGTGGTGGTTTAGTGATTTTTTAGTGTTGGTGATACTGGTGGGGGTGATGGTTTGGGGGTTGGGGGTGTTGGGGGTGGGTCATGTTAAAAAGGGGGGTGGTGTTAGTGGGTTTGGGAAATACTAACAACCCGCAATACCCCCAGGTATTTTCTGTTTTTTAGCAGTGGGCTGGGGCGGTGGTGTTAAATGGGGTGGTTTTTCTGGGGTACCTGGTGATGTTGGGTGGTTTTGTGGCGGGGTAAAACGTGGGGTTAGTGATGGTGTTAAAAGGGGAAAAATCACTGGGGATAACAGTGGTGACCTTGAAAGGGCTGTTAATATTATTTGGGGGGCGTTTTTGTTCAAAAAGGGCCGAAGGGGTTAGTGAAAGGCGTTGGTGGTTTCGGGTACTTTTGGGGTTCTTTTGGAGGAAAAATAGTGGTGTTAAATTTGGGGTAAAAAGAGGGGGTTTTTGTGGGTTTGAAAACTGTAGGGTTCTGTTTTGGCCCGTGGGGTTGTTAAAAGATGCTTTTTGGGGAAAACCCCTTAAGAAGGGCCCCTTTGTAGCAATGTTTGTGAGGGGCGGGTTTTTGATGGTGCCCAAATACTCGATTGTTATGTTTTTTAAATTTTTGAAGCCGGGTTTTGGCTTTAGTGAAGGTCCCATCCCCGGTTTTCGGCAATATGGATTGCTGGGTTTTTGGGATCAATAGGGGTCCCAGTGGTGGAGATGCCCAGTGAATTTATAAAATTGGGGGTTTTGGTTTTGGGCTCCCCGCTAGACTTTTAGTGGTTTAAAGACTGGGGTTGAGGTTTTGAAATGGGCCCCTGGGCCCGAACCCGGTTTGGGGAAACAAACCGCCCATTAGAAACCTGGTCCCTGTTTTTTGTGGGTGCTGGTCATTTGGGGTTTCGGGCTTGGAGCATTTTTCTGTATCCTTTTTACCCGGTCATGTATTGGTCGTGGCCCTAATGGAAAACTTTATAGTTTTGTGTGATGTGTTTTGTTGGAATAGACTGGTTCCCTGATGGGGGGGGGGTTGCTTGAGGGTGAAAAGGGTCAGGGGTTAAATTTTATCTTGGCTGGTGGTTAAAGTTGCGCTCTGAGTGGAATCTCTTTATTAGTTAGTCTGGTTCCTTTGGATTGCGCTTTTTGTTTTTTTTCCTGTTTCCTTCCTGTTTGGCCCCCAGTTTATGCTGTGGGTTAGTGTAGGGGTGAGACTGTGGGGGTTGTTTTAAAGGGAAAATGGGAGTTGCCTTCATCCCTGCGTGCTGCAAAGTGATTATACTTGGAGGCGTCCAAATCAGGTTTTTTGGGGAGGTGTTGTTCAGCCTAGTGTACATATGGGGGGAAAACCGGAGGGTTGGGGGGGTGTTGCTAAGGTTCTTTCCCATTGGGCCCTAGTTTGGCCGGGTCCCGGTGCTTAGGTTGCACATTGGAAATTTTGCCCATGGGTTTATATATAAGAAGGGTACGTAAGGTGATGTGTGAAGGGATGGTGGGGAGGGGTTTTTGCATGTAATGAATGTGATGCAGTGTGAGGGTGGGAAAAGGGAGGAAAAAAAATTGAAGGGTGGAAAGGGGTGAAAAGTTTTGGAGTGAAAACTTGGGGCCGTTTTTCCTTTGGGACTGCTGCACCCTTTGGTTTTCCAAGTGGGATTGCGGGTTCTCGAAAGGGAGGTGTGCGCAGCCGAGCGAGGGAAAGGGGGGACCCTAGGGCGTCATTCCCCCCGACTGTGAGGCCCGGGTGACTGGTTTTCCCCTTTGTTGAGGTGTCCCACTAGTAGCCATTTAAAAAAATAAATAAATGAAGTGAGGGAAGGGGTAATTTCAATAAGAAGAAACTAAATAGAAAACATAATAAGTGAGGGATTTAGAGAACAGCCCTGGTGAAGGGTAGGGAAAAAATGGGAGAAGGACGCAGGCGAAAGGGGGGTGCATAGTGAAAAGGTGGAGGGTAGGGGTTAAAAGGGGAAAGGGGAAGGGGGAAAGGTGAATAGTAGAAAAAAAAAAGATTAAACGAAATGGGAGGGGGGGGAAAGGTAGGAGAGAAGGGGTGAGGGCAGGGAGAAAAGGGGAAGGGTTGGGATGGCAGCCAGGATAGAATTTTACTGTTTCTCTAAAATGTCGGCGAGTTTTTTATCTGAAGAAAATACCCATGTGCGACATCGGGGGTCTTTAATTTTTAGATGTTTCACCCCTTACAGGTTTAAATTTTTAGGTTTAGAACTATTTACCAAAAAATGAAAGGGAATCAGTCCCTAGCCCTTTGGGAAAAGCTGAAGAGCACCATAAATTTTAGAAGAATTAAAAACAAAAAGCAAGGGAAAATTGGCGCTTAAAAAACTGGCGTCAGGGGAGGGAAAGTTTAAAAAACGCAGCCCTTGTTACAGTTTTGGGGGATTTTCCAGTAAAAGTAGGGCCCTACCCAAAGGGTTTGGGGCCCGGAGTAAGCAAGAAAGTTGTGGAGATTCTGTGACAGAAGGCCCAAAACCACACCTTGTGTTTTCCTTAACTTTATTTTGATGTTTCCCCTTTTGCATTTCTGAAGGCTTATATTCAAAGTTTATATCTACCTCCAATCTTGATTTTCATAAATCGTATTCACCAACGCCCCACTATATAAGCATTTATCACGTTGGTCTCGGCCCATAGCCGTTTGTAAAATCCTTTGTTTAGCTACCTTCAGAGAACCCCCCTTAAAAAATATCTCAGCCCCGCATTTTTTTGTGCAAATATCCCCCATATCTTCAAATGTTTTCCACACTAGTGTCTGTCCCTCTATTCAAAGAACTCTCCCTTATACATGTGTAGCATGTCTTTTATCCCTTTTCCTTTTTAAAGTTCATCTATACATTCCTTTCAAGTTCCAGTCCTACCCCCATCTTAAAGCATTGGGCCTATGTTTTTTGAAATTTCTCCCCGTGCAGACACCTGGGCCCAATTCCAAAAATTCCCGTGAGGTTAATTCTTCTTTTTTTTTTTAAAAAGGGGCCCTTTCGATAGAGTTTTGGCGACATCGGAAGTTTTTGGGGGGAAGAAGACTTAATGGGCCCCCGGGGGTTACATGAAAACTGCCCATACAGGAGGTTTTTCGAGGGTTTTTTTTTTTCCTTCAGCCCATTCGGGGGGTGCCCTTGTTTGGGAAAAAATTTCCAACAGTCCTCCCTTTCCCAGATCTTTCGTCAGTCACTTCCAGAGATATGGAGTTCCGCCCCCAGTTTTGTCTGTCCGCAGAAAAAAAGCGGGACAAAGGATTCTTCCTCTTTTTTTTCCCCGCTTTTCGAATAGTTCCTCCCTCAATTAGCTGGGCGCTTTTTTTTGCCCGCCAGTATTTTTGGAGGAGGTATCCCTCTCTTAAAGGAAGAAGGCAAGCAATCTTGCATGCTTTCCGCAAGTCTTCCCCTTTGTGGTAATTCTCCGGGTTCTCAGTGCCTTGAAGAATGGGTGGGGGTCTCGTTGTTGATCCCAGATGGATTCGAACCCAGTGAAAGGGTTTTTTTTTGGTTTTTGCTTACATAGTTTTATTTTGGGAAATAGGGAAACCTGAAGTGTCCCCCCGAATACCCAGAGTCTAAGGCGGCCCTTCCCCTTTCCCGAATTTTTAGCCTGAATTTGAAATCTTTTTAAATACCCCATTAGCCAAAAATGGGGCAGGATTATGTGGATTAAAAAAAGGGTTTTGGGTTGGGGGAAAAGTGGGTAATGTAAATGTGTTTTGCAACCCGGAGAAGAGAGGAATGTAGAAAAAAAAGGGGAGGGGGGAGGGGAGGAGAGGGGGAAAAGGGGAGAGGGGAGAAAAGAGAGGGGAGAGAGAAGAGAGAGAGAAGAACCCGCTTGACCGAGTAGAGAACAGAGAAAAACCCTTCAAACTCTTTGCCTGGACCCCTCCCCGGTAGATCTGTCATTTCCGGGAGGCCTTCAACATTTGGAGGGGGTTGGGGGGTGGCCTTACTGTTTTTGTACAAGGCCCCAAAATTGTCAAAAACCCCCCTTGGGCCACTTCCCAGGGGCCAAGTGAACAAGCTTTTATTCCACAAACGGGCAAAAAAAACAGCAACTTTTACTCTGGCTGTACCCTTCCCAGAACACCCTCCATCTGAGATTTACACATACCCCGGATGACTCCCTTTTGGAAACCCTTCGTACAGGAAATGAAGGGCAAAGAGATAAAGTCATTTTATAAATGAAAATGTGGCCCACAGATGGCTCCAAATTCACCTGTTTCCTACTTGTATTTTCTTAAAAAATTTAAAAAATGTTTAAATGAGCTGATTGGGAACAGCTCTTAGTTGCCAATAAAATTAGGGAAAACCTTTAAACCTTTTAAAAAGCTGCAATACAGCTAGGATCCTTTTAAACCCTTTTCAAAACCCCGTGTAAAAAAAAAAAAAAAAAAAAAAAAAAGAGAGAGGGGAGAGAGAGAGAGAGAGAGAGATTTGGGAGATATTAAGGTATGAAAAGGAAGTTTTTTAACCAAGTGAGAGAGTAAATTTTGGTAGCTGACCCAAATGCTAAAGTAGGAAAACATTTAGAGAGGGGGTTTTTGGTAGCTAAGTTTGGGTTTCCCGGCATAAAAGATAAGAGGGCCCCTTTGAAAGGGAAATTTGTAAAGGAAAAAGGTTGGTTATAGGTAATACATATTTCAAAAAAAAAAGAAGATAAATAAGTGTAAAGTACGTTTTTAGGGCATAATGTATTTTGTTGGGCTAAGTAAATTTTTTTGAAAAAGAAAAATTTGGGGGAGACTTCAAGATGTACCCGTTTTTAGATATATCTATACTTTTAAAGGGGTAGCTTTTAGTGGAGTATAAGGTAGATGGGATACAAGGAAAATATAAAAAAGCAAAAAAAAAGGAGGTTTAAGGGTTTTTTAAACTAAAGAGGGAGGCAGTTAGCGTAAGATATAAAAAAGCATTGGAGGATAGATGGGCAGTGAGAGTATGGCAATTTTGGGGGCGAAAAATGAAAGTTTTTTGGTTTCAGGAAATGGGGGGAGGGAGGGGAAAAAACGATTGGGGAATTTATATGAAGAGAGTAGAAGAGAAAAACTTTTGTTTATGAGGTTTTTTTAAAAGTAGAAGTGATGCGAGGAGGAGGAGAATATGGGAAAAAAAGAGAGGGTTAAGAGAGTGGGTGAAGCAAAAAAAAAAGAGAACAAAAGGAGTGGGTTTAGTTTTTTTCAAAAAAATTTTTTGAAAATATTAAAAATTTTGGGGGTTGATATTAATAAGTTAGGAAGCCTAGGGGGAAAGAATGGATTTGATAGTTAAAAAAAAAGGAGAGTTATTAAATTGGGGGAGTTAAAAGGTACAAAGGGAAAAAGGGGAAATTAAAAATTTTGAGGAACTTTCTAAAAGGTTTTTTGAAGAAGGGAAGTGTTTATTTCGGGTATAGGGTAAAAGGGGAAAAACATCTTTTAGGGTGAGTGTTTGGGGGAAGTCGGAGGGTGAGTAGAATGAAAAAGGGGGTAAGGCAGCGTGAACCCATGGGGAAAGATAGAAATTTCAAAACTAGGTGGGGGGACTTTTTTGGGGGGTTGGTGTTATATTTAATAAATGTATGGAAGAAAAGGGAAGGCAACCCCGAACTGGCAGAGAGCATGCATAGTTTTCCCTTTTATAAAAAACAAAGGGGACAAAAAAAAGTGCATAAATTAAAAAGGGAAAAAGGCTCTTAGGCCCAAAAAGTAGAGTAGAGTTATCTTTGAAGAATTAAGAATAAGATGGGTGTAGGGGTAGTAGGGTTGGGTAGTAGGGGTGGGGTAGACCAAGTGTTTTTCAGTGGAAAAATAGGGTAAACAGTAAATTTTAAAACATTTTAAGGTTTTTTGGAATAGGCGTTTTTTGCAGGGTTTGGGTGGGAGGCAGTGTGGTTTGATATTGCAAATTGTGGAATAGGGAAGGGAAGGGTTTAAATTGTAGGAGGAGGGGGATTAAATTTTAAAGGTTTAAAAATAGGTCTTTGACAAGGATGGGTTAAACCCCCATTTTTTTTCAAATATTTATAGATTTGGGGTTGTACGAAAAAGTGAATGCTCTAGTGTCGGCAAGAAAAGGGGGGATTAAAAGATAAAGAATAAATAAAGGGGAGTTGACACAGTTGCTCTTTCCCAAGAAACTGTGTTTTTTTGGGGGAAATTTTGGGAAAAGACGTTTTTTAGAGGATGGTTGATGGTTTGGGAGGGGATGTAAAAGAAGAAGTTTAAAAATGAATTAGGAAAGAGTAAAGGGGAAAGAGGCTAAACAAAAAAAATAGGTAAAGGGAAAAATTTTATAAAGATTGAGGGAGAAAGAGTATGGAGATAAATGTAAAAAAGATTAGGGGTGGATTTTGTCAACAGATAGGTCTAAGGGGGATGGTGAATTATAGAAAATTTAAAAGGGGAAAAAGGGGAGTGGTGCCTGAGGAGTGTGGGGGATAAAGAATTTTTCCCTTTGGGAAACAAAAAGGGGAAATTTTCGAGAGAAAAGTTATACCACGCCCCTTTATGGGTGAAAGCATAGGGTGGGGAATATTGCCCCAAAAAGGAGAAGGCTGGAGGGGAAATGGGGGAAATCTTTTCTGGGGCAAAATGTGGTGTGAATTTTTAAAGCGAAAATCGTAGTTTTGGGAAAATTTGGGGAGGTGCTTGATTACCAAAAATGTTTTTTCTAGGGCCCGGCTAGGGTTTTTTGAAAGGGGGAGAGGATCAAACAAAATGAATAACTTCGGTGTTTTAAATTGTAGGGGAGGGTTTGGGGGGGGGTTTGTAGGGGCGACCGGAAAGGTTGTGTGCGAGGGGCTTGGATTTCCCGCAAGCATGGTGATATGTTAGTTTAAAGAGGGCAAAAAGGTTTTCAGGACTTGACCTGTTTTTGGGGGGGAAACAAAAGGGAACCCTTTTAAAAAAGGGGGTTTAAAGGAAAAAGGGGGAAACTGGTTTGAGTCCTGGAAAATGAGAAAACAGTGCAAAGCACTTGAAGGAGGGGATTAATTTTTGGGAGTTTTACAAATGGGAAAGGAAGCCCCACCTTGGCAAGATAGGTGGAGGAATGATGGAAAGCTTTTCTTTTCAGGCCACTCTACCCTTTGGGGGGAAACCCCCAAAGTATGGTCCAGTGGAAAATTTGGGCGTCATCGTTTTCGCCCACCCAGGCAGGGCCCGAGCCGCATGGGAAATTGGTCCTTGGTTGTGCAGTGTTGTTATTGATAAAACCCCTCTTTTTGGGTCACAAATTTATATATATAAATATATTTTTATATATAAAAATAAATATATATAATATATATATATTTTAAAATATTATATTTTATATATTTTTATATAGGGGGGGTTTACCCCCATAGCTGGAATGGGGGGCCCTTCCCCAGGAAGACAATAAAGTACCCCAGCCCAAAACTCAAAGGGTCTCCCCGGAACGGGTTTTAAAAATTTTTTTTTCCCACCACCCCCCATTTTTTATAAATTTTTAAAAGTGAACATTTATTAATAAACGGGTTTCTTTTTCAGAAAAGCACAAAAATGAATACAATGGTACAGTGTAAAAAAGATCCTGAATTTCCCCCCAGCTCCTTGAAACTGGACGCGAGCCCAAAAGGCAGCGAAGATTTCCCCCCTGGATGGGGGCGGTGAGGGCAAAGGAAAAAAATTTAAAATGGGGTGCCCTTGGGTCCCCGGTTTTGGGCGATTATCTGGAACCCTTTTTTTAAAAGGGTGGGTTTGGGGTGAGAAAAGTCCCAGGCCCAGGTGGTGCCACTATTAAAACCCCATAGTGCATTTGGGGTTTTTAAAAAACCCTGTTGGGAACGCCGAGGGGGTTACAAAGTTAAACACACGGCTGAAATGGTTTTCAATGTTTTAAAACACTATATGGCCCTCTTGTTTGTTTTTAAAAAAAAAAATTTAAAAAACACTTTTAAAAAAATTTTTTTAGTTTGATTTTTTAATTAAATTCACATCCTTGTTTAAATTTTTCCAGTTCATTCCTAAGAGGGCCAGAAGATTTTTTTCCAAAGGCCCTTTACTTGTTGTCTGATTTCCCCAGTTTCTGATAGAAGGGGTGTACCCGAAAAATTTTAATTTCAGTCATATCATTTACAATATTGCAAAGGGTTTAAACTGGCATCCAGTCTTATCAGATGAAGTCCCGGGCAGCTGCAAAAACAAAGCAAACCTTTACAAATTTCTATATTCGCTCTGATTTTTTCAAGGGAAAACTTTAAAAGTCCTTTTTAAAAAATTTTTTCCCAAAGGGGAAGCAAACCTGAAAAATTTTCCTGGCCCTTCCAAAATTTTTTGCATCGGCCCTTTAAAAGGTCGAGCGAGGTCACCTGATTGAGGGCCCTTTTGTAAAATGTACGGAAAAAATTTAAAAAACAAAAAGACTGATTTTTTTTTTTTTTTTCCTATTTTGGGTTTTGTATTTTGATGAATATCTTTCGATTCAAAAGGGTGTATTGCTCGCATCACGACGCTGCTTCCCTGTACCTCAACTTACGAAAGATATTTATTGCTGAGCCCCCAAAAATTTTCAATAGGCACAGAAGCCACAGTCAACCCCTCAACAGAACGAAAAGCTATAATTCAATCCTCCCAGTTACTCAGGAGTTGAAGATCAAGGATGTTGAGAGGCCTAATAATTTCCTTTTACGTCTCAAACGTTTTCAGTTTTAGTTCAACATCCTTAAAAAAAAAAAAAAAGTGTAGATCAACATTCGATGATACAAAAGAGTCTGTAGATAAATAACCAAAAAAGTTTAAAGCTGGGAAAACAAATCAAACAATTTTCATCCTGACCAATTAAATTGACGGAAAAATTTGCAATTTAAATTCCCCTAAACCCTTTTTAAATTAAATTTTAACTTTTTTTGTTTCAGGGGTTTCTTTAAAGATGTCTTTTAAGGTGACTGGGACCGTTTAAGTCACAGAAACCAATACAGATATTTATGAAAGGGACACAGTTTTTTGTTCTATGTATACGATAGTCAGGGAAAAGAATGGTTTAAAAAAAAAACGAAATTTAAACTTAATTTTTTTTATTTGTTATAGAATAACAGCTCAAAATAATTTCCTAATCAGTTGAAAAAATTTCTTAAAAGTTTACATGAATTGTTTTTAAAAGATTATAAAATTTTTAAAACAAAATTTCGCATACGGCCCAATTTTCTGAGTTCATGAAGGGTATAAAAATATTTTTAGAAATAACATTGAAAATTGGGCGGATAAACGAGGGCTTCCTAAAAGGGATGTGTAATATTTGGTCATCCAAGCGGGGTAAAGTGGATTAAAACCCAAATCCCCGTTTTAATCCCAACCCAAAAATCAGGCTTTAGGAGTTTTCGTTAAACATTACGGACGTCTGTTTGTTTAGACCGGTTTCAGCCCCTCTTTTCTCTTTTCCCAAAATTTTCCTATTTCAACTTTTTTCACCACAAAATAATGACCCCCCAAAAAATTTTTTTTTGTGTTTCCCGGGGCGAAGTCAATGTTGGGAAAAAAATTTGGAATGCATGTTAAGTGTTAAAGAGACATTTAAAAGTAAAATTACCCTATGTGTGGAATTTTTTGCTACACAAATCAATAAGTTGTTAAATTCCGGGGTCTAATTTGTCAACTTGTCGGTTATAAAAGAAAGTTATGCTAAAACGAAAAGAAGTAAAACGAGTTATTACAGCAGGGTAAGAAATCGTACGGGGGCCGAAATTATTTTATCAAACGTTTTTTTTACATTTATCATGTGCATACAACTGTGTTTTCAAATGCAGATATGGGTTCATTTGCCTTTTTTCGAAAGTTTCTGACCATTTTTTAGATCTGAGTTTCATAGGAACACGGCTGTATTGTCATAAAAATGATTTTAGAAAGTAACGGATTCGCCAAAAGAGGAAAGACTGAAGATGAATGTTTTCTAAGAAGTCTCCCCAAAAAGGAAACAAAAAAGAAAAAATTGATGAATTAACCCTGGATAAAGCAAATTGCCCAAAAAAGAGTAGTATGTGAGAACTGAAAAAGATGTTTATATTTTTTAAAAAATGTTCTGTCATGTTGGGAAAATTTATAAGTTTTATTTTTCCGTATTTAAAAATAGTGGGAAATATAAACGAAATTTTTTTTATCATTTTTTAAATTTAAAAAAGTTTGCGAAAGGAATAAACAATTTGCAGTAAATATTAATAAATTTTCAATTTTTTTGGGTTCTCTGGAAATAAAAGGGAAAAATGAAAAAAAAAAAAAAAAACTTTTAATAAAAATATTTAAAAAAATTTTTATTTAAAAACCTATAAAAAATAAAATTTTTTTTCCCAACGATTTTTAAGAGGCCCTAAACCCCGACACAAACCGTCAGAGATTTAAACTAATGAAAGAAACCCCCTTTTTAAATCACCCCCCGCCCAAAAAAAACACACCAAAAACCAACCCCCCGGGGCCAGGAGCTATTTAGTCGACCCCCGCAACCCCAAATAGGTGAGTACAACCAACTTAGACTCTATGGGAATTCACAACCACCACTAAAAAATACATCCAAATTTTCACCGCCGTGGGCCCCCCCCGTACAGATTTTTGGGGAAGGGGGCCCCTTCCCTTTTTCCTTTTACTGGGGAAAATAGAATGGAATTTCCCG
>NC_069410.1:72449220-72526153 GCF_026875155.1 Cherax quadricarinatus
ATTATTAACTCTCGTTCTATTTCGCCCACACAAATATTGGCAGTTTCTAAGATTCTGTTTGCAATTTTTGTATCAACTGAAGTATTGATTTCGCACATTAGCTGTTGAGAGCGTTACTTCTGGATGAGTTTTATAACATTCAACGATGGGACTGTCATATTAGAGGGAAATTTGAATTCGTTTTGTCTTATTTGAGTTGATTCCTAAGATATATATATATATATATATATATATATAGATATATATATAGATATATATATATATATACCTGGGGTTAACCCTGGAGGGGATTATTTCGGGGATCAACGCCCCCGCGACCGGTCCATGAACCAGGCTCCCGATGGATCAGGGCCTGTCAACTAGGCTGTTACTGCTGGCCGCCACGCAGTCCAACGTAATCGAGCACAGCCCGGCTGATCGGCACTGTACTTTAGGTATCTGTCCAGCTCTCTCTTGAGGCAGCCAGGGGTTTTATTGACAATTCCCCTTAATGCTGATGGTGGCTGTTGAAAAGTTTGGGGCGCCGGACAATTACGGTGTTTATCCCTCTAGTGTACCAATGGCGCCCCTACATTTTCTTGGGGCATTTTGCATGCCGCCCAGTTCTTTTACTTTCGGTAGGGAGACCGTGTGATTTCTGTGTGCAGATTTGGGACCATTCCATTCCAAGTTTTTTCCAAGTGTCAGATTATGGATATATCTCTCCCTACTGCGTTCCAACGAGTACAAGGTCAAGTGCTTCCAAGAGCTCTAGTAGTTAACGGTGCTTGACAAGAACTGATACGGCAGTAAAGGATCTCTGTACACTCTCTAGATCTGCGATTTCACCTGCTGTGAATGGAGATGTTATGTACAGCAGTATTCCAGCCTAGAGAGAAAACAAGTGATTTGAAAAGGATATCATTGGCTTGGCATCTTCTCGTTTTGAACGTTCTCATTATCCTATCCTATCATTTTCTTTGCACGTGCGATCGTGGCACAGTTGTGATCCTTGGAAAGTTGAGATCTCAGGGACATTACTCTCCCCAGGTCCCTCTACATTATTTTTTTCGCTCTATTGTATGGCCCAGAGTCTGTGTATACTCTGTTTAGTTATTATCTCCTCCAGTTTTCCATAAACGGAGTAGTTGAATTTGTCCTCATTGAACATCATATTGTTTACTGTTTGCCCACGGGAAAACTTTGTTTATATCTTCTTGGAGGTTACCGCAGTCCTCAGCAGATGACGCATCATGGCAGATCCTAGTTTCATCTGCAAAAGGATGATACTGTGCTAGTTGATGTATATCTCTGTCTATGTTGATAGGAGGATATGGAATATGATGGGGGGCGAGTACACTGTGCCTTGTGGAACAGAGGCTCTTCACTATGGCAGCCTCCGATTTAACTTCTGTTGACACTACTCTTTGTGTTCGTTTGTTAGGAAGTTGAAGATCCATCTCCCCATTTCCCAGTTATTCTTTTAGCACTTATTTTATGGGCTTTTACGCCATGATCGCATTTGTCATAATGCTTTTGCAATAGTCTGTGTATATTACATCTGCATTCTGAATTTCTTCCAGTGCATCAAGGCCATATCATAGTGATCCAGTAGTTGTGAGAAGGCAGGAGCGACCTGCCCTGAACCCATAGTTGCCTGGATTGTGCAGATTTTGGGAATCCAGGTGATTTTCAATCCTGCTCTTAGCATCTTTCCAAAGATATTTTATGATGTGGGACGTCAGAGCTATTGGTCTATAGTTCCTTAGCTAATGCTTTGCTGACACCTTTATGGAGTGGGGCTATATCGTTGGTTTTAAGTTGACTGTGGAATTTCACCCATGTCCAAGCTCCTCCTTCCATAGTGTACTTAGGGCACGCGAGAGGGGGTAGTTCTTGCGGGAAGGAGAGTGTCCTGAATCGTAATGAAAACAGAGTTTCTCTACCCATGGAGATCTGGGCCCGGCGGCTGAAGTGCTGGGCCATGTTGTCAAATGGCTTTTCGAAATTCTATCGGAGTTAGGGCTAATGTCCGGAAAATCTGGCTTACATTTAGGGAGTTTGGAGGCTCATTTCATGAAAGAATCATTTGGGTCGTCGATCCTCAGACCGATTAGTGTTCACTCTAAACACAGAGTCGTACTGGCGATTTCAATATTTCAATCATTCCTTGTAGTCATCTGTGTAGTCCATCCTGTCTGAAAAAGGGCCCGATACTAGATGTAGTATTTGCCTTGTTTTTGGCCAATGAAAGAAATATTTGATTTATTTCAATTTCACTAATAGCTTTAAGCTCCTCCTGTCTCCTCCTAGTTCTGTAAGAGTCATTTAACGTTTAGTTCGATAGTTTCAACTTCGCTGGTCAGCGCCTCCTTTCGTTGTATCAGATATTCTAGCCTCTTGAGGAGCTCACGTGGACTCTTCGTCGGTCTTCTGCAGAGGCGAGCGCCTTTCTCTCTCTAGTTTACTCCCTGCTCTTCTTCTTTCTTAGGGGGAATTGCCTAGAACATGCTTCGGCTGCCAGGAAGCTGATCATTTCAGGGCACTGGTTTGGTATCCATGTCATTTAAGACATTTCCCAAACATGTTTCGTATAGGACATGGTATACCTGGTTCCGTTGATGTCTTGTTGTTGGAAGTTGTTATTTTGTGAAAGACACCTTCACAGATACTTGCCATTCTTTTGATCAGGACCCTATGCATGTACGTCTGGACTTCGATTAGGTTGTGATCGGAATTAGTTGTTTTGATAATTCTTATGTTATATCAGGTCCTCATTATTTGTGAAGATAAGGTCAAGTGTGTTTCTTAGTCTTGTTGGCTCACTATCTGCTGGCTTAAGGTGTGTTTTTCGCAGAGACTTAGTAGTCATGTGTGTGTGTGACCTCTTCCATCTGCGCTACCTCCGGGGATTGTTTCAGCTATATACATTATTTGCTACATTCTTCCATTTGTATAACTTTTGGGTGAAATCACAAGCAGTAAGATGTTTGGGGATGGAGCTGGAAGGTTTCCAAAACGTAATCAATTTTCAGTAGCTGTTCCTTGAACTTGTTTTGAGGTTGATCTGGTGGATTATATACGACCACGATGACTAAGTTTTGGTTCTCGAACTTTATTGATAGAAACTTCAACTACCTCATTTGTGGTGTTCAGCAACTCCATGCATATGGAGGGACTCTTTGACATACAGGCCAACCCCCCCCTTGTTGCCTGTTTCTTTCTGTCGCATCTAAAAAAGGTTGTAACCACTTATCCATATTTCACTGTCAAAGTGATTTTTGTGTCTTGTGAAGGCTGCAAACATTGCATTAGACTCCTCTAGAAGTCACATGATAAAAGGTATTTGGTTGTTTGTGGATGGTTAGGCCTGTTATTTGCAATATTGAACGAGGTTGTATTCTGTGTTTGCTGGGGGGATTTTGTTATTGGATCAGTAGTTGTAATTATGGGATGGGCCCATGGGAGGCAATGGCCTGCGCTCCAGTCCAACAAGGCTCCAAGGTGGTTGGACTATTTTTGTTAGTTCCTTAATTTTCTTTTTCCGTTTCCTGCCCACTAAAAAAATTCACCTGGAGTTGGTGTTTTGACGCAGCTACTATTGTTTTGTCTTGTGGGTGGGGTCTGTTGCCTCTGGTCTCTTTTAGATGGTATGCAGTGAGCATCGATGTTGTAACACTGCTTCTGGAGGACCGAGGAGTGACACATGTTTGGGTGACGAAGAAAGTATAAGAAGTAGAACGACACACTTCTTTAGACAGGAGGGTTCGCTACATGTTTTGGGATCCTCAAAGTTGGCATGTCCTA
This sequence comes from Cherax quadricarinatus, assembly GCF_026875155.1. Taxonomy (NCBI): domain Eukaryota; kingdom Metazoa; phylum Arthropoda; class Malacostraca; order Decapoda; family Parastacidae; genus Cherax; species Cherax quadricarinatus. The sequence goes on from NC_069410.1 coordinate 72,453,007, forward strand.
TTTTTTTTGCTGATATTCCATGCTTACAGATGCCCCAAGCATAACATTTGCACAAATTCACCTTTGGTTGTGAATTGTTGGGAGGTGTGTTGTCAATTTCTGCAGGTTCTGGGACTGCACTATAATCCTCAGTATCCAAGCCAGGGCCACCCCGTCCTGGATTCCATCTACTTTCCCCAGTAGAGGAAGAAGGAGGAGACTCCTCTCCAACATCTGTACTGTGGGCCACGGTCTTGTGCAATGATGGATGTATATTTAGTGGTGGTTGTGGTAGGGTCCCTAGTAGAGTCTAGAGTGTGTGTGTGTACTCACCTATTTGTGGTTGCAGGGGTCGACTCATAGCTCCTGGCCTGTGTGTGTGGTGTGTGTGTGTGTGTGTGTGTATTTGGGCGGGGGCTGTTACTTGAGAATGTTTCATTACATTAGCTATAATCTCTGACGGCTAGTGTCTTGTTTACGGCACTCTTAAAAATCGTTGGGAAATCAAAATTTACTTTTTATAGGATTTTAGAATAACATTTTGTAAGATACTGTTATTAAAGTTTTTTTTTTTCAGTTGTCCATGTTATTTCCAGAGAATCCCAAAAAATGAGAAGTTTATTAACTAGTGACTGCGAAATTGTTTATTCCTTTCGCAAACATTTTATTTCAAAATGATAAAAAAAATATGTATGTTATATTTACACTATTTTTTAAATACGGAAGTATAAACTTATCAAGTTTCCAACATGACAGAACATGTTAAAAAATATAAACATCTGTTTCAGTTCTCACATACTGACTCTTTCTTGGCAAGTTGCTTTATCCATGGTAATTCATCAATTTTTTTTTTGCTCGATGAGGAGACTTCTTCATTAAAACATTCATTCTTCAGTCTCTTCCTCATTTGGCGAATCTACGTTACTTTCTGAATCATATTTATGATCAATGACAGTCAGTGATCCTATGTACTCATGATCTATAAAAAGTGTCAGAAACATCTGAAAAGGCAAATGAACCCAATATTCTGCATTTGAAGAACACAGTTGTATGCACATGATAAATGTATAAAACGTTTGATACATAAGTGTTCAGGCCCAGTACGATATTTGTACTCTGCTGTAATAACTCGATTTACTTCTTTTCGTGTAGCATAACATCTTGGTTTTAACACTGACAAGTTGACATATTAGACACGATTTTTAACAACTGTATTGATTGTGTAGCAGAAGTTCACACATATGGTAATGTTACTTATAAATGTCTATACACTTAAACATTCATTCCAGAATATTGTTCAAACATTGACTTCGCACTGGACACAAATTAAGAAATTTACCGTCATTATATTGTGGTGAAAAAAAGTTGAAATAGGGAAAAATTTGGAAAGAGAAAAGAGTGCTGAAACCGATCCCTCAGAAGAAAGATATAAACATGTTGCTTGTCTAGAGTCGTATGACAGAAAGACGATCACGTAATAATAACGCAACCCCTCAAAGCCTGATTGTTGGTTGGATATAAAACAGGAGCTTGGTAAGCCCAAACTTTACTCGCTTGGTTTGACGCTATATTACACATGCTTTTAGGAAGCACTCGTATTATGCCTGCCCAATTTTCAATGTTATTTCTAGAAATATTTTTTTATACCCTTCATGAAATCAGAAAAATTGGGCCGTCATGCTCAAAAAATTTCTTAAAAAATTTTTAATGCTCTAAAACTATTCATGTAAATTTTTAAGCGATTCTTTCAACTGATTGGAAAAATTTTTTTGAGCTGAATATCTATAACAAATGAAAAAATTAAGCTTAATTCGTATTTTTTTTTAACCCTTCCTTCCCTGACATATCGTATCACATAGAACAATAACTAGTGTCACTTTTATTAATATCTGTATTTGGGTTTTTGTGACATCACTGGGAGACCAGTCACCTTACAAGACAGTCTTTGAGCACACTGAACTTAGAAGTTAGAAGTTAATGAGGTATGGGAATAATTGCTAAGATTCGTCAAGAAATTGGTCATGATGTAATGTTTGACTGTTTTCAGCTTTAACGTTTTGTCTTTTTATCTACAGACTCTGTTATCATCAGAATGTTGTCTACACTTGTTTTTTTTTTTAGGATGTTAACTAAACTGCTATACGTCTTGGACGTACAACGGAAATTATTGGCCTTCAACATTCTTGTTTTAACCCCTGAGTAACTGGGAGGATTAAATTATAGTTTTCGTTTTTTGAGGGATTTGGCTTGGCTTCTGTGCCTTTTGAGTTTTTGAGGTCAGAAAATAAATATTTTCTAATTTGGGGTTTTAAGGAAGCAGGCGTCGTGTTGCGAGCAATAAGCTCTTAAATCGAAAAGATATTCATCTAAATACAGAACATAGGAAAAATAAAAATCAGTCATTGTTGATTTATTATCCTACATTTTACGAAAGGCCTCAAGCAGAGTCCCCTCGTCGACCTTTGGCCAGCAAAGAATTGCAAGCCAGGAAAAATTTACAGGTTTGTTCTCCTTGTGAAATTTTTAATAGCTGTTATTTTGTGCTTGAGAGATCTTAGCGAAATAGCAATTTGTGAGTTTTGCTTCTAGTGTAGAGCTGCTCGATTCCCATTGATAAGACTGGATGCCAGATTAACTTCTGAAATTTGAAAATGATAAAATGCATTCGACTCTTCGGGTGACATTGCCTTTATACAGAAACTGGGAGATGCAGACAACAATGTCAAGCATTTTGGAAAAAATTTTGGCCTCATAGGAATGAACGTGGAAAAAATTAAAAAAAGGGTGTGAATTAATTAAAAGGAGTCAAACTAAAAAAATTTTTAAAAAGTGTTAATTTAAATTTTAAAAAAACAAAATGTATGCATATAGGTGTTTAAAACATTGAAACCACCAGCCGGGGTTTTTTAACATTGAACCCACTCAGACGTTGAACAGGATGTTTGTACAACCATGCAGCTATGATGTTATAAAAAGTGGGGCCCTCTGTGGGTGATTTTCTCATCCCCCAAACACCCGTTTAAAAAATGGGGTTCCCGAATCATCGACACACGGACCAAGGGCAGCACTTTTAAAGTTCCTGCTCCTCACCCTGGCCTCCCGAGGGGAAATGCTTGCTGCTACTTGGGCCCCGGTCAGCTTCAGAGGGTGGGGAAATTCATGTCTTTAATACACTGTCCATTGTATTCAGTTTTGGGTTTTTTTGCAAATGCATTCTGTTTATTAAATTTAAAGTTACATAAAAATATAAAATATAGGGGGGTGGTGGAGAAAAAAATATTCAAAAGTTCCGTGGAATCCTTTATTTTCGTGAGGGACGTTTTTGTCTTCTCTGAGGGTGAGGGTCCCATTCCAGCTAGGGGTGGGCCTCCCCTTATATATATAAATAATTTATTATATATTTATATATTTTTATTATATATATTATATTTAAAGTGGCCCCCCCCGAAAGAGTGATATTGATCAATAACAAATGCCAACCAAAAGGGCTCGAATCCCGCGGCTCTGGCCTGCCTCGTGGGGGGGCGAAAACGATGAGCCCCAATCCCTGGACCATACTTGGAGGTTTCCCCCCAAGGTAGAGTGGGTGAGAAAGAAAAGCTTTACCCTCATTCACCCATCACTGTCTTTCCCGAGGTGTGTTACATAGTTGTAAAAATGCAAATTAATACCCTCCCTTAGAGTGCATGCAATGTACTTCTCATCCCGGACTCAAATACTTGCCGTTTTCCCAATCCCTTTTTAAATGTTACCTTGATCCCCCCAACAAATTTTTCAAGCTGGGAAAACGTTTGTTCTATTCCTAAATATCAGCTGCTTTCTGGAAAACAAGCCCCGCAACAAAAACCCCGTTTACCCCTCCCCCCAAACCCTTCCCCAGGTCGAACCCCCACCCGCCACCCCCCACTAAGATTTATACATTCAAAGTTATTCATTTTGTTTTATCCTTCCACCTAAAAAACCCCCCAGCCCGGGTCTGTAACAGTTTTGGTAATCAAACACCTCCTCCCAATTTCCAAAATACGATTTGTCTGCTTTTTATTCAAAACCACATGTTGCTCACAGACACGTACTCCCCTTCCCCCGCCTTCTCCTTGTTGCAATATTCACCCCCCTATGTTCTCACCCCTATAAAAGCGGGGTTAACTATACTCTGTATATTCCCCTTTGCTTTCCCTGGCAAAGTTTTTTTCTCCACACACTCCCCGTGCACCCCTCACCTTTTTCCCCTCTTCAATTTATAATTCACTTATCTTCCATAGACCTATCTGTTGAACATCCACTCCTAAATTGATTACATTCATCTCCATACCTCTCTCCCCCGAAAATTTTTATAAATCTTTCTTTACCTATTTTTTTGTTAGCCCCTCACCCTTTTCTTTCCTATATTCACTTTATGCATCCGTAAACCCTGATAAACAGAAATAAAAAGAATCATCCAATACTCCACACATAACCTGCACAACCCAACATACCCCACTGCAACCAACCCACACAACATACAAGACAAACGTACAACCAACCATAGAAAGAACCACGGCCAACGACAAGCAGAATAAAATGAGTAATATCTTTCTGAGCCAAACAGAGGCGTAGGAAAAAATCAAGCTTCCTCCATAGTTGCAAGAAAAAGTGGAACAAGAGAGAACCAGGATGGGTAACCAATGGAAAACGAGAGAGCACGTGCACAGACACCAAAGGACTAAGAAATTGGACCCAAAAACAGTATATGTGAAAGGGGCCTGGTGACGTAGTAGTAAAAACCAGAAAGAGGGAGTAGTATTATTAATAACAGTAGTATTGGATGGTGGTGGTAGTAAAATAGTAGTAGTAGTGGTAGTAGTAGTTATAGTAGTAGTAGTGAACATCAAAATAGTTCCTGACTATGGAACTGAACTTCTCCAGGCCGAGGGACTGACAACCTCAAATTCTACGACTACAAGGGTGATGTACTGATTAATCATCGTCTTTCACATCTCTCAGGTCCTGCTATTTTCTGTATTCGACTGAAGAAGCCCTACAGTGCAGGCGAAACGTTTCGGAATAAAGTGTCTAAACTGTTTGCATATTTCATACACCCTAACAACAGTAGTAGTATAACCGCTACATGGGTAGTGTTGGTACAACTTCCTAGTTAACTGCTGCTATTTACCACTACTGTCACTACAATAACGATTAATAACCTCTTATTATAATAACCCTTGTCCCTGCAGTACCTTCATACATATCTATTCTCCCTCCCTCCCCTTTAAATGCTAGTGTTGTGACTAGTTAATGAACGAAGTCGGTGACCGAAACGTTATTAATGTATTGTTCCAGTCACTGTATTGTGGCCCTCTTTAATCTCTCTAATTAAAAAACTGTAGGCAGTACAACCATGCAGTCCAAAAGTTAAACAAAAGCCCTAGACCACACTGGAAAATATGCTGTCAATACACACCCTGGAAAAAGGCCAGGAATTAATTTTAAAAATAATGTCCTATAATACGGAGGGCATTACAAGGAAGAAGTGATAGGTACTTAATCAAAACATAAAATAAAAGTCTGCCTAATAAAAATAGCCTGACCACCAGGCAGAGTAAATATTAAGAATTAAAGAATAATGAGAAGACTTTGAACACAGGGTACACAACACAGTATCACGTTCGTTTAGATAATATTTGTCTTTATAATGGGAGATAAATGTGAAAGATTACATCGTACCAGACTATAGAAGCCTACCTGTTGTAAGTGTCTGTGCCGAAAGTTCAGAGAGTGGAATACTGGCCTGTGGGAGGCTCCCTGAGTCTTAGATCTTGGATTCCAGTGCCATCCTCTCCCAAGTTCACAGTAGGAATTAAGTGTTCCAATCACAACAACATACTGTACATGATATATGGCAATAGTTACTGTGGAGATAGAAACTTTTGATAAGCTGTAATTTTAACTTTATTCTTTACACACAAGGTATACAAGTGTTTATTATTCAATCCAATCTCATAACTAAGCTGTAATGTGAAACAATCCCAAAATACGATATAGAATAATAGTGAATATTTAAGGAATCAACATAACTTTAAGTACTGTTCATTAGCATGATTTTCTCGCTCCTGTCTGCTATCTGATCACTGATGAATTACGACAGTATTTAAAGAAAGATCAAAGCAACAGCAATAAAAAATTTGCAAACTGATTGTAAAAATACAGGGCCTAAATGTTTACTACAAAAACTTCCTGTCTCAGTCACATGGCAAGACATATAAACCTGGATCCACAGACGATCCCCGAGGGTGTTGCCCTTCACTTTGCAGCCTCTACTCATCTTCGAATATGGCCGATTTCAAAACCGTGAATTGGCAGACCAACTCCTACACATGGTATAGTTTTCCAGCAGATGTGAGGGAAAACAATGCAAGGTCATGAAAAGGATGATAACATCATCAAGAATATAACCTCTTGCAATAGCGATGCCCAGCAATAAGAGAGCCAACGCAGCTATGCAAGATCTTATGGAAACCAAAAGTAACCAGATGGAACTTCCCCATGAAAGCCGGACACACACGGCAAAATTGTGCAAAATGTATTGAGAAAAAAGTTTCTCTTCGGGTAGGTGTGTGTAATCCGAAACATGTCCTCTCTCCATTATAATGAGAGAGACAGAGAGATCAGAAACAAGCCATCTACCCACAACCAAGTTCCTACAAACCTTTCACTCTGTTGTGGGGTAAGGGAACCCTCTAATGTTTCGATGAAAATAATATGAATGTATGATAGACAGACCAAAGCCCGCTTCAACGCACATGATAATTAGCCTAGTTCCTTTGTGAAATCATATTAACTGGATGATTTATTTCACAAACAACTGGTTTTAGTGTGGAACACTATATAACGTAAAGAAAGCCCATAGAGTCCTCCTGGTCCTTCTCATAACTGTAGTAAATCTCTGAATGTTCTCATAAATATTTGTTTCGTTTAAAATAATTTATTTTAAGAATAAAGTCCAAAAAAGTTCACTTATTTTTCCTCAGAAAATATCCTGAATACAACCCATGAAAAAACATCTATAGCCAGAATATTCCCTGTCACAAAATATCATGAAATCCCTTAAATAACCCAACTTCTTTATAACAATAACACCTCGGAATATTTTATTAAAAGAAAATATCCTGTATAATCCTTATCACATACATATCTGTGCCCTGAACCTATGGAAGACTGTCATTATTCATTTGCGTTTTCCGTAATATTAGTAATTATTAAACGAGTATTTCCAGATTATTTATAAAAGGCTTTGATTACCTTAGATACTACCTTATCTCATACTTATCGAACCTGCTCACTATAGCAAATTGTCAGATGCGAGTATACGAATTCCATAAGTTATAGGATTTCCTGATATACCACAAGTATTCAGAGGGTTAAAAGATAAAGAATCTAACACAAAGTGGGAGTTTTGTCACAGTTTCTCTTTGCTGATGACACTGTGTCTTTTTTATGTTGGGAGATTCTGAAGAGAAGTTGCAAAGATTTGGTGGATGAATTTGGTATGGTATGTAAAAAGAAGAAAATAAAAGTTAAAATAGTAGAGAGTAAGGTGACGAGGTTAACAAAAAAATTAAAGTAAACGAAAAATTGGGACATCAGAATTGGAGGGAGAGAGTATGGAAGAAGTGAATGTGTTCAAATATTGAAGAGTGGACATGCCAGCAGATGGTCAATGTAAAATGTGGTGAATCATGGGGGGGGGAGAAGTGACGGAGGGGAAAAAGTGAAATTATCCATATTTTTTAAACTTACTGACATGGTCATCTTTGAACTATTATTTTCATTGGTACATAATTTTATGGTATATGTAATTAACATTCCTGTTAAAAGGCACTGTTGCTAACTGAAATGCCGAATACAGGCCATAGCAGAGAAAATAGACCTGTTCAACCAGGCTGTTAGAATCCGGCATGGAATAAGTTTGAAAAATTGTTCATTAGCCCATCCTTTATTAATTTTGAGAATCTGGCGGTAGCTACAGTGAACCAGAAGGAGATTTTTATTTTAATTCGATCCGAATAAAAGCAATTTTTTTTTAGTTAAAAATGACGAATTATTGGAGGAGGAAATACCTAAAAAAAAAAAAACACCTCAGAAATGAATTCGGAAAAACCAAAGCTTTCCATAAATAAAAACTCATATTAAAATTGTTTATCCTTCCAGTTTTCCTTATTTAATATCCAATTACAAATTCTCTAAAGCAAAATATAAAATGTTTTGATCTTTGATTTCTAAGCAATATAAATTTGCTAAAATTGAATTTTGACAACTGGACCAAAATCACAACCCAAAAAAATGTTTACTATAAAATAAGAAGCCAACCTGAAAAAACGCGTTCTGTATTTACTAAAATAGTATACTATTTAATAAAACTGACAAAACCGAAATGACCACAACTCAGAGTGAGCATGAAAAGCATAGGCATAATATTGTCCAATAAATGCTGAACATATTGAAGCCGATCAGAGAAGGAAATTCACCAATAAATTGAAATCTTAATTTCGATACTACCCATTAACAGCAACAACCTGATGTTCAGTAAACCACGACGAATGGTGAAAATTTGAAGCCAATCTGATGTGTCATTCTCAAGTAATAGAAGTTGGACTCAAACGATCACTTTTTTTAAACTATTTTTACATCAATAAATTTGCCTTAACGCACAAAAAAAAAAATAACAACGTACTATAACTGGCCGTAGTCATAGACCTAACCAATAAATTACCAAAAGCTGCGCAGACGAGAATCTTAAATATATTTAAACACTGTTTAACACGTCATATCCGGACCTATAAACATTGAATTCCTACTCTTTCCCGTGGTCAGAATAGTCTTTAATAAAGTTTAAAATCACGTCACTGACGGGTCATCTCCATTATAGGAAGGAACTCAAAACTATTTTAAAACTAATTTAGCATTAATAAATTTGCCTTCATCGCACAAAAATTGTAACTGGGTACTACACAGGCCGTGTGATGCACAGTCATTATATACTGTGAAGCTGCGCAGAAGAGAAACTGAATTATTAACACCATTTAACAAATTATTTTTTACAATAATCTGCAAAATCACGTCACATCAGGATCTATTCACATGAATTTTCTACTCTTTTCCGTAGTCAATTATCATTTTAAAATGGTTTTGAAAACCACGTCACTGAGAGTTTTCGAAGTTGTCTGAATCTATCTGAATGCTTGAAATGGGTACAAAAACAACATTTTTTGATAAGGTACTTACACATACCATTGTTTCAAAGAATCTGACCATCAGAAACGGTGCATCTGTTGAAAATTTGAAGTCGATTTGGATGATGCCGCCTCCATATATGAACAAAATAAAAACGGAAAGTTGGAGATAAAAAAAATGGAACATCTGAATGTCCCACAGTCAGGATACGTAATAATAAACTTGGTATTTTCGTTCCGCTGTTTGATCCGAGATGGTATCTCCCCACATCCCATCTCCACCTACACGTATCTCAATCCACGAAAGAAATATATTAGTTGTAATTTCACAAACCCTCAAGAGATAAACCAAAAGAACATAAGAAAGAAGGAACACTGCAACAGGCCTACTGACCATGCGAAAGCAGGTCCATGCCCACCTCCCGGCCTGAACAATGAAGCCACCTAGTCGGTCACTTCCACTTAAGGAAGGAGCACGGCACCAGAGCTGGTAGCCCAAGCTGGACATGTCCGACACACAACCCACCCACACCCACTCATGTATTATCCAACCTATTTTTAAAACTACACAAGTCAAAGTTTCTATGAACGGTACTTGGGAGTTTGTTCCCTCATTTAACAACTCTATTCCCAAACCATGCTTCCTATGTCCTTTCCTGAATCTGAACTTTTGCAACTTGAAACCATTGCCTGTGAGTCCTGTCTTGGTTGGATATTTCATCACGTTATTTACAATCCCCTTTAATTATTCGTTTTCCATTTAAACACCACAATCATATCTAAGCTCTAGGGACCTTAACTGACTTATACTCACACTAAAAAAAATTCTAAAACCCTTTTAAATGATCTCAAAAGTCAAATGGGACTCAGATTAGCTAATTTTAAATTTTCACACAAAAAAATGGAACAAAATAAATTATGTTTCTTTAGGCAATCTAGAAACCGTTTAACTTCCTCAAGAATAAAAGAGATTCATAACTCAATTCTGGGAGATAATGAAGTGAACGATAAGCAGTAGCATTGTGGCTACACAAGAACACTTCGCGTCAACGGCGAAGTTATCCAAAACTCTGAAGAAGACCGCCACACATTACATCACCACGAAGGCAAATTATTGAAAATATTCACATTAATCTAGACAGTAATACTAGATTCTTGGAGTAAAGTAAACTCAGTGTAACATTGTACAGGAATAAAACAGCAAAGCTTCACGGTGACGTGTACTTAGTGAATATCAAATGTAAACAATACCTGACAGGTTGGTAGATAAGGACACACAAAGGCAACATTTAAGCAACTTAATTCCGAAACGTTTCTCCAATACAGTAGGCTTGCTTCAATCGAGTACAAAAAGTGGGCAGAGCATTAGAGATGTGCACGATGTAAATCAGTCCATCACCCTTGAAGTCGTAGATTTAGATGAGAGTCCCTCACCTGGAGAAGATCATTCTTGTTCCAAAGACCTGGAACTAAACTGGAAGATCAACGAAATGAACGAAAAGAAATTAAGGTAAGATCCCAAATGGGATGAGGTTGGAAGACCGGGACAGACGGAAGAATATTGCTGGAGAGGAGTTTTCTTAGTCGTAGAAATAGAGCAGGCTAACCCGAGTCAGCGAAGGTCGATCGTTGGGACAGATGTTTATAAGAAAAGCTCAGCTCTTTCTGTTGGGACACCAAAACCGGTGGGGTGGCGGGCATGAAGGGACATGTGACTTATAGCGTAGTGTGCAGAAAGGTATATTAATACCGACAAGATGAAAATATAATACAACATGATGCAACATCTGGGTATCTCTATAGGTAGAACGTTTCTCCATACCATTGGCTTAATCAATACAAATTCCAGGACATAAACTTGAAGACAGTAGGACTATGTACAGAAGATTAGGTTAAACAGTTCCCTCAACCTTGGAGTAGGTGCAAGAGCACCATAGTCCCGGCTATGGGTGCCTCTTCGCCCTACTCAAGTTGAGGGGACTGATTACCTCATCTTCTGAATGAAAGTCCTACTGCCCTTCAAGATATGTCCAGAATTTGTATTGATAAAGCCACTGGATTGGCGAAACGTCTACAATAAAAACGATACCCAGATGTTACGCATGAGTCTTAATTTCCACACGTTTAGGCGCTAGAGAGGATTGTATAACTGAGAGCCATGACTTAAAACCCAATATCTAATGCGAAACGTGTGTCAGAGAATGGTACCTGTCATAGAAGTACCTTTCGCGAATCCAAGTTATTTGTAAATAGAGTTAGGAACAGTATCATGCAAGGAGTAGATAAAGGATGTGTAAGGTTTGTGGGTCTGCGATGTCTCGTCAAGGAGAGAGTTCCAGAGAGATTCATGTCCCCTCTCAGTGCAAACAATCTCACATGAAAAAGAGTCCAAGGTATATTCTCTTCTGTACCAAGATGCCAATTTTTGTGTTGCATTTCTGACATAGTGAATATCAAAATGGTATACAATACCGACAGGTTGTTAGATAAGACACATAGGTCAACAATTTATAGCAATTTTTATTCCGAAACGTGTTCGTTCCTACACCGTAGGCTTCTTCAGTCGAGTACAGAAAGGTAGGTAACATAAGAGAAAACACCTTGTGAGGAGAAGTAAAGAAATATTCAAACAGCAACCGTTAGAACCTTGGATTTTTCTCTGGAGGTACGTTTAATTGTCTTCTCTGAGGATGAAGGGTGTCCCCATTTCCAGCTATAGAGTGGACTTCCCTATATAAAAATATATAAAATATATGTATATTAAAGGATAATCACAGTTTTCCCGCTTGTAATGAAATGAAAACTGGTCTTCCCATGATCGTGGATGCAGCGTTGTGTTGGTCTTACGACCACCTCTTGATCCACACACAACATGACCAGGTATCAAATGAGGCGCTGCTTCCCACCAAGGTACAGACCAGTGGGGCACATTCTAAACATCAACCCCAGACATTAAACATAAATAGTCTAGCAGGAGCACCATCAACAACACCACCCACTAGTATCATCACCTCGCAATCACCACCACTAGGACCACTAATGATACCACAACAGCAAACCTATACTAATGCCGCCACCGATCGCACCATCACTGACGCCAACAACGTCATCACAATTTAAACACATAAACATCGAGTTGTAGCACCATCAATAACGACTCTCCACTAACATTGCTACCAAGGCTTCTTCAAGGGTCCCCAGTAAAGCATGTCATTAACAACACCACGGGCTCCATAAACCACACACTACAGAATCCTAACACAAAAAACACCTCTATCACTGACCATCTATCCACCACTACTTTTCTTTTCTCCAAAAGAACGCCAGTACGCATCGCAAACCACCAAACGCCCTCACACAACCACTTTCGTCACATTAACAATAACGACCCCCACAATAACATAACAAGCACCATCAAGGTCACCACTGTTATCAACCAGTGAAACTCCTTAACACCAACACTAACACCACAGCATACACAGCCACTGAAACCACCACCTAACATCACCACTGTGGTACCTCCAGTAAAACACGCACTAACACCAAACCGCCAACCGGAGTACCACTGCTAGCAACAGCATACCTGAATGGGGATGTGGCTGTTGTTAGTACTGCCACCACTAACACCACCACCATAACATGCCCACAACGCCAACATCACCACCGCCACCATCACCACCACCAGTATCACCAACCATGAAAATCATAAAAAAACCACCACGAAAACCACCAGTAATTACTACCCCCCAACAACAACCATTCAAGGCAGACATCACAACTAACACACTACCAGCAACTGCCAACACACCAGCAAAGGTTATCAAACACCACAATAAGCATCGCCACCCACTTCTCACACCACCGACAGGCACCACCACTCACCACCATAGGCACCACCACTCTCACCACCACAGGCTCCACCACACTCACCACCCACAGGGCACCACCACTCTCACCACCACAGGCACCACCACTCTCACCACCACATGGCACAGCCAACAGAATCCACCAGTCAAATGTCACTGGTTCATTTAAAAACCCCCCTCCACTTTTCCTTCCTCCGTCAACCCAACTTTCCTACTCTCCCCAACTCTCCATCACTTCCCAAACTAGAGCCCTAGCGGGCCCAGGGCAACGGTGGATCAACTCATCCTTTGCTCACCCAGAGCTTCCAACCTCACATATGTTCCCTGAAGTCCAATTACAATATAACCAGTATAAATGAAGTCCCTCCAGACTCAATCCCAGAAAATTGGCAGCCAAAAGAAACGGGCGATCACCAGCGTTTCAACCCAAAGGAAAACGGGAGCTGTGGTGAACTCACCTCAATCAAGAAAACTGGGGGATGGCACCCTGCATTCACTGCCACCAAACTCGGAAAATCGCTGACTACGACAACAACAACCCAACTGATGTTCGGTTTTGGTTCGAGAGTGATATACACATTGTGTTTTATAAATTATTATTAGACAGAAATTAAGAGACAAGATTGTGTTAAAGTTATGTTTCTTATAGATATAACCTGTTATTATTAAAGGAACTATACATATAAAATGTAAAGTTTTCATATACATAATAACAGTGACATTTATAATTGTGTAAGTAAATTACACGTAGTGATTTCCCAGTTATACAGTGACCTTTATATGTATATGTGAATGAAGTGTAAACCTCGTTATTTTACGTTAATCATCAATGGTCAAGGCTGACACAGCAAACTCTAAGCCAAAACCCCAGCCACAGGTACTGTGTACCCTTCATGGTCATTGACCCTGATGTTAAGCTTAGTGGTCAGTAGTAGTCTGACTCGATTAAATGCTGACTTAAGCAAAAAAAAAAAGACTCAGCTTTTTTTTTGGGGTGTTTATAGCAGTACCGTGTTTTTTAAAAACACTCTAAGGGAGGTGCTAGAATTTTCAGTATACCATTAAAATGGCTTGTTTGAACACTCAGTTTCAGGTCTTTAACCGACTAAATTACGCAATTATAAAATCTAATATCCCAGTCTTGAAGGATTAATCCAAGATACAACATAGATTTTAGATGAATTCTTGAGGTTAAAATTGAATAATTACACAACGTACTGGAAATAAATAATTCAGACTCTACAACATTAGAAAAAGAATTTTCTTGAATCAATCCGTCTGAGGAAGAAAATAAAAAGTTTAGTATACTTATAGTATCAACAATTAAAGGTGGACAGGAGTACAGGCAATCCTGCCGCAAAACTCTTATACAGAGACCTACTGTAACTAGTGGTCAATCACTATGTTAACAACACCTGTAACAACAAGTGTCCTACATTGTCATTACCTAATTCCCAAGTCATAATTAAGAAAATTCATTAGAGCTTTCCAATCCATAGTAAAATCACTAACTGACATCAGATGATATTAGCTAATTTTCATAATCTTAAATGTCTTGTGAAGGGAGAACCCTATGAAACTGATTAAGTCATTTCCGGAGGTTAAAGGCAATTATCAAATTGCCCTTACGTGCCTTAGCATACAATTATCTTCGATGCTGACAAGGCTAGAGTAAGACATACAGTCTTAATATCAAGCTTTGAAGCCACTCAAGCATTTGATTTTTTCAGACTAACAGGCATTTAGAATCACATTTAGACAATAGTCTCATATCTCAAGGTGCTAACATGACCTATTCAATGTTAATAGGTTTATCAGTGGTATTGTATCAAGATAAGTTGTCACCACAAAACTATTGAAAGATTAAATATTAAAGTTCAATAAACGCAATTTCACCTTGTAAGAAATTAGCAATGTTTTACAAACAAACAGTATCATGCATGCAAGCACGAGACAAGATGAAAAATCCCACAAATCTCGTTGATAATAAAACCGATCGACTCAGGGATAAAAAGAGTATAACCCTACTCCACTAAACCCACATAATGGTGAAATTCCATATAGACATTCATCAAGCTGTAGAATACAAAACCGAGATGGTAAACAGACAGTCACAACATAAACGAAACTCTCCAAAATGTGTACAGTTGTGATGGAACACATTGGGCAACAATAATGTATTCCAATACACATCAGTGGAGGCACGTAAACAACGAGATCATCATCTGAAAAAGGTTCCTCAAGTGTTTAGAGAAACACAAGGAGGAAAAAGCTCACTGCAAGGAAGTGTTTTTAAAAATGTCAAGGGTATGCATCATACATTATTATGCCCCAAATACTTTTGCCTGAACAAGCAGAACTTTCCACAGAATCAGGAAGTCAACAGAAACAGCATAAAAACCGTGAGAGATAATTTAAAGCAAACTGCTCTCCCGATAGCTCGAGTTGAGTTAACTAATAAATAAAACAAACCAATGTGCTAACCGACTATTTGATCAGACCACAAAGTCCTATCATAAAAGAAACAGTGTTGCAGAAACATGAATAAACAATCAACCCTATTCCAAAATACAGTTAGATATAGCTGTTTTTTTCTCACTTCAAGTAAACAGCATATGACCTACCAGAACACTGTTTTGGTCTAGGAAACAGTAAAAAGACATCAGAAACAGTGGTATTGAGAACGATTTTTGCCTAAGTCAGTGAGATGCACGGATTAAGATAAACCTTTGTCAGCACTGAAAGCAGCTACGGTCAAGTTGCCTGTCCTGGAAGATACAGACGGACACTATTATGTCCAATAGATTTAAAAAAAAATCATTG
Organism: Cherax quadricarinatus; assembly: GCF_026875155.1. Classification (NCBI taxonomy): domain Eukaryota; kingdom Metazoa; phylum Arthropoda; class Malacostraca; order Decapoda; family Parastacidae; genus Cherax; species Cherax quadricarinatus. The sequence goes on from NC_069410.1 coordinate 72,468,884, forward strand.
TAAGTGATAATATATCACTGTTTTGTGCAAAATGTAGTAAGCAAAACATGAATGTTCACTAGCTGAAAACGCAGGACCACATTATATGTTGTCGCCATTCCTATCCAAGTGGGGAAATGAAGCAGATAATGGATTCAGTGGAAAATGTACAAGTTATGAGAATAACCGGCTTGATCATAAACCAACAAAGAAGCAAAAATTATCATTACTGGAAGAAAGGAATGAGCCAGTTGATTAAGATTGTAGGATTTAATTCGATAGGTATTGATGAAAGATAGACCAAGCCCACAAGATCCTCAGTACATTAAAAACCGAAATTTTGGACACAGTCAGATATAAAAAGTACAGTATATGGTTAGTTACCATGGAAATTAAATCCACCACCTCGGGCCTAGCAATTTAATCGCATGGCTTTCGGGACAAATGAAAAGCATCAAAAACATGAGCACAGGAAGAATCCAGAGCAACTGAACTTTCTAAGATAATACATACAAGAGAACAGTTGGACAATAAATTTCATTGAGGAAATATCGAAGGATAAGTTGAAGACAGAACTCATTATAACCCGCACCATGTAGTCAGAAAGAATCTGAAACTCCACATCACTCGTGATTGTATAAAATTGCACCCACGTGCAAATAAAGTGTAGCAATCATAATGACTGTCTGATGACCCGGACCCTCCTAACTGATAAGCATGGCGACGTGCTTATAAATTCGCACAAACCCATATGCCTACACGGCTGATATTTCCAAAGCTTTCTTAAGAGTAGGACTACAAGAAATAGATAGAGATTATACTTCGTTTCTTGTGCCTTAAAAATTCCACATGACGCCACATAGTCCTGTGAAAACTTATCGTAATCAAATCAGTATTGTTTGGTGCACATCCTCTCCATTCTACTAGAACTACTCAAAATACCTATTTGAAGAAATCTGAAAGTCCCTTTCAAAGAAACTTAAAGAAAATTTTCTATGTGGGACGAATCTTCAAGGTAGTGTGAATAAAGAGGAGGATTTGAAATCCTTATACAGAGAAGCTACGAAGGAAATTAAAGAAGCAAATAAATATGCCTCTAAGGATGTGGAATACAAATTCAATGCAATTAAAGGAACTTATCAAGGTGAATATTTTTCCCTGAAGCAGAAATTCCTGAATGCAACAATATGCTTGACTTAATAGGAACCAACAGGAAATATACTTTGAGTCTCAAAAAACATAAATAATAAAACTGCAGTACACTCACTTAAACGTAGTTTAACTGAGTCAGAGGTATCCACAATGTTTTGATCCACTAGGAACTCGTCTAAACACCAATGTAACCATAAATGTTAAAATGCTTAATCAAGAAGCAAGGAAACTCAAAATTGATGGGAGGATCACTTTGCCTCTAGAAATGAGTCAAGTCATGGGATTAAATTATCCAAGGAGTTAAAGCAAGCTTTCATCAAATTAAATTTCCCAGACAAATAGATCAAGAAGGGAAACAAGAACACAATACGTGTGTTCTGATATGCGTCAACAGCGGTTATGGCGCTGTAGCTTACAAGATTAAATGCGAAAGGAATACACTAATTACTTCAAGACAGCACTCTATGTAGGACAAAATTTTAGCGTCTACTCACCAAAGTACTTGATCACTCACTATTTGAAAAAACCGTGATCTGGATGTAATGAAGCAGTTCTCCTCCAGTGGTTTAAGAAATAATAAGATAATTTGGTCCTAATACAGAACTGGGTAGCATAAATAAAAGGAGATGGCATAGAGATTATCTCTTTCTTTCTCACGTCTCTACCACTAGAAAGAATCCAGCTGACATGTTGTCACACATGGTGTCCCCCACTCTCAAGAATTTTGTTTGGATATAAATTATGGCTCCACGGACCGAACTGGCCTCTCTAATGAAAATAATTGGCCTCAGCAAAAGGCTCACATTATGCCAGAAGAAAACAGTCTGCTTGAACACAGCAGAAATAAGTTGTGTCAATACTATACGTGCAGACACAAACAGAAAGAGTGCATGATGGATGCTAAAAAATACTCATCTTTGGGAAAACTCTTAGGAGTTTACAACTCTTTCTATAAATTCATTAAAGGAATAAAAAACCGATGAATGATATCTTGAACCCATTAAAATACTGGGTGAAACAATACGAAAGATGTTTTGTCTACCAGAAAATAAATTATCTAGAAACACAATATAAATCCCCAAAGAAACCTGTCATGATAAATTCAATAGGACTTTTCTCGACTCAGAAAAGATAAATAAGATGTCGAGGAAGAATTCCATAATTCTTCACCTACCTAATGAAGGCCATACATCCAATATTGATCCCCAAGACTCATTGGCTAACAAAACGATTGGTGCAAAACCACCCATAACGTGTTACATGGTGGGATAGCTGACACACTTTTGTGTCATATACGACAATCTAACTGGATACCTCAAGGTCTACAAAGTGTGAAAAAAACAAATAAAGAAAGAACATTAATGCTAGTCGTCACACTATGATATGCGAGTATATCAGTAATGCAGGTCCACCTCCAATCCCTCTAAAGGAGTTTGTCAATCAGCTACCATTTGAGGAGACAGGTTAGATTAACAACTGGAAAACCCATAATTTAAAAAACTACCAAAACAGTGGGGACAAAGTTTCCCATCAAGGTGTACAACTGTTGATCACTATGTGCTACAACAGAGGCAGGTACAACCGAAGTAGCCAATGACATTTCTGCCAGCAGAAACCATTAATCCAATTAATCAGAAGGTTTGCAGCCAGAAGGTCAACTCCCAGACTGATGTATTCAGATAATGCACGAATCTTTGTTGCTGGTGCTGGCTTATATAAGCAAGATCTTTGATCAACACAGAAGTACAAACAGATGCTGAATCAACGCAGTTGGTCGTTGGAGATACAATTCCTCCTAAATATCTCCATGGCCCGGAAACGGCGGATTTTATGAAAGAAAAGGAAACGGCATTTGTAAAACATTGTTTAAAACAAGAGAATACTCTTCATCGTAACTAGAAGAATTCCGTACAAGTTGTGACTAAAATAGAAAATAGAGTCAACAAACAGACCTCTAACTTATGTTACTACTACTGATGACTGAGGACAATTTAGAACGTGTTAAGTCCATCACTCATTTACTCCATTGCAGAAGCTTCGAACCTGTTTCCTCCTTCCCGATTATGAAAAAGAAATCAAAGAGGACCTACTTATTTCGAACCTGAGCACTTCAGACGTAAATACAAACACCATAATAAAGTGATTGAACGTAGGGATAACATAGGCGATGAATACTAACTCACCTCAATGAGAAAACACATCTATGGAGGTGGTGTACCATTAAAACACTAAGTCCTTAGACCGGGTGACATAGTAATAATAGACAATGATGTCCTAGGTCCCAATGGCCCTTGGAAAAAATTGTGACCATATATCCTGATGCAAATGGAATCATCAGGAACATTATGTATAAGCAAAGTGTAGTGAATAAAGCGGGACAATAAATAGAACAAGTTCCATTAGAATACCATTGTTGAAAACAAAATTAGTGATTCTTCATTCAGAAACCACAACAGACTAAAAAACGTCAGAAAAGACAAGCAGCAGTGGTGGCGAGTGAGAAAATCAAATTAATGTTATGTGATGAATAGTTCAACTGCAGCGACCTCCAACCACTCACCCCCAGTGTGGAGAAATTATCTCCAGCCCCTTCAAGCCCCATTCACCCTGAGGGGCCCCCCCACCCCCTCAGAAGGGGGCAAAATATCTTTTTAAACTCTGCTACAGTGAGTAAATTGGGATCCCAGATGCAGTATTCCAGTAATACGACTGTTGTCCCAAGCGAGAACCGCTGCTCCATGTGGTCCAGTGTTATGTCCAAGTGTTGTTTAATAGAGACAGTCCATCTCCTTACCTTAAGCAGGACAAAATTAGGAAAATCCTGCTCCCACTTATTATCATTGTAAGATAGTGTATATAGTTGTCCAATGCTTAAGACAGCAAAAAATCAAACATTCATGCTTGCTTCAATGGATGAATGTGCAAGGAAGTAAAAGAACTAGGTAAGCTTTTCCTTGTGGCTAGGGGAGTCACGGCATGGGGTGCTGTTGCGGTCTCAGATTACTTTTTTGACTCTACATAGGGTTATTACTGAACGCCAGAATAACCCACAAAGAACACTGATCTGTGCATTTAAGTGTACCAAAGTATCTCATAAAAAACACAATAAGCACTAAGAGAAGTGTGATCAGCTTCTTTAGGAGTGATAAGATTGTGAACAATAAAGACAAATCTTGTGTAACAAAGTGAACCAGTGTGCGTATTCCCTAGACTAATTGAAGACGTGGACATCCAAGGACACATCAGCTTCTATCAAGTCACTCGATATAACTGTCGAATGTGAGAGAACACCATAGTTCACACTACTAATAGCAAGGAAGTTTACGAATTCTTCCTTGTAGTACGGGTGACTGCCAGTTCTTGAGGTCGCAAGGAGTTTGTAATCAACCCTATAGTCTGGCTATTAAGGTGCGGACTTTTGAGTCCAAACAAGTACATAATTTGTCACAATAACAGTTAATGAAAAAATATGCTGACATAACACCCCCTAGGGGTAAGTTATAATCTTACAAATATTTAACTCGTTTTCAGCCCGTTTAGAGATGATCATCCAACAATTCAAGACCTCGCGTCTGTACAGGGGGCGGCTGTGTAGACGATTTGCTGTCTTTTATTCACTAAGTGTTCCCTACATTTAAAATTAGAAAATTATATCTTAATTGGGTAATACCATTACTCAACAACAACTCCCATCTCTAACAGCACTACACCAGTTAACCATAAAACACTTCGTTCAACCAGGTTAATGCATCCGTAAACCCTGATAAACAGAAATAAAAAGAATCATCCAATACTCCACACATAACCTGCACAACCCAACATACCCCACTGCAACCAACCCACACAACATACAAGACAAACGTACAACCAACCATAGAAAGAACCACGGCCAACGACAAGCAGAATAAAATGAGTAATATCTTTCTGAGCCAAACAGAGGCGTAGGAAAAAATCCAAGCTTCCTCCATAGTTGCAAGAAAAAAGTGGAAAAGTGAAGAACCAGGATGGGTAACCAATGGAAAACGAGAGAGCACGTGCACAGACACCCAAAGGACTAAGAAATTGGACTCCAAACACAGTATAATGTGAAAGGGGCCTGGTGACGTAGTAGTAAAAACCAGAAAGAGGGAGTAGTATTATTAATAACAGTAGTATTGGATGGTGGTGGTAGTAAATTAGTAGTAGTAGTGGTAGTAGTAGTTATAGTAGTAGTAGTGAACATCAAAATAGTTCCTGACTATGGAACTGAACTTCTCCAGGCCGAGGAACTACAACCTCAAATTCTACGACTACAAGGGGTGATGTACTGATTAATCATCGTCTTTCACATCTCTCAGGTCCTGCTATTTTCTGTATTCGACTGAAGAAGCCCTACAGTGCAGGCGAAACGTTTCGGAATAAAGTGTCTAAACTGTTTGCATATTTCATACACCCTAACAACAGTAGTAGTATAACCGCTACATGGGTAGTGTTGGTACAACTTCCTAGTTAACTGCTGCTATTTACCACTACTGTCACTACAATAACGATTAATAACCTCTTATTATAATAACCCTTGTCCCTGCAGTACCTTCATACATATCTATTCTCCCTCCCTCCCCTTTAAATGCTAGTGTTGTGACTAGTTAATGAACGAAGTCGGTGACCGAAACGTTATTAATGTATTGTTCCAGTCACTGTATTGTGGCCCTCTTTAATCTCTCTAATTAAAAAACTGTAGGCAGTACAACCATGCAGTCCAAAAGTTAAACAAAAGCCCTAGACCACACTGGAAAATATGCTGTCAATACACACCCTGGAAAAAGGCCAGGAATTAATTTTAAAAATAATGTCCTATAATACGGAGGGCATTACAAGGAAGAAGTGATAGGTACTTAATCAAAACATAAAATAAAAGTCTGCCTAATAAAAATAGCCTGACCACCAGGCAGAGTAAATATTAAGAATTAAAGAATAATGAGAAGACTTTGAACACAGGGTACACAACACAGTATCACGTTCGTTTAGATAATATTTGTCTTTATAATGGGAGATAAATGTGAAAGATTACATCGTACCAGACTATAGAAGCCTACCTGTTGTAAGTGTCTGTGCCGAAAGTTCAGAGAGTGGAATACTGGCCTGTGGGAGGCTCCCTGAGTCTTAGATCTTGGATTCCAGTGCCATCCTCTCCCAAGTTCACAGTAGGAATTAAGTGTTCCAATCACAACAACATACTGTACATGATATATGGCAATAGTTACTGTGGAGATAGAAACTTTTGATAAGCTGTAATTTTAACTTTATTCTTTACACACAAGGTATACAAGTGTTTATTATTCAATCCAATCTCATAACTAAGCTGTAATGTGAAACAATCCCAAAATACGATATAGAATAATAGTGAATATTTAAGGAATCAACATAACTTTAAGTACTGTTCATTAGCATGATTTTCTCGCTCCTGTCTGCTATCTGATCACTGATGAATTACGACAGTATTTAAAGAAAGATCAAAGCAACAGCAATAAAAAATTTGCAAACTGATTGTAAAAATACAGGGCCTAAATGTTTACTACAAAAACTTCCTGTCTCAGTCACATGGCAAGACATATAAACCTGGATCCACAGACGATCCCCGAGGGTGTTGCCCTTCACTTTGCAGCCTCTACTCATCTTCGAATATGGCCGATTTCAAAACCGTGAATTGGCAGACCAACTCCTACACATGGTATAGTTTTCCAGCAGATGTGAGGGAAAACAATGCAAGGTCATGAAAAGGATGATAACATCATCAAGAATATAACCTCTTGCAATAGCGATGCCCAGCAATAAGAGAGCCAACGCAGCTATGCAAGATCTTATGGAAACCAAAAGTAACCAGATGGAACTTCCCCATGAAAGCCGGACACACACGGCAAAATTGTGCAAAATGTATTGAGAAAAAAGTTTCTCTTCGGGTAGGTGTGTGTAATCCGAAACATGTCCTCTCTCCATTATAATGAGAGAGACAGAGAGATCAGAAACAAGCCATCTACCCACAACCAAGTTCCTACAAACCTTTCACTCTGTTGTGGGGTAAGGGAACCCTCTAATGTTTCGATGAAAATAATATGAATGTATGATAGACAGACCAAAGCCCGCTTCAACGCACATGATAATTAGCCTAGTTCCTTTGTGAAATCATATTAACTGGATGATTTATTTCACAAACAACTGGTTTTAGTGTGGAACACTATATAACGTAAAGAAAGCCCATAGAGTCCTCCTGGTCCTTCTCATAACTGTAGTAAATCTCTGAATGTTCTCATAAATATTTGTTTCGTTTAAAATAATTTATTTTAAGAATAAAGTCCAAAAAAGTTCACTTATTTTTCCTCAGAAAATATCCTGAATACAACCCATGAAAAAACATCTATAGCCAGAATATTCCCTGTCACAAAATATCATGAAATCCCTTAAATAACCCAACTTCTTTATAACAATAACACCTCGGAATATTTTATTAAAAGAAAATATCCTGTATAATCCTTATCACATACATATCTGTGCCCTGAACCTATGGAAGACTGTCATTATTCATTTGCGTTTTCCGTAATATTAGTAATTATTAAACGAGTATTTCCAGATTATTTATAAAAGGCTTTGATTACCTTAGATACTACCTTATCTCATACTTATCGAACCTGCTCACTATAGCAAATTGTCAGATGCGAGTATACGAATTCCATAAGTTATAGGATTTCCTGATATACCACAAGTATTCAGAGGGTTAAAAGATAAAGAATCTAACACAAAGTGGGAGTTTTGTCACAGTTTCTCTTTGCTGATGACACTGTGTCTTTTTTATGTTGGGAGATTCTGAAGAGAAGTTGCAAAGATTTGGTGGATGAATTTGGTATGGTATGTAAAAAGAAGAAAATAAAAGTTAAAATAGTAGAGAGTAAGGTGACGAGGTTAACAAAAAAATTAAAGTAAACGAAAAATTGGGACATCAGAATTGGAGGGAGAGAGTATGGAAGAAGTGAATGTGTTCAAATATTGAAGAGTGGACATGCCAGCAGATGGTCAATGTAAAATGTGGTGAATCATGGGGGGGGGAGAAGTGACGGAGGGGAAAAAGTGAAATTATCCATATTTTTTAAACTTACTGACATGGTCATCTTTGAACTATTATTTTCATTGGTACATAATTTTATGGTATATGTAATTAACATTCCTGTTAAAAGGCACTGTTGCTAACTGAAATGCCGAATACAGGCCATAGCAGAGAAAATAGACCTGTTCAACCAGGCTGTTAGAATCCGGCATGGAATAAGTTTGAAAAATTGTTCATTAGCCCATCCTTTATTAATTTTGAGAATCTGGCGGTAGCTACAGTGAACCAGAAGGAGATTTTTATTTTAATTCGATCCGAATAAAAGCAATTTTTTTTTAGTTAAAAATGACGAATTATTGGAGGAGGAAATACCTAAAAAAAAAAAAACACCTCAGAAATGAATTCGGAAAAACCAAAGCTTTCCATAAATAAAAACTCATATTAAAATTGTTTATCCTTCCAGTTTTCCTTATTTAATATCCAATTACAAATTCTCTAAAGCAAAATATAAAATGTTTTGATCTTTGATTTCTAAGCAATATAAATTTGCTAAAATTGAATTTTGACAACTGGACCAAAATCACAACCCAAAAAAATGTTTACTATAAAATAAGAAGCCAACCTGAAAAAACGCGTTCTGTATTTACTAAAATAGTATACTATTTAATAAAACTGACAAAACCGAAATGACCACAACTCAGAGTGAGCATGAAAAGCATAGGCATAATATTGTCCAATAAATGCTGAACATATTGAAGCCGATCAGAGAAGGAAATTCACCAATAAATTGAAATCTTAATTTCGATACTACCCATTAACAGCAACAACCTGATGTTCAGTAAACCACGACGAATGGTGAAAATTTGAAGCCAATCTGATGTGTCATTCTCAAGTAATAGAAGTTGGACTCAAACGATCACTTTTTTTAAACTATTTTTACATCAATAAATTTGCCTTAACGCACAAAAAAAAAAATAACAACGTACTATAACTGGCCGTAGTCATAGACCTAACCAATAAATTACCAAAAGCTGCGCAGACGAGAATCTTAAATATATTTAAACACTGTTTAACACGTCATATCCGGACCTATAAACATTGAATTCCTACTCTTTCCCGTGGTCAGAATAGTCTTTAATAAAGTTTAAAATCACGTCACTGACGGGTCATCTCCATTATAGGAAGGAACTCAAAACTATTTTAAAACTAATTTAGCATTAATAAATTTGCCTTCATCGCACAAAAATTGTAACTGGGTACTACACAGGCCGTGTGATGCACAGTCATTATATACTGTGAAGCTGCGCAGAAGAGAAACTGAATTATTAACACCATTTAACAAATTATTTTTTACAATAATCTGCAAAATCACGTCACATCAGGATCTATTCACATGAATTTTCTACTCTTTTCCGTAGTCAATTATCATTTTAAAATGGTTTTGAAAACCACGTCACTGAGAGTTTTCGAAGTTGTCTGAATCTATCTGAATGCTTGAAATGGGTACAAAAACAACATTTTTTGATAAGGTACTTACACATACCATTGTTTCAAAGAATCTGACCATCAGAAACGGTGCATCTGTTGAAAATTTGAAGTCGATTTGGATGATGCCGCCTCCATATATGAACAAAATAAAAACGGAAAGTTGGAGATAAAAAAAATGGAACATCTGAATGTCCCACAGTCAGGATACGTAATAATAAACTTGGTATTTTCGTTCCGCTGTTTGATCCGAGATGGTATCTCCCCACATCCCATCTCCACCTACACGTATCTCAATCCACGAAAGAAATATATTAGTTGTAATTTCACAAACCCTCAAGAGATAAACCAAAAGAACATAAGAAAGAAGGAACACTGCAACAGGCCTACTGACCATGCGAAAGCAGGTCCATGCCCACCTCCCGGCCTGAACAATGAAGCCACCTAGTCGGTCACTTCCACTTAAGGAAGGAGCACGGCACCAGAGCTGGTAGCCCAAGCTGGACATGTCCGACACACAACCCACCCACACCCACTCATGTATTATCCAACCTATTTTTAAAACTACACAAGTCAAAGTTTCTATGAACGGTACTTGGGAGTTTGTTCCCTCATTTAACAACTCTATTCCCAAACCATGCTTCCTATGTCCTTTCCTGAATCTGAACTTTTGCAACTTGAAACCATTGCCTGTGAGTCCTGTCTTGGTTGGATATTTCATCACGTTATTTACAATCCCCTTTAATTATTCGTTTTCCATTTAAACACCACAATCATATCTAAGCTCTAGGGACCTTAACTGACTTATACTCACACTAAAAAAAATTCTAAAACCCTTTTAAATGATCTCAAAAGTCAAATGGGACTCAGATTAGCTAATTTTAAATTTTCACACAAAAAAATGGAACAAAATAAATTATGTTTCTTTAGGCAATCTAGAAACCGTTTAACTTCCTCAAGAATAAAAGAGATTCATAACTCAATTCTGGGAGATAATGAAGTGAACGATAAGCAGTAGCATTGTGGCTACACAAGAACACTTCGCGTCAACGGCGAAGTTATCCAAAACTCTGAAGAAGACCGCCACACATTACATCACCACGAAGGCAAATTATTGAAAATATTCACATTAATCTAGACAGTAATACTAGATTCTTGGAGTAAAGTAAACTCAGTGTAACATTGTACAGGAATAAAACAGCAAAGCTTCACGGTGACGTGTACTTAGTGAATATCAAATGTAAACAATACCTGACAGGTTGGTAGATAAGGACACACAAAGGCAACATTTAAGCAACTTAATTCCGAAACGTTTCTCCAATACAGTAGGCTTGCTTCAATCGAGTACAAAAAGTGGGCAGAGCATTAGAGATGTGCACGATGTAAATCAGTCCATCACCCTTGAAGTCGTAGATTTAGATGAGAGTCCCTCACCTGGAGAAGATCATTCTTGTTCCAAAGACCTGGAACTAAACTGGAAGATCAACGAAATGAACGAAAAGAAATTAAGGTAAGATCCCAAATGGGATGAGGTTGGAAGACCGGGACAGACGGAAGAATATTGCTGGAGAGGAGTTTTCTTAGTCGTAGAAATAGAGCAGGCTAACCCGAGTCAGCGAAGGTCGATCGTTGGGACAGATGTTTATAAGAAAAGCTCAGCTCTTTCTGTTGGGACACCAAAACCGGTGGGGTGGCGGGCATGAAGGGACATGTGACTTATAGCGTAGTGTGCAGAAAGGTATATTAATACCGACAAGATGAAAATATAATACAACATGATGCAACATCTGGGTATCTCTATAGGTAGAACGTTTCTCCATACCATTGGCTTAATCAATACAAATTCCAGGACATAAACTTGAAGACAGTAGGACTATGTACAGAAGATTAGGTTAAACAGTTCCCTCAACCTTGGAGTAGGTGCAAGAGCACCATAGTCCCGGCTATGGGTGCCTCTTCGCCCTACTCAAGTTGAGGGGACTGATTACCTCATCTTCTGAATGAAAGTCCTACTGCCCTTCAAGATATGTCCAGAATTTGTATTGATAAAGCCACTGGATTGGCGAAACGTCTACAATAAAAACGATACCCAGATGTTACGCATGAGTCTTAATTTCCACACGTTTAGGCGCTAGAGAGGATTGTATAACTGAGAGCCATGACTTAAAACCCAATATCTAATGCGAAACGTGTGTCAGAGAATGGTACCTGTCATAGAAGTACCTTTCGCGAATCCAAGTTATTTGTAAATAGAGTTAGGAACAGGATCATGCAAGGAGTAGAAAAGGTTGTGTTGGTTTGTGGGTCTGCGAATGTCTTCGTCAAGGAGAGAGTTCCAGAGAGATTCATGTCCCCTCTCAGTGCAAACAATCTCACATGAAAAAGAGTCCAAGGTATATTCTCTTCTGTACCAAGATGCCAATTTTTGTGTTGCAGTGTCTGACAGAGTGAATATCAAAATGGTATACAATACCGACAGGTTGGTAGATAAGACACATAGGCAACATTTATGCAACTTTATTCCGAAACGTTTCGCCTACACAGTAGGCTTCTTCAGTCGAGTACAGAAAGTAGGTACAGAAGAGAAAACACCTTGGAGGAGAAGGAAGAAAATATTCAAACAGCTCCGGGGAGAACCTTGAGTTTTCTCTGAGGTACGTTTATTGTCTTCTCTGAGGATGAGGGTCCCCATTCCAGCTATAGAGGTGGTACTTCCCTATATAAAAATATATATATATATATGTATATTAAAGGATTATCACAGTTTTCCGGCTTGTATGAAATAAACTGGCTTCCATGATCGTGGATGCTGCTTTTGTGTTGGTCTTACGACCACTCTTGATTATTTTTGGAATAATTAAAAAGCGCAAAACCCACAATGGTTACACAGCGCTGCACGAACACTTGAGAACTTTGTAAACACTGATGAATCTGTATTTGCAATATACAAACACTAAAAAATTTTTTTTAAAGGCGCTTTACGATCACTGGTATATTTGTATAAACACTTTTCAAACTCCACTGAAGTAACGGCCACTGAGGAGTTTTTATAAACAAGTTTAGAACATTGAAGAATTTTTATAAGAATTTTATGTTCATTTTAAAGTTGAGATATACAAGCACTTAAACATTCCTGAAGACGCTTTCAACTTGACAAGATTATATAATGCCGCCAACATTAACTCCACACTTGCCTCATTAGCACTTTCTCTACACACACAATTCACCTAAAGAGTCAGAGTTATATTCACTGAGAAAAAGAGTTTGCGTTTATAAATACGTTACTTTATCCTCTGTTTAAGGGATTACAATCATTATTGCTTCCTAATTGGTTTATTACGTTGTCGACAACACGCGGGTCATTACCCCTGCATGTCACTTGAAATCCACCGGTCAAAAGCATTTTTAAACACTTTTTTTGTGAATTAAACTGTGCTACAGATAGAGATGTGAAAATCACTATGTACACAAAGGAGATTCACATTTCCATGTATACACACATACACGTCGCTCCTGCAGGTCGCTCCTGCAGGTCGCACCTGCCCAACCCAACTACTGGACCGCTAATACAAGATCCTGGATGCACTAGAAGACAAACGAGAGGCTGACGAAGTATACACAGGATTTACAAAATCCATGGAGAAATGGCGCACAAAATGCGTGATAAAGGAATAACAGGAAAAGTTGGTACATGGATCTATAATTTCCTATCAAATAGAACACAAAGAGTAATAGTAAACAGAGTAAAGCCATAGAAGGCTACGGCGAAAGGCTCTGTCCCACAAGGCACAGTACTCTCTCCCATCCTGTTCCTCATACTCATATCGAACATAGACAGGGATGTAAGACACAGCATCGTGTCTTCCTTCGCAAATGACTCCCGAATTTGCATGACAGTGTCCTCCATTGAAGACATTACATTACTCCAGGCGGACATCAACCAAATCTTTAAATGGGCTGCAAAAAACAATATGAAGTTCATTGATGAGATATTTCAATTACTCCGATATGGAAAACGTGAGGAAATTAAAACTATATCGGAGTATAAAACAAATTCCAACCACACAATAAAACGAAAAACTAAAGTAAAAGACCTGGGAACGAAAAACTAAAGTAAAAGACCTCGGAGTGATATCAGAGGATCTCACCTTCTAAGACCACAACATTGTATCAGTCGCATCTGCTACAAAAATGACAGGATGTATAATGAAATCCTTCAAAACTAGGGATGCCAAGCCCATGATGACACTCTTCAGGTCGCTTGTTCCATCTAGGCTGGAATATTGCTGCACACTAACAGTACCTTTCAAGGCAAGTGAAACTGCTGACCTAGAAAATGTACAGAGAACCTTCACGGCACACATAACTGCAATAAAACACCTCAGTTATTGGGAACGCTTGAAGTTCCTCAACCTGTACTCCCTGATACGCACGCTGGAGAGATTCATGATTATATACATTGGGAATCTTTTGAGGAATTAGTACCAGACTTGCACACGAAAATCACTTCCCATGAAAACAAAAGTCTTGGAAGACGATGCAACATTCCCCCAATTAAAAGTAGGGACGCCACTAGCATGATAAGAGACAACACAATAAATGTAAGGGGCCCAAGACTGTTCAACTTCCTCCCAGCATACATAAGGGGGAATTACGAATACACCCCAGACTGTCTTCAAGATGGCGCTGGACAGGCACCTAAAGTCAGTACCTGACCAGCTGGGTGGTTCGAACGTCGGGTTGTGTGCTGCCAACAGTAACAACCTGGTTGATCAGGCCCTGATCCACCATGAGGCCTGGTCAAAGACCGGACCGCGGGGGCGTTTTACCCCCCAAACCCTCTCTAGGGATACTCCCGTAAAGTACAAAACGACTTATAGCGTATGTTTTTATTACATATTCAAGTTTAATTAAATGAAAAATTGTCTCTAGCAGAAATGACAACTGAATTTAAAACATTTGTTTGCAATGTAAGAGATTTAATTATTCGCAATTCGAGTATATTAATCTCTAATAAACCACAAAATCTTCAAGCATTCCTCTCATGTAGTTACATATTTATGAAGCTTGGCTTCAAGAAGCTTTGCCTCATGATTAGCACACAGCGCAATCACTGCTGGGAAAGTGTCAGGTATGAGGCGGGATCTCGACTCAGGTCTTGAACGTCTTTGAAGCTCCCAAAACCAAACTTTTTAGTGCTCCCTTTTGTTCAGTTTTGTCAGCCCGACGGGTGCTGTAGGATGCACGTTAGCACACTCTGATGTACATAATTAACTAAGGTTATATACAGAACAAGGGTGTATTCTCTCAATGTGTATTATCGGGAGTTGTTTATCTAAGAGTAAACTCCGAGAAATGTGGATTTCTCTGTGTATATGCATCGGTTTACAGAATATATACCGAGACGTGTAAATGTGTATACATAGAAATGTGTATATACTTTGTGTACATACTGATGTGCACATCTCTATCTGTATGCACACTTTAATTCGCATTTAAGTGATAAAAGTTCTTTTGACAGGTGGATTACAAGTGACATGCGGCGTTAATGACTCGCGTTTTGTCGACAACCAAATGAACCAATTAGAAAGCAATAATGATTGTAATTTTTAAACAGAGGATAAAGTAATGTATTTATAAACACAAACTCTACTTCTCACTATAAGTAACTCTGACTCTTTAGGCGAGTTGTGTTTGTAGAGAAAGTGCTGATAAGGCAAGTGTGGAGTTAGTGTTCGTGTCATTATATAAATGTTATCAAGTTGATAGCGTCTTCAGGAATGTTTAAGTGCTTGTATCTCTTAACTCTAAAATGTGCATAAAATTCTTATAAAAATTCGTCAATGTTCTAAACTTGATTATAAAAACTCCTCAGTGGGGGTTACTTCAGTGATTTGAAAAGTGTTTATGCAAATATACCAGTGATCGTAAAGCGTCTTTATAAATTCTTTAGTGTAAACATTCATCAGTGTTCACAAAGTTTTCAAATGTTCGTGAAGCGCTGTGTGACCATTGTGGGTTTAGTGCTTTTTAATTATAAAAAAATAATCACCAGTGGTCGTAAGACCAACACAACGCAGCATCCACCATCATGGGAAGGTGAGTTTTGTTTCAAACAAATCGGTAAGCTGTGATAATCCTTTAAAATAAATAAATATCTATATATCTATCTATATCTATGTCTACTTTATTATATATATATATATATATATATTATATATATATATAATATATATATATATATATATATATATATATATATATATATATATATATATGTGCTGTTGGAGTGTGAGCAAAGTAACATTTATGAAGGGGTTCAGGGAAACCGGCAGGCCGGACTTGAGTCCTGGAGATGGGAAGTACAGTGCCTGCACGCTGAAGGAGGGGTGTTAATGTTGCAGTTTAAAAACTGTAGTGTAAAGCACCCTTCTGGCAAGACAGTGATGGAGTGAATGATGGTTAAAGTTTTTCATTTTTCGGGCCACCTGGCCTTGGTGGAATCGGCCAGTGTGATAATTTAAATTAATATTATTTATATATATATATATATATATATATATATATATATATATATATATATATTTATATATATATATATATATACTCTCAATATCTCCATCTATCTTAATCTCTAAGTTTTCTCTATTTCTATATCTACTCTATTCTTGCTATTCTATCTCTATATGTCTATCTCTTCTTTTTTTCTTTCTAAGCACCGGCGATCCCACCTAGGACTTGGTGCTTAAAAGGGAAATAGGAAAGTTTCTCCTTTTAAATTGGTTATATTATATACAAGAGAAGAGGTTAGTAGTCCCAGTTCCTGTTATTTTAGTCGCGCTTACGACACGCATGACTTACGGAGAAGAATTTCTGTTCCACTTACCATGGAGAAGTGAAACAGGAATATATGTTATATAAAATATTTACTTTTATATTAATTTTTATATTAATTTATATATTTTTTATATATTTATAATTAATATTTATATTTTTATTTTATATTAAACAATTATTTACATATTTATTTAAGCTAGTACATTAATTCAGAGGTTAAGGTTAAAGAATATGGCAAGTTACATTTACAGAATTGTTGGCTGAAAAAATTTTACCTGGGGTATTTATATATGTTGGCTTATGCGTTATACCATGGGAATATTTAAAAAAAGTTGTTGGAGAGTATTTTGGAGTTATCTGCTGAAGATCTGGTCATAAGAGTAGTTTGGATACTAGAAGGTATTTATGGAAGAATATTCATGGGATAACTGCTGAAGGTGGGGGAAAGATTATACTTAGGTATAATTGGGCCAGACGTGTATGTTGAGTATTCATGGAGTATTTGCCAGAAGGACACTTAAAGAGTGGAAAGAAGAATTTAACTGTATATCTGCAGAAGGTTTGGTTGGTGGATATAACTAGGGCACTTTTTTTACAGAAGCTGTCTACTATAGAGAATACCTTGAGTTGCAGCAGAATGTGTGGGCTATAAGATATCCTTAGGGATACTTGAGAAGTGTGTGTTGCATGGGTATAAATCGGATAAATTTGAGGGAAGGAAATGTAGGCTGAGTTGAAAACAACTGCGGAGAAAAATGTACAAGCTTAAAGTATTTAACGGAATATTTGCTAAGGTGAGGGCTGTGGTAGTATATATGTGGATACTTGAAGGAGCAAGCTGTAGGGTATAAATGGGGATACCTGCAGTTGTGGGCTGGAGGATGTACCTAGGAATATTTGTAGCAGGTGCGGTATGAGGGTGAAATTCTGGTTTTTTTTGCAGTTTTAGCTGTTGGATGCACACGGACATTTGCAGGTGTAAGATGTTGAATACACTTTGGGAGACTTGAAGTAATATCTAGCTGAAGGGTATAATTAGGAACTCGCACAGAAAGGAGCAGGCTGAATGGATATAAACCAACGGCTTGGACATGTCTAATAAGTAATTTTTATACGTTGCAGGTAAGTGAAAGTTATCACAATCGTGGGACAGATGTCACTCCAGCACTAAGGTAAGTTCATGTTTTACACTAATGGCATTTACCTCGTTTTCCACCGGATACGAATTTGCGCCAGTGAGGGAAGGGGGGAGGAAATGTTGCTAATCTCGGTTTTTACAGGTGTGTATAAATACTTTCCATGTTTGTGGTCGGACGTCTTAAATCACAACAAACTTCTCATAAAAGTTATCAGACTCTTACTAATCCTTCCATCATGACTATGGACGTCCTAGCCAGCAAGGACTTTTTACTTCAGTATGGGTTATGTAAAAATATTTTATACTCTCCCTTCCTGGAAATGCCAGTATTCCAATCCCTCTGTATGTTAAGGATCACCAAAGGTGTCATTCCGTTTAATTTGATGATAGTAACCTTAGCAAGCTAAGTGGTTCAAACACCAATATGGAGATCGTCATAACTCGTCCTAGTTGGTGGACAACGAAGTTTTTCCATATTTTTTTTTATATTCAGCATTTCAAAGCGCATTCACCTCACTTCCCATTTTTATAGGTGTACTTAATTAGCTTCACAGAATATTGTTGTTAACTAGTTAAATCGTTTCGCTGGTTAGGAATCTTTACTGAAAATCTTGTTTGAGTTTGGCATTATAAGGTAAAACAATCTCCCTCTTAATTTTCTTCAAAACGAACCGTTATTTTGAGGTGATCTGGAAGTAGTGGATTAGTGAGACACAACTCACCCGTTGCCACCAGATCACATTTGCTTCTGCCTTTTTCCCTTCATCTGCGTAATGTATGTTCAACCGATGAGTGTGGAAACACATTTTATTAGTTTGCCACGAGTTAGGCATTTCCATTTTTGTCGTAGATTTTATTTATTACTGAGTGGTTGTGGAATACAGGGGCCACATGAGGAGCCCAATTCTCCCTAGGCTTTACATTATCAAAAATTTCCTTGATCAATTGCTTTTATAAGTTGTAGGCTGTTGGAAAAAAGGAATGAATGAATGCAGTTTACAACAAGTTATGGTGGATAGAAAAAAGTTTAGGATACATAGTCGGGAATATAATAGTGGGTTTAGCCTTGGTTTTGATTATAATAAAGATTACAAAGTAGGATTTTAATGGTGTTTTACCGGTCTCCTGGATAGGAATGTGGGCCGTCTGTTTCGGTCCTCAAGCAGTTTGTCTAGCAGATCGCTCAGGTATTGGTAGGGGCGTGGTTTTACGCGCGGATTTGTCCCTTGAGTAGGCGTGTCCCCGTAGTAGAAGTAGAATTTTCAACTTTAATATTTTTTATTTAGCCAATGGACTGTTAGTCATTGTAATCTCTGATGGTATCTACACTTTCTGTATGTGGACGTCATTAGTGTACTTCAGGACATCTACGTTTAAGTGCAGAAAGAATCACGGAGTATCTGGCCGTTTACAGCTATTAGGCTTCTACTCCCTAGTCCAATTCAATGGTTTAGGTCCTTTACCTATGAGCAGTACATTTTCGACGACGATTACGATATTTGTTCACCTTGGCCTCTCATACAAAGAAACTCAATTTGATGCGGTTACAAAACAAAGTTAGGAAATTTACTTCATATATGTGGTATAATGAAAATAAGATCCTGTTATATCAGCAAATGTCCAACTGGTTTGTAACAAACAAGTGGTAACTGTAGAGTAAATCTCTGGTATCCTGATAAACCCCTTTTGGGGGCTAGTTCCTAGGCCTTTAGTGTATCCATATCCTCATTCCCTACCGTACACACGTGATATGGTGGTGCACAATAAAATATGGGACATGACGTTCTTACTGTTTTATCTCAACTTTTCCTCGGAGAAGGAGGGAATGAATGGCTAAGTATGCACAGCCACTTTGTGCCATTCCAGGCTAGAGCACACCTGCCAGATCTACTGTTTCCAAGCACTTCCCAACTGCACTTGGCTAAATCATTTTAATCACGTTGCGAAAGGGGCATTACACTGCAGGTTACGTATTTTCCTATTTACATTGTTGAGTCTGGTGTTCATTTACCTTGAGCTGTTCGTTGAAGCTAGGTTGTCTGCTTTCATAAGGGTTTGTTGTGACTTACGTGTCATATTTCGGAGGAGGAAATGTCAAGCCTCGGTGGTTCAACATTGGCTAATTTTTTGTAGAGTGTAATTGTGTCAAAGATCAAGGTTTTGAGGATATGGCTTAGATTATGACGATCTGAGGTCTCATATTGTGTTACAGTTAGAGTATGTCACTGCCAAAAACAACACAAATCCTCGACTGCTCTCGTCCGGATTCTCGCTTAATGGATTTCGGTTCACTGTGAACCCAGATTCTCAATGTGATATATTTTCCCTAAGCTAGTATGCTTCTCTCCATCTTGCTACGCATAAGATTCAGAGGTGGTTAGCACTTCTCCATGCATGGTACAAGTGGGCTATTCTGCTAGGGTCTGGTATACAATGGTGTCCAGTAAACTTTCTCTGGGGTTATTTCCCCTGAGTGACTATCTTTCTCTGGGGTTGTTTACAATGAGTGTCTACATTTCTCTGGGGTTATTTCCCCTGAGTGACTACCTTTCTCTGGGGTTGTTTCTCGTGAGTGACTACCTTTCACTGGGATTGTTTTTCCCTGAGCGTCTACCTTTCTCTGGGGTTATTCCCTGAGTGACTATCTTTCTCTGGGGTTGTTTTAGGTGAGTGACTAACTTTCGCTGGGGTTGTTTACCATGAGTGGTCCTACTTTCTTTGGGTTGTTTCCCTGAGTGTCTACATTTCTTGGGGTTATTTCCCCTAGATGACTTCTTTCTCTGGGGTTGCTTCCTGATGACTAACCTTTCTCTGGGGTTGTTTGCCTGAATGACATACCTTTCTCTCGGGTTGTTTCCCCCTAAAGTGACTATCTTTCACTGGGGTTGTTTCCCCCTGATGATTTAAACCCTTCTCTGGGTTGTTTCCCCTGAGGACTACCTTTTCTCGGGTTGGGCTTCCCCTGAGTGACTACGTTTCCCTGGTTATTCCCAGAAATGCCCTACGTTTCCGGTTATTTTCCTGATGACTACCTTGCTAGGTTTTTTCCCCATGATGACTTTCTCTGGTTGTTTTTTTCTCTGTGGTAATAGGAGTTTTTCGTAGGGGGGTAATGAACGTTTTCAGCGTTATTAAGCGTTTTTGGCGGTAATAGGCGTTTTTTTCCTCGGTATGTAAAGCCCAGATTCAAACGTTCTTTAGCAAACAGTGTAGATCTGAACTTTTACCCTGGGGAGGGGTGTTTACGCGCGCGGCGAGCGGCGCCACCACAACACACACACACACACACACACAACACAACACACACACACGGCCCTTTCAGATCAAATGCATTTCCAAAGGAACTAAAAATATGCAAAACAATGAGATTTTGGGATTGCCAAGAATTAATTTTATAAATGAAAAACCCAACAAATATGGAATTTCTAAGAAAAATTATGAATATTAGATACATGAATTGATTTCGTGAAGCGAATTAATGTCATACACGACACATGTTATCCCAGTTTTAACCAATGTGGCGATAACTCTGGGGGTTTGACGATAAGCAGAAACCTTGGTGACACCAGTAGTCGCTCTCACGTCACTCTGGTCGTCACTATGGCGTATCAACGCCAGCATTGTTTCATGGTGAAGATTTGGCTCTGCTTACTTATGTTTGGTGGCCTTTGTAACCATCTTTAACCTTCATTTTTAACCTCCATTTTTAACCTCCATCTTTAATCTCCATCTTTAATCTCCATCTTAATCTCCATCTTATCTCCATCTTTAATCTCCATCTTTATCCTCATCTTTAACCTCCATCTTTAACCTCCATCTTTAACCTCCATTTTAACCCCCATCTTTAACCTCCATCTTTAACCTCCATCTTTTACCTCCATCTTTAACTTCCATCTTTAACCTTCATCTTTAACCTCCATCTTAAACCTCCATCTTTAACCTCCATCTTTAACTTCATCTTTATCCTTCACCCTTTTAACCTCCATCTTTAACCTCCATCTTTAACCTCCATTTTAACCTCCATCTTTAACCTCCATCTTTAACTTCCTTTTTAACCTCCATCTTCAACCTCCATCTTCAACCTCCATCTTAAACCTCCATCTTTAACCTCCATCTTTACCTCATCTTTAACCTCCATCTTTAACTTCCATCTTTAACTTCCATCTTTAACTTCCATCTTTAACCTCCATCTTTAACCTCCATCTTTAACCTCCATCTTTAACCTCCATCTTTAACTGGACACTGCTGTGAAAGTTAAAGATGAGTTAAGTTTCTTAATCTGTTGGATTAGATCAACCCGGCCATCTTGTCTCGTCGGTGTCGAGTGAACCATTTCGATCAACAAGGCTAAGAGACAAAGAAATAATAGTTAAAACCCGGACAAGAAGTCTGTGAAATGATAGGTAAAAAGCCTTTAAATAATATGCTGTGGAGTAAGAATAATTCTGTGAAAATACTTAAGTCCAGTCAGGTCAGGTTACTTGAACAAAAATATAAACAATATAAAATATAAAAAGTAATAAGAATGGGAAAACCATACATAAAGACTTGTTGGAGCGGGAAGGTAAGTTATGTCCAGTATGTTAGGAGGCTCCCATGTTAACTCCCACCACCTGGAAAAGGTGGGGGACGTAGAGAGGTAACAACGTACCCCCAATACCCACTCTCTCTCTCTTATTCCCTCCACTTTCCCCTTCCATATCTCTGTCGCCACTCTTCTCCCCTCCTCTTTCTACTCCACCCCCCACCTCCCCCTCCCCCTCCCTCCCTCCGCCCCAAAACACAAACCGCGCGCGCGCACACACACACCACACCTTCACACACACACACACACACACCCCACACACACACACACAACACACACACAAACCCCACACACACACCTTCACACACAGCAACCTTCACACACACGCGCCACATACACACACACACACACCAACACACACACACACCTACACACACACACACCACACACAACACACACACACAAACACACACACCTACACACAACCCCCTACACACACACACCACACCTACACACACACACCTACCACACACACACACAAAAACACCTACACACAACACACAAAACACACCTACACAACACAAACACCCCACACACACACGTTCCACACACAGACAACCTTCACACACATCACCTTTCACACACACACTACACACACAGTCAGCAGCAGACGTGGTCACAAGGCTCCCAGAACTTTAGTGGTTTAGTCGTGCAGTAAATGCTACAGTAAAAAGTGGTAGGACAACGTCAGTGAACAATCCTACGAGTGTAACCAGAGTTATTATTAAAAAAGTCGAGAGAAGCCGAAATCTTTAATAATATTTCAAAGTGTCCCAAACCGTAGTCCCGGTTAGTGCTAGAGCTTCTGTTCACACAGATTTTAAATATCAAAGATTCAAGTGAGTGTGGAAGCGGGTGTTCAAGAATTTGAGAGATTTATACCAAGTAAATGTGGGGCACCTACAGTGAGAGTGAAAAAGTAATAAAGCAAAAGTAAAAGAAAAAAAATATATAACAAGGAAGTGGCAGAGCCTTAAACAGTGACGCACAACAGTTGTGTGACCCTTATACAATAAAGTGTAACCCCGAATGTGAAGTGTATTCCAATATAAGTGAAGTGTATTCTATCATAAGTGACATTGAGGGATGCGGGATCCATGAGCATATACGGTTATAAAGATCACAGGTGAAGAATTTTCAAATTAGTGATAGAAGGCGTGTGTACGACGACTACGTCATCAGCATCTGGCAACTTGTCATCGCATCACTGCCAGTTTTAAGTATCACTCACCTGTTGGGGTTGTTTTGGGGGTTCTGAATCCTGGCCTTGCGTCACTGTTAGATACTGGTCACTCACTCCTGCAAGCTATCACCAGAATTAGAGCAGAAATAGCATAGATAAGGTGAAGATAGTGTTGACTAGCGAGGAGCAGCCTAGCGAGGGGAAGCCTAGTGAGGGTGACGTCAGACACTCCTAGAAGCTGAGACAAGCTAAATTTTTACAACCTAATTACTTTCTGTGTTTTATAAGTAGAAGTGATAAGTGCTAGAATCACTGTTGGTAGTTTTAGAAATACGGGTATTAATACTGATATTTATTAGCAGTATGAATACTTAGAAGTGGGGGCACACACACACACACCGCGTGCACGCACACACACACACACACACACAACCACACACACCACACACACACACACACCACGCGCAATACACACATCAGGCGCATATAACAGGAAGGGGACTGCAATGGATCAGAGAATACCTGACAGGAAGGCAACAACGAGTCATGGTACGTAATGATGTATCACAGTGGGCACCTGTGACGAGCGGGGTCCCACAGGGGTCGGTCCTAGGACCAGTGCTATTTTTGGTATATGTGAACGACATGACGGAAGGGTTAGACTCAGAAGTGTCCCTGTTTGCAGATGATGTGAAGTTAATGAGGAAGAATTAAATCTGATGAGGACCAGGCAGGACTTCAAAGAGACCTGGACAGACTGGACACCTGGTCCAGCAAATGGCTTCTCGAATTTAATCCTGCCAAATGCAAAGTCATGAAGATAGGGGAAGGGCACAGAAGACCACAGACAGAGTATAGGCTAGGTGGCCAAAGACTGCAAACCTCACTCAAGGAGAAAGATCTTGGGGTGAGTATAACACCGAGCATGTCTCCGGAAGCACACATCAATCAGATAACTGCTGCAAGCATATGGGCGCCTGGCAAACCTGAGAACAGCATTCCGATACCTTAGTAAGGAATCATTCAAGACACTGTACACCGTGTAGTCAGGCCATACTGGAGTATGCAGCACCTTTTTGGAACCCGCACTTGATAAAGCACGTCAAGAAACTAGAGAAAGTACAAAGGTTTGCGACAAGGTTAGTTCCAGAGCTAAGGGGAATGTCCTATGAAGAAAGATTAAGGGAAAATCGGCCTGACGACACTGGAGGACAGGAGGGTCAGGGGAGACATGATAACGACATATAAAACTACTGCGTGGAATAGACAAGGTGGACAAAGACAGGATGTTCCAGGGAGGGGAACAGAAACAAGAGGCCACAATTGGAAGTTGAAGACACAAATGAGTCAGAGAGATAGTAGGAAGTATTTCTTCAGTCATAGAGTTGTAAGGCAGTGGAATAGCCTAGAAAATGACGTAGTGGAGGCAGGAACCATACACAGTTTTAAGACGAGGTTTGATAAAGCTCATGGAGCGGGGAGAGAGAGGGCCTAGTAGCAACCGGTGAAGAGGCGGGGCCAGGAGCTAGGACTCGACCCCTGCAAACCACAAATAGGTGAGTACAAATAGGTGAGTACACACACACACCACATAGACACATAACAACACACACACACTCACACATAAAACACACAACACACACACACACACACACACCACAAACACACCCATATACAGGATTTCACACCTTCCTGTGAAGTGATCCTCTAACCCTTCCTTCCCCCCCCGCCTCCCTCTCCCCTCCTCTCTCTTCCTCTCTCTCTCTCTCTCTCTCTCTTCCTCTCCTCTCATCTCTCTCTCTCTCTCTCTCTCTCTCTCCTCTCTCTCTCTCTCTCTCTCTCTCTCCCCTTTCCTCATCCTCTCTTCCTCTCCTCTTCCTCTCTCTCTTCCTCTCTCTCTTCCTCTCACTCTTTTCCTTCTCTTCTCCTTCTCTCCTCCCTCTCTCTCCCTCTCCCTCCCTCTCCCTCTCTCTCCCCCCCTCTCTCTCTTCCTCTCTTTCTCTCTCTCTTCCTATTCTCTCTCTTTCCCTCTCTTCCCTTGTCACTCCCCCCTCTCTCTTACCTTTTCCCTCTCTCACTTTCTCCCCCTTTTCCCCTCCTTCTACCCTCCCCTTCTCTCTCTTTCTCCCTGTCTCTCACTCTCTCCCCCTTTTTCTTTTTCACTTTCTCTTTTACTAAAAAAAAAAAAAAAAAATGGTTGGGACTCGCAGGAATCAGGGATCAGATGACAATGGTACTGGTAGGGAGGAATGGATGGAGGAGCAGTGGAAAAGGATAGAGCAAGAATGGGAGAGAAAATAGGGAGAGCTTTCTGAAAAAATGGAGAAAGAGCTCTCTGTGAAATGGGAAAAGAGGTTGGAGAAGGAGACGAAGAATTGGGAGGCACAAGTCGAAACTGCAGTAGCCAGGGTAAAGGTTCTAGAATTTGAGGTAAACAGGCTGAAGCATGTCTCAGGGGTAGTGACCAGAGAAGACACACCATACGAAGCTGAGAGGCTGAACAGGAAGGAAGGAGATATGAAATATGGTAAGGTCCTATCAGCCTGCAAAGAAGGGCCAGGGAGTGGAAGGGAAGAGCAGATGGGTGCAGATGGAGAGGGAGATAGGTCGAATGCTGAGGCACAACCATGCTACCAAGAGCCACTGGAAAAATCAAGGGAGAAAATGACCACATACCGACAGGAACCAGAGTCACAGAGGGAGAGGCAATGGGAGGAGGAAAGGGCAAAATCAGTGTTTATCCATGGGCTTCGGGAGAGAGAGGAAAGGACACACACTGAAAGACGGCAGGAAGAAAGAAAGGAGATTGAGAAAATCATCACGGAAATAGGGGGAGAAGACATGGACGAGATTGTAAATTTTCAGAGAATAGGGGAGTACTTGAAGGGGAGAAACCGACCGATCAAGCTGATTCTCAGGACAAAAACAGTGCGGAACAGGATCCTCCAAGAAAAACCACGGTTGAGAAGCTCGGAAGAGTACAAGAAGGTGTTCCTAGACAGAGACAGAACACAAAAAGAGAGACAGCAGCTGAGGGAGAGGACAAAAAGCGAAAGGAGCTAGGAAAGGAGACAAGGATGGAACCAGCAGAGGTCAGTCAGAGCAGAACAGAGCAGCAAGAGCAAGCACACACACAACTATTCTCAGAACCCCACAACCTATCACCATCCCAACACACAATACAATCCATACCCACAGCTTCCACCCAACCTCAACCATAGAATCCCACAGTATGGTACCAGGTCTCCCACCCCCACAGGCCCCCCAAACCACAGTGTTGGAAAGGAAACTGAAGGTATGGTACACAAACGCTGATGGAATAACAAACAAGTGGGAGGAGTGGCACAAAAGAGTCAAAGAGGCATCACCGGACATCATAGCAATCACAGAAACCAAGCTTACAGGTATGATAACAGATGCCATCTTCCCAACGGGATACCAGATCCTGAGGAAAGACAGAAGGAACAGAGGGGGGGGAGAAGTGGCATTGCTGATCAAACACCGATGGAATTTTGATGAGCTGGAGAGAGGAGACAGCGGAGAAGAAAGTGATTGCATAGCGGGAACGCTTCACTCTGGAGGTCCCAAGGTGATAATTGCAGTTGATGTATAACCCACCACACAACAGCAGAGGCAAAGGCAAGGGTATGACGAGAGCAATAGAGCGATGGTTGACACACTGGCTGCAGTGGCCAGAAGAGCTCAGACATGCAGGGCAAAGCTGCTGATCATTGGCGACTTTAACCACAAGGAGATCGAATGGGAGAACTTGGAGCCACATGGGGGCCAAGATACATGGAGGGCTAAGATGATGGAGGTGGTACTGGAAAACTTCATGTACCAACACGTAAGGGACACTACAAGAGAGAGAGGAGAGGATGAACCAGCAAGACTGGACTTAGTATTCACCTTGAGTAGTGCAGATATTGAGGACATCACATATGAAAGACCCCTTGGGGCCAGCGATCATGTGGTTTTGAGCTTCGAATACACAGTAGAGCTGCAAGTGGAGGGGGAAGCAGGAAGGCCAGGACGAATGAAACCAAACTACAGGAAAGGGGACTACACAGGAATGAGGAACTTCCTGAATGAGGTTCAGTGGGACAGAGAACTGGCAGGGAAACCAGTTAATGAGATGATGGAATATGTAGTCACAATGTGCAAGGAGGCTGAGGAGAGGTTTGTACCCAAGGGTAACAGGAATAATGAAAAAGCCAGGATGAGCCATGGTTCACTCAAAGATGCAAGGAGGCAAAAACCAAGTGTGCTAGGGAATGGAAGAAATATAGAAGGCAAAGGACCCAGGAGAATAAGGAGAGCAGTCGTAGAGCCAGAAACGAATATGCACAGATAAGAAGGGAGGCCCAACGTCAATATGAAAACGACATAGCAGCAAAAGCCAAATCTGACCCCAAGCTGTTATACAGCCACATCAGGAAGAAAACAACCGTCAAAGACCAGGTAATCAGGCTAAGGAAGGAAGGAGGAGAGACAACAAGAAATGACAGTGAAGTATGTGAGGAACTCAACAAGAGATTCAAAGAAGTGTTCAAAGAGGAGACAGAAGGGGCTCCAGAAAGACGGAGAGGTGGGGTACACCACCATGTGCTGGACACAGTACACACAACCGAGGAAGAAGTGAAGAGGCTTCTGAGTGAGCTAGATACCTCAAAGGCAATGGGGCCAGATAACATCTCTCCATGGGTCCTGAGAGAGGAGCAGAGGCGCTATGTGTACCTCTAACAACAATATTCAATACATCTATCGAAACAGGGAGATTGCCTGAGGCATGGAAGACAGCAAATGTGGTCCCCAAACTTTAAATAAAGGAGACAGACTTGAAGCACTAAACTACAGACCAGTGTCACTGACATGTATAGCATGCAAAATCATGGAAAAGATTGTCAGGAGAAGAATGGTGGAACATCTAGAAAGGAATGATCTCATCACCAGCAGACAACATGGTTTCAGAGACGGAAATCCTGTGTCACAAACCTACTGGAGTTCTATGACATGGTGACAACAGTAAGACAAGAGAGAGAGAGGGGTGGGTGGATTGCATTTTCTTAGACTGCAAGAAGGCGTTTGACACAGTACCACACAAGAGATTAGTGCAAAAACTGGAGGACCAAGCAGGAATAACAGGGTAGGCACTGCAATGGATCAGGGAATACTTGTCAGGAAGACAGCAGCGAGTAATGGTACGAGGCGAGGTGTCAGAGTGGGCACCTGTGACCAGTGGGGTCCCACAGGGGTCAGTCCTAGGACCAGTGCTGTTTCTGGTATTTGTGAACGACATGACGGAAGGAATAAACTCCCAGGTGTCACTGTTTGCAGATGACGTGAAGTTGATGAGAAGAGTTCATTCGATCGAAGACCAGGCAGAAATACAAAGGGATCTGGACAGGCTGCAGACCTGATCCAGCAACTGGCTCCTGGAGTTCAATCCCACCAAGTGCAAAGTCATGAGAATTGGGGAAGGGCAAAGAAGACCGCAGATGGAGTACAGTCTAGGGGGTCAGAGACTACAAACATCACTCAAGGAAAAAGATCTTGGGGTGAGTATAACACCAGGCACATCTCCTGAAGCGCACATCAACCAAATAACTGCTGCAGCATATGGGCGCCTGGCAAACCTCAGAACAGCATTCCGACATCTTAATAAGGAATCGTTCAGGACCCTGTACACCGTGTACATTAGGCCCATATTGGAGTATGCGGCACCAGTTTGGAACCCACACCTTGCCAAGCATGTAAAGAAACTAGAGAAAGTGCAAAGGTTTGCAACAAGACTAGTCCCAGAGCTAAGAGGTATGTCCTATGAGGAGAGGTTAAGGGAAATCAACCTGACGACACTGGAGGACAGGAGAGATAGGGGGGACATGATAACGACTTACAAAATACTGAGAGGAATTGACAAGGTGGACAAAGACAGGATGTTCCAGAGACTGGACACAGTAACAAGGGGACACAGTTGGAAGTTGAAGACACAGATGAATCAAAGGGATGTTAGGAAGTATTTCTTCAGCCACAAAGTAGTCAGGAAGTGGAATAGTTTGGTAAGCGATGTAGTGGAGTCAGGATCCATACATAGCTTTAAGCAGAGGTACGATAAAGCTCATGGTTCAGGGAGAGTGACCTAGTAGCGACCAGTGAAGAGGCGGGGCCAAGAGCTTGGAATCGACCCCTGCAACCTCAAGTAGGTGAGTACAAACTAGGTTACACACACACCACAACCTTCACACAAAACAATCACACACAACAACCTTCACACACACACAACCTTCACACGCACAACCTTCACACACACACAACCTTCCCCAACACACACACACAACCTTCACACACACACAACCTTCACACACACACAACCTTCACACACACACAACATTCACACACACACAACCTTCACATACACACAACCTTCACATACACACACTTCACACACACACAACCTTCACAACACACAACCTTCACAACACAACCTTCACACACACACAACCTTCACATACACACAAACCTTCACATACACACAACCTTCACAAAACACAACCTTCACATACACACAACCTTCACACACAACCTTCACATACACACAACCTTCACATACAACAACCTTCACATACACACAACCTTCAACATCCACACACAAACCTTCACACACACACACACACAACCTTCACACACACACACAACAACCTTCACACACACACAACCTTCACACACACACAACCTTCACACACACACAACCTTCACACACATACACCTTCACACATATACATCTACACACACCTACACACACCTACACACGCCTACACACCAAGTAATCTGGTTGAGGATAGAAGCTTGGGTGCTCGCAAGAAACGACCAAGAAGTATGTGAGGAGTTCAACATGAGATTTAAAGAAGTATTTACAGAGGAGACAGGATGGACTCTGGAAAGTCAGCACTAACTCCCGTCCAGCACTAACAAGTGTTGGATGAAATACACACAACCGAGGACGAGGTGAAGACGCTGCTAAGTGAACTAGATACCTCAAATGCGGTGGGACCAGACATCTCTCACTAGGTCCCTAAAGAGGGAGTAGAGACGCTATGTGTGCCACTAACAATCTTCAACACATCTACTGAAACTGGGCAACTACCTGAAGTATGGAAGACGGAAAATGTATATCCCTTTTTTTTAAAAAAATTTTACAGACATGAGGCTTTAAAACTACAAAAGCCCACTGACGTGAAATAAAGGCAAAGTAATGGAGAAGTTTTCGGGGGAAGGGGGGTAGACACCTAGAACGGAACAATTAAAAAACGAAAACCCACACATTTTCAAGGAAGGAAAATTCTTGTCACGGAAGTAAGACAAAAAAGAGGGGGGTGGGTAGATTGCATTTTTTTGGGGAGGGAAATTTTGGGCCTTTCGACACATTTCCCACAAGAGTTTAGTGAAAAAAAGCTAAAGAACAGGCATGCTAATGGGAAAAAAAAAGGCCCACTGCAATGGTCAAAGAATCCCTGAAAAGGGAAAAAACGAGTCATGGTCCCTGTCAAAGAGGGGCCTGGACGAGCGGGCTTTTTACAGGGGCCCGTCCTAGGACCAGTGTTTTTTGGTATAGGAACGACGTAAACGGAGGAAAAAATTTTAAAAGGCCCTGCCTGCAAAAGTGTCAAGTTAATGAGGAGAATTAAATCGGAGGGAGTACCTGGAAATTCTGCAGCCCCCTCCCCCCAAACTGGCCTTTCGAATTTAACCCCCCAAAATGAAAAGTCATGAAGATGGGGAAAAAGGGCAGTGAAGACCGCAGAGGGGGATAGGCTAGATGGCCAAAGCGGGAAAACCCCTCATAAAGGGAAAAGGATCTTAAAATTTAAATTTTAAAATTTTAAAAAAGCACATCCCTAAGGGAATTTCAACCAATTTTTTAACTGCAGTATAGGGGCGCCTGACAAACCTGAGAATAGCGCCCCGATTCCTAAAAAAAGGAATCGTTCAGGATTTTTAAACCACCAAAAAACGCCGGGAAAATATTGGAGTGTACGCACCAGGTTTTTAAAACCCACACCTTGTCAACCCCGTAAAGAAATTAGAGATAGTTTTCCAAAAAGGGTTTTTAACAAGACTAGTCCCCGAGCTAAGGGGAAAAATCCAAAGAAGAAAGGTTCAGGGAAATTTGGCTTGACGACATTGGAGGGGCAGGAAAGGGTTTGGGGGGACATGATAACGACATATAAAAAATACTGTAGGAATTGGGCAAGGGGGTAAAGAGGAAGTTTCCCCGAGGTGGGACACAGAAACAAAGGGGTTAAAAATTGGGAAATTGAAGATTCAGATGAACAGAGGGTTGATAGGAAGTATTCTTCAAACACAGTTGCCAGGGGAAGGGGGTTTGTCGGGGAAAAAGACCCTAGGGGGGGAGGAAGAATACATAGTTTTAAGAAGGTATGATAAAGCTTTAAAGGAGCAAAGGGGGGAAAAAAAGAGGGACCTAGTACGATCAGAGAAGAGGCGGGGGGCCCGGAGCTATTAATCGAACCCCCGCAACCCCAAAAGGGGAGTATAAATGCGCCACCTGGAAGCACACACCGTGATTAATTCTCATGGGAATATTCTACATGGAAATTTTTTTTTTTCAAGATTTGAAGATGGAAAAAGGGAAAAACAAAATTTTATGGGTTCACGAAAATTTAAAAAAATTTAAAAGGGAAGGGGGTGTGATCATAAACCAAAATTTTTTCCTCTCCTGGGTTTTTTCGTTAATTTCTTTAATTTTCACTCAGTTTGTCCCTAAACTTTTTTTTCCTTAAATTAAAAGAATAGAAGTAATGCTAAACAAGAAGGTCCGGAAAAGAGGTAGAAATAATTAAAAAAAAAAAATGAAGTTGATTTTTTGAGGGAATTATTTATGGTAAAACAAACCCTTAAAAATTATAGATTTCATTTCACTATTTTTTTTTGCTCACCTACATTTTTTTCTTTTGATAAACTAAATTCTAATGACCAGAAATTTTTATTTTAACATTTAAAGAAGCTACCAAAAATAAATAAAATCCTGTAGGGGGAATATTCTTTCGGCGATTTTTTTTTTTTTAAAATTTCTAAGGTTTTCATGAAAAACAATGTTTCTCATCAAAAAAACAATGTTTTTACCCTCCAAAAACACAATGTTTCTACATCAAACCCCAAAAGTTTCTACATCCACTTGGGTTTTTACATTTAAACACAAAGTTTTCCCACATTTAAACACCAAAGTTTCTTTCACAAACCAATTTTTTTAATTTAAACACAATTTTTTCTACCTCAAAAACAATGTTTTTTTACATCAAACAAAAATGGGTTTTTTACATCAAAAAACAATGTTTCTACATCAAACAATGTTTTACATCAAAAAAATGTTTCTACATCAAAAACAAAGTTTTTTACATCAAAAAAAAGTTTCTACCCCAAACAATGTTTTTTACATCAAACACTGAATATTTTACAATAAAAAGAAGAAAAAAAATCAAAATTTTATTTAGAAAATGTTTTTGTTTTAATAAATTTTCACAGATGATCATAAAATTTCATCCTCTTTATTCACTTTGTGTTTGTTCTTTTTCCCTTTTGGTCCAACGTTCAAAGATTTTTTGTGAGTATTTTTCTGGAACATTCTTCAAAAACACTCAGGTGGTCGTTTATCTGTAAAAAAACCAAAACCAAAAACCTGAAAAGAGAATTTTTTTGAATTTTTACTTAGCAGTCTCAAATTTCTTTGTGGGAAATTCACTTTTTTTTCTTTTATTTTTTTAAAGAATCTCAAAATTTGGGAATTATGAGCGTGTCTGTTTCCCCATTTTTCTCGGGATTTTATTCCCCCGAAAGTTTTTACAAAAACCTGAAAATATTGTGACTTAAATGTACCCAAAAGTAATAATCCTCCATTTTCTCTCTTCGGTGATTTCTTATTCATTACCCCATTCGTATCAAAAGCTGTTCAAAGTCGAACCCTTAAAGAAATGATAAAATTTTTGGGAAAGTTTAGCGAAAAAATTTCCCTCCCGTTTGTACCATATACAAAACACACGAAAATCCCCACTTTTTAAATTAAACAAAGACAGCCCCTCATGTTATTGCTTGCCATACATTATTACAGTAACCCACCTTTTCTGATGTATTTTGTTTGCCTTTCATTTTATACTAGTCATCCACCATCCTGAGTTTTTGTCTTCCCATACTTTTTATACTAGTCACCCCCACCTTCCACAGTTCTTATTCTTTTTGGAATGGTATTAACATTCTATGAAGGTTAAATACTGCAGTTGATTCCTTTATTCCTTCACACCCATCTTTTTGAGATGCTTTAGTGTTTTTAGAAAAGTTTACCAATGCCAAATTGGGAATTCACCAAAAATTTTCCCTAAATTTTATCTAAAAAAAAACTTCCAACCATACACACGACTCTCACATCAAACTAACACCTCCATATTTATTCGAGTAATGAAAGTTTAAAAAAAGAATGAAGTTAACTATAAATTTTAAAAAACAAATTATATTCAATTAAAAAAGGATCATTCAATTCTTTTTTATTTTTTATAAATTTTTCCTGTTTGGGTATGACGGCACTTTGGGAAAAATCCTTTAAAGTTAAGTTTGTTCCAAAGAAAGTTTCATATTTTTTTTTTCCTTGAGTGCCATTTCATTCACATTGCTCTAATTCTTCGTCAGCTTCCACCTCGCACTTTTTCAACTTTTCACCATTAAGGTACATCCAACATTTCTTAAAAGACTGCAAAAACTTTCCCTAAAGACGTACTTTGACAATCATTTAAATCTTATATTCTTTCCCAACAAAATTAGCCACGGTTTTTGTCCTACTTACAAACGCCTGTGATACACTAACTCCATTTCTCCCCAATTCTCATACGGCGTAACATAAGAGTCATTTACATTTTAAAAATTTTTTAAACCCCCGCTGTATACAAATTCACCCCCATTTCTCCGAAATCATTTTTTTCACGTCAATAAAATTTTTTAAAAAAAATTCTTATTAAAAAAAAAATATTTTTTCATCCTTTCCTTACATGAACTTTTTATCTTTTAGTATGTTCAAACACACACACACACCCCACAACACACACACACACACACACACACACAGATAACAGCATACAAATATTTCGAGGAAAAGAAAAGGGGCGAGTGTTACGAGTATGGGGCCCAAACCCCTTATATTTTTTAAAAAAAAGGGAAAGCCCCTTTATATTATAATACATGTATATAGTTAAGGCAAAAAATTAATGCTAATATTTTTCGTATTATATTATTTTTTTTAGGCTTAAATTTTCTATTTCCATGAAATTTTGGGAAACCACTAGTTTAAGTGCCAGTTAGCAGTTCAGGTACTGGGGCTCCCTCAGTCCAGGGGCCCAAACCCTGACGTAGGTTTAAACCCCAAAAGTGGTACCGGCATAGGTTCACGGGCCCCCTCCCTCAAGAAGGTTTTTCAAAACCCCCTTGCTCTGATATTTTTTACAGCACCCCCTGAGATTTTCCCCTTCACACTTAAACTCTACAAAGAAATTCCCACTACAGTCGGGCTTCATAGCCAAGGAGCATACCCCCGCTCTTTTAACCTCTCATAAGGACAGGTCAATTTTCTGTGGTGGTCTTTTTTTCTTTAAAGTTTGGATTCCTTTCAAAAGTTTGTCACTTCGAGTTTTTTTTACCGGGTAAAAAAACTTTCGGGTGACTGAATAAGCCTTGCCCGGCCCTTTGATTTTAAAATTTGGGGGGTCTAACCCAATTTTTAGTCTTTTTGGGAAGGGGAAATGAGACTAATCCGCCATTTAAACGATTTCTTGTATACTCTAAAATTGATAGTTAAAAAGGGTTTTTTATAAGCTTTTGTAATTTTACTTGTGGCTGGGTCTTAATAAGCCTTTTTGGGTGCAAAATTATTGGCAAATTTTAATACAAAGCCAACCCCAAAGGGGTTTTCATTTATTCATATAAATGTACTGTACCGGGATTTTAAAACCTGGGGGTGAAACCAAAAAGAAATGTAAGATTTAAATCCTTTTTTTAAATTTTAATAAAAACCCAAAACAAACTTTAAGCTAAAACAAACTAGTAAAGTTTCTTTTTTTTAGTTTTTTTGTTTGGGAAATCCTAATTCTTAAGTTGTTGCAAAACAGTAAACAGGGCCATATTTTCAATAAAAAAGTTTCCCTTAAAAACACAAAAAAAACCCATCCCTTTGGAAAAGGGTTTAAAAACGATTTTTTGAAACCAGAGCGGGATTTTCCAGAGATTGGACCCCGGAAAAAAGGGGTTTCACAATTGGAAATTAAAAGACTCAAATGAGTGAAAGGGATGAAGGAAGTTTTTTCCCTTCTGTCATAAGTTGTCGGGAAGTGGAAAAAGTCTGGAAAGGAGGTAGTGGGGGCGGGAACCATACATCCGTAAGGGGGGGTTAAGAAAAAAAGGCTCAGGGAGCAGGGAGAAAAACCAATACGATTAGTGAAGAGGGGGGGTCGGGGAGCTAAGTACAAAAGTGAGTACGACACATTTTTTTTCCTTTTCCCTTCAGAAATATTCTTTCAGAAACATCACTCCACTCATTTCACTACCATGAAAATTTTTAAAAAATTTAACCCAAAACCCCCGGCCGGATTAAAGGGCCGGGCGGTCATAGTCTCAAAAAAAAACCCACCCTCGCGTTAGCCACTAAAACCAGCTAGCCGCCTGGCTAGCGGGTCTAGGGGAAAAACGCAGGGGCTGGAGTTTTTGAGACCTAGACCCCCGGGTTCAACCCCGGGCCCGGGGGAAATTTTTGGGTTTGAAAACGGGGCCCTTAAACGTTTTCTTGAGTCCTTAAAAATTAGTTTAAAAAACAAAAAAATCGTTTCAACGTTACTCTTTTTTTTTTTTAACCCTTTGGGAAAACTTTAAAATTTTTTTCCGTACAAAAAACCCCAACAAAATACACACACACACACACACACACCCCACACACACACACACACACAAAACACACATCAGGGGGTAAACAAGGGTAAAAGGGCCAAAATCGGGCTGAAAAAAAAAAGGGAAACTCAGAAAAAAACGGCCCGAGTAACTAGGAGCTCAAAAACGAGTTTTAAAGGAAGAAATTTACAGTAGAACAGGAACGACTCTGGGAAGACAAAAGGGGGAAACACCAACAGGGAAAAACCCAAACCGATTTTTTGGATGACACACACAACGCAGGGGGAGGTGCAGAAGCTGCTAACGACACGAAACCTCAAAGGCAAAGGGAAACCGGACAATACTCCCCTAGGTCCTTAGAGGGGAGCAGAGACACGGTGAGGCCACAAACCCCCACAACTTTAAAAACATTCCGAAATTGGGCAACCACCTGAGGTTAAAAGACGGAAAATGTATCCCCATTTTTAAGAAAGGAGACGAAAAAGGGGCATTAAACAAGACCAGTGTCTCTGACGTTAAAGAAATGCAAAGTCAAGGAGGGGAATTATCGGGAAAAGTGGTGGAGCACCAGGAACGAACAAAATTAAAAAATGACTCCCAGCACGGATTCATGGAACCCAAATCCTGTCACAAACCTTCGGGGGTTTTTGAGGAGGTAACAGAAGCAAACACGAGAGGAAGGGTGATTTAAATTGCTTTTTTTCTTTGGACGCAGAAAGGTTTTTAACACAGTTCCCAAATGAGAAATTGCAAAAACTGGAGATCGGGGCGCATAAAACCCGGGGAAAGGCACTGAAATGGATCAGAGAACCCTGACGGGGGGAGACAACAATGATCTCGGTACGTGTTTGGGGTTTATCACAGTGGGCGCCAAACGTAGGGGCCCCCACAAGGGTCAGTCCTGGGACAAGGGGCTATTCTTCGAAAAATTGAAGGGACAGAATGGAAGGGACAGACCAGAAGTGTCCCTTTTTCGCAAAATTTTAAAATTTAAATTTAGGAAAAATTAGATAGGATCGGGAAAGGGCTACAAAGACCCCTGGACAGGCTAAACCCACGTGGTCCAGCAACTGGCTTCTTGAAATCAATCCCGCCAAAGGGAAAAGCCCATAAGGGGGGGAATTTTTTGGGGAAAGCAAAGAAACCCCACAGAGAAAGTCTAGGAGCCCCAAAGACTGAAAACCCCACTCAAGGGGAAAAACTTGGGGGGGAGAAATAACCCGGGATAAACCGTCCCGAAGCAATCAAAAACCAGATAACGGGCTGCACCCTTTGGGCGCCTGGCAAACCTGAGAATAGCGTTTCCTTTTACCTTATTTTGGGATTCGTTAAAGATACTGTACACTATTTTACTTCAAAACCCATCGGGATATAAAAGAAACCAGTTGGAAAACCCACACATGGTCAAGAAACGCCCCAAAAATTAGAGAAAGGGAAAAGGGGTTTGAAACAAGATTATTTCCCCCGGACATCGGGGGAATGTAAAAACGAAAAAGGGGTTAAAGGGAAGTCTGCCGGGAACGAAGCGGAAACGGGGAGGGCCAGGGAGACAGATAACGACATCAAAATGCTACTTGAAATAGTTTTGGTGGAAAGAGACAGGATTTCCTGAAAAAGGAAAACAAAACAAGGGGCCCAAACAACGGGAAAGCTAAAAGATCAAAACGACTCAAAGCGTTTTTAAAGGAGTGGAACAGCCCGGGCAACGACGTAGTGGACCCAGAAACCATACTTTAGTTTCCCAAGACAGGTATGAAAAAGATCAAGAGAGCAGAGAAAGGCCTTTGAAAGCGATTAGTGAGAGGCGGGCCCGGGACCTGGGGTTTTAAACCCCTGAAAACCACAATTAGGTGTGTACACCCCACACACACACCCCCCACACACACACACACACCAAAACCCACACACACCACAACACACAACACACACACACACACCCCACACCACACTTTGGAAAACCCTTCAAAAACCAACACGCAAGGGCCCACTACAAGAAGAAAAGAGCAGAGGAGGAACCAAAAAAAAGACTAACCTAGTTTTCACCTTGATTAGTGCAGATATTGGGGAAACACACATATGAAAGCCCCCTTGGGGCCACGATCTTTGGGGTTTTTAAAAAGCGTCAAATACAAAAAGACTGAACTTTAAAATGGTATAAAATCCCCGACGGGTTTTTTAGGAAAGACACATATGCAACAGTTAGGTATTTTTATTATAAAAACGTTTTCGCCTACACAGTGGGCTTCTTCATCAAGTACAGAAAAGTTATAGAACAAAAGGGATACTTGAAGAAGATGAAAATAAATCCATCCCCCTTAAATTTTTGAGGGGGTTTCCGCCCCCAGTCTGGAGAAGAAAATTTTTTCCTAGAAATGAAACAATATGGAAAAAGAAGGCAAAAAGGAGCTTTTTTTTAGCGCCAAGAGGAAAACGGGGGCCCTAGGAGAGGAAAGGGAACCAGATTTAAAAGGGGTCATGTCCTTCTAAAATCCGGGCCGCTCTCACTAGTGGAATTTTGTCGAAGTTGATTGCGGGTCTTCCCCAAGATCCCCTTTGTGTTGCAGTGCCCCTTAAAAGATTGAACTTTAAAAAGGGGTAAAAAATACCGACAGGTTGTTAGGTAAGACACATATGCAACATTTAGGTTCTTTATTTATAAAACGTTTCGCCTACACTTTAGGCCTTCTTCATCAAGTACAAAAAGTTGATAGAAGCAGAAGATACTTGAAGAGGGATGAAATTTCCAGCCCCATCCCCCAAAAAAGTGTCTTCCTAACACCATTTAGAGCTACAAGGGGAAAAGGGAACGGGAAGGCCAGGGCGAAAAAAAAAAAACCTACAAGAAAGGGGGACAAACCAGGGGAAATCAGGAATTCCGAAGGGGGTTCAGTGGGACAGAGCCCTGGCCAATTAATAGGTGGAATTGTATCAACAATGGCAAGGGGGCTGGGGAGGTTTTTCCCCAAGGGGTAATAGGAATTTTGAAAAGCCAGGATGAGCCCATGACTCCCCCAAAGGGGGCAGGGGGGAAAAAAAACCCAAATTTGTGCTAGGGAAGGGGAAGAAATTAAAAGGCAAAGGACCCAGGAAATAATGAGAGCAGTGGGTAGAGCCATTTTAAAAACGACATAGCGCTAAAGCCAAATCAAAAACCCGAACTTTTTAAAAACGCCACAAAAAGGGGAAAAAAACAGCCCGGGGACCAGGTAATCGGGCAAAGGGAAGGGAAGGAAGGAGGAGAGACAAAAAGAAATGACCGTAAAAATATGGGGAGGAACTCAACGAAAATTTAAAGGGAAAGTGTTCATGAGGAGACAAAAGGGGGCTCCAGAAAGCAGAGAGGGGGATAAAACCACCAAGTGCTGGACCCCAGTACACACAACCGAGAAAAAAGGAAGACTTCGGAGTGATAGATACCTCAAAGGAAAGGGGGGCCAAGAACATCTCCCCAGGGGGCCGGGGAAAAGGGGGAGCAGGGGCCCTTTTTTTTAATACCCCTAACAAAATATTAAAATAAAATCTCCCCCGAAAAAAGGAAAAAAAAATTGCCTGAGGAAAGGGAAAAGACGGGAAAATTAGCCCCAAAATTTTTAAAGAGGAGACAGACATGAAGCTCATTAAACACAGACCGGGGTGCACTGACATTTTAGTTTTCAAAACCAGGGAGAAGATTATAAATAAAGAGGGGAAGAACACTTAAAAAGGAAAATCCCCAAAAAACGAAACCCAACATGATTTCGGGGACGGGAAATCCTGTGTCACAACCAAATTTGGGGGTTCTATGACATGGTGACAGTAGTAAGACAAAGAAAAGGGGGGGGGATTGCTTTTTCCCTTGGGGACTCCCAAGAAGCGTTTGACACATTTTCCACACAAGAGTTTTAGTGAAAAAACGGGAAAAACCAAGCGGGGATAACAGGGAAGGCATTAAAAAGTTTTTCGGGAAGCAGCGAGTCATGGTACGTGGCGGGTGCCCAGAGTGGGCCCCTGTAAAACCACGGGGCCCCACAGGGGTTCCACATAGGACCAGGGCGGTTTCGGGTTTTTTTTTTGAACGACATGAGGGAAAGGAATAAAACTCCATAAAACTTTGAAGTTATGAGAATAATTCATTCGATAAAAGACCAGGCAGAACTACATGGGGCACCTAAACAAACCTCAAAACAGCATTCCGACATATTAAAAAGGAATCGTTCAAAGGGCCCTTACACCGTGTTTGGGAGGCCCCCTATTGGACAAAGCGGGAACCATTAAACCCACACCTTTGCCCCAAACACGTAAAAAAAAAAGGGAAAATGCAAAGGTTTTGCAAAAAGACCCAGGGCCCTGAGCTAAGAGGTAAAACCCCACGGGAAATTTTAAAGGAAAACGACCCCGACGACACTGGGGGACCAAAAGAGATAGGGAGGGTATGAAACGACAACAAAAAAACTGAGAGGAATTGAAAAGGTGGACCAAAACAGGGTGTTCCAGAATTGGACACAATTAAAAAAAGGGGACCCCAGTTGGAACCCGAAAACACAGATGAAACACAGGGGGTTTGGAAATAAATTTTTTTCATCCACAGAGAGTCCCGGAAGTTTGGAAAAAGGGTTTTGGGAAGCGATGTAGTAAAGGGAGGAACCAACACAGCTTTTAAACAGAGGGATATTTAAAACTCACGGTTCAGGGGGAGGGGACCCAGTAGCCCCCAGTTTAAGAGGGGGCCAGGAGCTAGGACTCAAACCCCCGCAACCTCAAAATTTATGAGTAAAACTAGGGGATATACACACCCATACACACACACACACACACCCCACACACACACACAAACGCAGCCAAACACACACACACACAAAACACACACACACACGCAACCCCCACACCCCACACACACACACACCCCAAAAACACACACACACACACCACGCACCACACACACACACACACACAAAGACACAACACCCGCGCACACACACACAACCACACACACATTTCGCACGCACGCACACACACACACCCCACACACACACACAAACGCCACACACACACACACACCCCCAACACACACACACACGCACGGGGCGCACACTCTCCCGCGATTTTACTTTAAACACTGCAAAAATATCTTAAAGAAAAAGGCCCCAAGTGCAACTAAAAAACATTTTTAAAAGTGGCAAAAAGTTTTTTGCTCTCCAGGGGCTTTTCAAGCCATTAAAGTAATGGGTTGATAAAGCTCCTGGGGAGCGAAAAGTTGCCATTAAAAAAAGCACATTTGTTTCACTTGTCCTTTTTACTTTACATAATTTTCGGGAAATTCTACCCCCTTTATTACAAAAAAAAATTTTTTTCCTGATCCCCCAAAGAAATTTTTTCACTACAAAAACTAAAGTCTTTTTTTTCATCCAAAATTCCTTTTTCTTTAAACCCAACTTTATTTCTTAACCTTTGCATCTCCCCAATTCAAAAAAAAACCCTCTCGAGAAAAAAAATCTCCCAAAAATTTTTAAAACACACATCCCCTATGAATCAGCAAAAATACTTTGTTTACTGCCCCGGTTATACTTCCCGGTAACAAAAACACAAGAATTTAAAAAACTCAACAATCCCTCTGACATGTTAATTTTTTTTTCTGTTCCCAAACTTTAATAATTTATAATATTATTTGGGGTTTTTTTAAAAGCAAAAAATTACATTTTTTCAACTTATCCCCGAAGTATAACAACTAGGAAAGGGGATTTTTCCCTTTTGGGATAAAAAAAATTTTTTTAACGTTAATTTTCCTCAAAATCAGTCAAGTGCTTTGGGGTAAAAAACCCTTTGTTTTGATTTTGAAAAAAACCCTTTAAATTTTTTTTATTCCATCACCAGGACTTGGTCCGGAGATGGGGAAATAAAAGTTTTCCCCACTCTGAACCAGGGAAGTACAAATGTCTGCACCGAACCAGGGAAGTACAGGTTTACCTTGGGGGCGGCTCCCCTTTAACAGGGAAATAAAGTGTCTGCACTCGAAAACCCGGGAAGTACATGTCTGCACTCTTTAAAACCCGGGAAATTTCATGTCTGCACTCTGAAGGGAGGGGAAATACAGTGTCCGCACTTTGAAAGGGAAAACAGTGTCTGCACCCCTGAACAGGGGAAATACATGTTTTGCACTCTAACCCGGGAATTTCAGTGTCCGCACTTTGAAGAAAGGGAAATAAAAGTGGTCCTGGGGGAAAAAGGGGGAATTTAAAAGGGAAATTCCCGTGTCCTGCACTTTAAAAAAGGGGAAATAAAGTGTTCCCGCAAATCTGAAACCCGGGAAATTTCAGTGGGGCTGCACTCTGAACCAGGGAAGTAAAAGTGTTCTGCACTCTGAACCAGGAAATACATGTCGGGACTCTGAAACCCGGGGAAATACAGTGTCCCGCACCCTTTTAAAAGGGAATACAGGGCCACTCTGAAAACAAAGGGGAAATACATGTCCCCGCAAATTGAAGGGGAATACAGGGCTGCACTCTGAACAGGGAAGTACAGTGTCTGCACTTTTTAACCCGGGGGAAATACAGTGTCTGCAAATCTTGAACCCGGGAAGAAAAGTGTCTTTCACTCGGGAAACCCGGGGGGGAAAAGTGGGCTGCACCCTGAACCCGGGAAGAAAAGTGCCCGCACTCTGAACCCGGTAATACATGTCCGCACTCTGAACCAGGGGAAAAAAAAGTGTCTGCACCCGAAAACCAAAGGGGAAATACAGGTCGCACCCCTGAACCCGGGAAGTAACCCCCGCCAAATGGGCTGCACTCCGAACCCGGGAAGTACAAACGGTCTGGGGGACCCCCTTTTTAAGTAGGAAGTACAGTGTCTGCACTCCGAAGCAGGGGAAATACGGGGCCTGCACTTTGAAGCAGGGAAGTACAGGGGTTTTGCACTCTGAAGCAGGGGAAAATTTCAGTGTCTGCAAATCTTTAACCAGGGAATAAAATGCCCCGCACTCTGAAAACCCGGAAGTAAAAATGTCTGCACTCCCGAAAACCCGGGAAGTACAGTGTCCCGCACTCTGAACCAGGAAGTACAGTTCTTTCACCGGGCCAGGGGTGTTAATGTTGCAGTTTTTTTAACTGTAGGTAAAGCCAAAACCACTGGCAAAAAAAGTGGGGGATGAAAATAAATTTTTTTTTTATTCCGGGCCACCCTGCCCTTTGGGGCCAC
Source organism: Cherax quadricarinatus (assembly GCF_026875155.1). NCBI lineage: Eukaryota > Metazoa > Arthropoda > Malacostraca > Decapoda > Parastacidae > Cherax > Cherax quadricarinatus. Next base: position 72,512,430 of record NC_069410.1, read on the forward strand.
CCCGCCTTTGGGCCACCCTGCCCTTGGGGGGTCACCCTGCCTTTTGGGGGGTTTTACCCTGCCTTGGTGGGGGCACCCTGCCTTGGTGGGGCACCCCGCCTTGGTGGGCCCCCCTCCTTGGTGGGTCCCCTGCCTTGGTGGGGCACCCCGCCTTGGTGGGCCACCCGCCTTGGGGTCCCCCTCCTTGGTGGGTCACCCTCCCCTTTGGGGGGTCCCCCTGCCTGGGGGGTTCCCCCCAGCCTTGATGGGTCACCCTGTCTTGGTTTGGGCACCCGCCTTGGTTTTTTCCCCCCCTGCCCCTTTGGGGGGTTAAACCCCCTTGGTGGGGCCCCCCGCCCCTTTGGGGGGTCACCCTGCCTTTGGGGGGTTTACCCGCCTTGGTGGGTCCCCCCAGCCTTGGGGTTCCCCCCTGCCCTTTGGGGGGTCCCCTGGGCCCTTTTGGGTCAAACCCGCCCCCTTGGGGGGTTACCCTGGGCCTTGGTGGTCAAAACCCGCCCCTTTGGGGGGTCACCCTCCTTGGTGGGTCACCCTTTCCTTTGGGGGGTTCACCCAGCCTTGGGGGGTCCCCTCCTTGGTGGGTTTACCCCCAGCCCTTTGGGGGGTCACCCCTGCCTTGGGGGTCCCCCCAGCCTTGGTGGGTCACCCTTTCCTTGGGGTCACCCTTTCCCTTGGGGGGCCACCCTGCCTTGGTGGGTCACCCTGCCTTTTTTTGGTTGGGGGTCACCCTGCCCTTGGTGGGGGGCACCCCTGCCTTGGTGGGTCACCCGCCTTTGGGGGGTCACCCCCCCCTTGGTGGGTCACCCTGGGCCCTTTTTTGGGGCACCCCACCTTGGTGGGTCACCCGCCCTTTGGGGGGTCACCCTGGGCCCTTTGGGGGGTCACCCGCCTTTTGGGGGGTCCCCCCAAACCTTGGTGGTCACCCTTTCCTTGGTTTGGGGCCCCCCTGCCTTGGTTGGGCCACCCAGCCCCTTGGGGGGTCCCCCCTGCCTTTGGGGGGTCACCCCCCCTTGGTGGGTCACCCTTCCCTTTGGGGGGTCACCCCCGCCTTGGGGGGGTCACCCCGCCTTGGTGGGTCCCCCTCCTTGGGGGGTCAACCCCGCCTTGGTGGGGCAAAACCCCCCTTGGTGGGGGCACCCTGCCCTTGGGGGGGTCACCCCTCCCCTTTGGGGGGTCCCCAGCCCTTTGGGGGGTCACCCTGCCTTGGGGGGTTTACCCACCTTGGGGGGTCACCCCCGCCTTGGTGGGTCCCCCCCCTTGGTGGTTTACCCCGCCCTTTGGGGGGTCCACCCATCTTTTGGGCCACCCTGCCTTGGTGGGGTTACCCGCCTTTGGGGGGTCCCCCCGCCTTGGTTTGGGCACCCCCGCCTTTGGGGGGGTCACCCTGCCTTGGGGGTTACCCCCGCCCCTTGGGGGGTCCCCCCCTGCCTTGGGGGGGGTCACCCAGCCTTTGGGGGGTCACCCTGCCTGGGGGCACCCTGCCTTGGTGGGGCACCCGCCTTGGTGGGGCCCCCCGCCTGGTGGGGCACCCTGCCTTTGGGGTCCCCCCTGCCTTGGGGGGGTCAACCCGCCTGGTGGGGCCCCCCTGCCTTTGGGGGGTTCCCCCCTGCCTTGGGGAACCCTGGGCCCTTTGGGGGGCCACCCCCGCCTTGGTGGGGTTTAAACCCCGCCTTGGTGGTCACCCTGCCTTGGTGGGTCACCCAACCTTTGGGGTCACCCTGCCCTTTGGTTTGGGCACCCTCCCTTTGGGGGGTCACCCTGCCTTGGGGGGTCCCCTGCCTTGGGGGGGTCACCCTGCCTTGGTGGGCCCCCCCTGCATTGGGGGGTCACCCAGCCCCTTTGGGGGGTCACCCTGCCTTTTGGGGGGTCCCCCCTGCCTTGGGGGTTTACCCGCCTTTTTGGGGGCCACCCTGCCTTGTTTGGGGGCCCTGCCCCGGGGGCCACCCTGCCTTGGGGGGCCCCCCCGCCTTGGGGGTCACCCCTGCCTTGGGGGGTTTACCCTGCCTTGGTGGGTCACCCTGCCCCTTTGGGGGGCCACCCGGCCCCTTGGGGGGTCACCCTGGGCCGGGGGGCCACCCCGCCTTGGGGTCACCCTGCCTTGGTGGGTTTTACCCTGCCCTTTGGGGGGTCACCCAGCCTTGGTGGGTTTACCCTGGGCCCTTTGGGGGGGTCACCCAGCCTTGTGGGGCACCCTGCCTTGGGGGTCACCCGCCTTGGTGGGGCACCCTGCCTTGGTGGGGCACCCTGCCCGGGGGGGTCACCCGCCTTGGTGGGGCACCCGCCCCTTGGGGGGGCACCCTGCCTTGGGGGGGTCCCCCCTGCCCCTTTGGGGGGTCCCCTGCCTTTGGGGGGTCCCCCCCTTGGGGGGGTCACCCTGCCCCGGGGGGTCACCCCCGCCTTGGTGGGTCACCCGCCCTTTTTGGGGCCAAACCCTGCCTTGGTGGGGCCCCCCTGCCTTGGGGCCACCCTCCTTTTGGGGGCCACCCTGCCCCTTTGGGGGGTCACCCTGCCTTGGGGGGTAACCCTGTTGGTTTGGGGCACCCTGCCTTGGTGGGTCCCCTGCCTTGGTGGGGGCCCCCCTGCCTTGGGGGGTCACCCTGCCTTGGGGGGCCCCCCCTGCCTTTGGGGGGCCAACCCCGCCTTTTGGGGGGTCACCCTGCCTTGGTGGGTCACCCGCCTTGGAGGGGGCACCCTGCCTTGGGGGGTCCCCCCTTTCCTTGGTGGGTCACCCCGACTTGGTGGGGCAAACCCCGCCCCTTTGGGGGGTCAAACCCCGTCTTGGTGGGTCCCCCCTGCCTTGGGGGTTTTCACCCTGCCTTGGGGGCCACCCTCCCTTTTGGGGGGTCACCCTGCCCTTTGGGGGGTCCCCCCGCCTTGGTGGGTCACCCTGCCTTGGTGGGTTCCCCCCCTGGCCTTGGGGGGTCAAACCCCGGGCCTTGGTGGGGCACCCTGGCCCTTTTGGGTCACCCAGCCTTGGGGGGTCACCCTGGCCCTTTGGTTTGGGGCACCCGCCTTTGGGGGGGCACCCTGCCTTGGTGGGTCAACCCCGCCTTGGTGGGCCCCCTGCCTTGGTGGGCCACCCTGCCTTTTGGGGGGTCACCCTGCCTTGGTGGGTCACCCTGCCTTGGGGGGCCCCCTGCCCGGTGGTCAAACCCGCCTTGGGGGTCACCCGCCTTTGGGGGGTCACCCTTCCCCCTTGGGGGGCCCCCCTGCCTTGGTTTGGGGGACCCTGCCTGGGGTCACCCCGCCTTGGTGGGGGCACCCGCCTTGGTGGGTCACCCTTCCCTTTGGGGGGCACCCCGCCCTTTGGGGGGTTTACCCCGCCTTTGGGGGGTACCCTCCTTGGGGGGTCACCCTGTCCTTGGGTGGGTTTAAACCCCGCCTTTGGGGGGTCCCCCCTGGGGGCCCTTTTGGTTTGGGGCCCCCCTGCCTTTGGGTCACCCTTTCCTTGGTGGGGCCCCCCGCCCCTTGGGGGGTCCCCTGCCTTGGTGGGGGCAACCCCCGCCTTGGTGGGGGCACCCTGCCTTGGTGGGTCACCCTGCTTGGGGGTCACCCGCCTTGGGGGGTTTACCCCGCCTTGGTGGCTCACCCTTGGGCCTTTGGGGGGTCACCCAGCCCTTTTTTGGGGCACCCTGCCTTTGGGGGGCCACCCTGCCTTGGTGGGGCACCCCCCCTTGGTGGGGCACCCGCCTTGGTGGGGCACCCAGCCTTGGGGGGTCACCCTCCTGGTGGGTCCCCTGCCTTGGTGGGTCCCCGGGCCCTTTGGGGGGTCAAACCCCGCCTTGGTGTTCCCCCCCTGCCTTGGTGGGTCCCCCCTCCTTGGGGGGTACCCTGCCTTGGTGGGTACCCAGCCTTGGGGGGTCAAACCCTTTCCTTGGGGGTCACCCTGCCCTTTGGGGGGTCACCCTTCCCTTGGGGGTTCCCCCCTGCCTTGGTGGGCCACCCTGCCTTTGGGGGGGACCCTGCCATTGTGGGCCACCCCCCCTTGGTTTGGGTCACCCTGCCTTGGGGGGTCCCCCCCCCTGCCTTGGTGGGTCACCCGCCTTGGTGGGGGCACCCTGCCTTGGGGGGTTCCCCCCTGCCCTTTGGGGGGGTCACCCAGCCCTTTGGGGGGTCCCCTGCCTTGGTGGGTCACCCTGCCTTGGGGGTCCCCTGCCCTTTGGGGGTCACCCGCCTTTGGGGGGTTCCCCCCTGCCCCTTTGGGGGGTCACCCACCTTGGGGGGTCACCCTGCCCTTGGGGGGTTTTCCCCGGGCCCTTTGGGGGTCACCCTGCCTTGGGGGGGTCCCCCCTGCCCCTTTGGGGCCACCCCCTTTTGGGGGGCCACCCGGCCCTTGGGGGGCCACCCGCCTTGGGGGTTTACCCTGCCTTGGTGGGCAAACCCCCCTTTGGGGGGTTTACCCTGCCTTGGGGGGGCCACCCTGCCTTGGGGGGGTTCCCCCCCTGCCTTTGGGGGGCCACCCTCCTTTGGGGGGTCACCCGCCTTGGTGGGGCCCCCTGCCCTTGGTTTGGGGCACCCAGCCTTGGTGGGGCACCCCCCGCCCTTGGGGGGTCACCCTCCTTTGGGGGTCACCCCGCCTTGGTGGGGCACCCTGCCTTGGGGGGGCACCCCGCCTTGGTTGGGGCCCCCCTGCCTTGGTGGGGCACCCTGCCTTGGGGGTCACCCCGCCTTGGTGGGTCACCCCCGCCTTGGTGGGTCACCCCCTTGGTGGGTCCCCTGCCTTGGTGGGTCAAACCCCCGCCCCCTTGGGGGGGTCACCCCGCCTTGGTGGGTCACCCGCCTTGGGGGGTCCCCCCCTGCCCCGGGGGGTCACCCTGTCTTGGTGGGCCCCCCCTGCCTTGGGGGCCACCCCGCCTTTGGGGGGCCACCCTGCCATTTGGGGGGTCACCCTGCCTTGGTTGGGGGCCCCCCTGCCTTGGTGGGGCCCCCCTGCCTTTGGGGGGCCCCTGCCCTTTGGGGGGCACCCTGCCTTGGGGTCACCCTGCCTTGGTGGGGCCCCCCTGCCTTGGTGGGGCCCCCCTGCCTTGGGGGGGTCACCCTGCCCTGGTGGGGGCACCCCCCTTGGGGGGGCACCCTGGCCCCGGGGGGGTCACCCTGGCCCTTTGGGGGGTCACCCCTGCCTTTGGGGGGTCCCCCCGCCTTTTGGGGGGTCGCCCTGTTTTTGGGGGTCACCCGCCTTGGTGGGGCACCCTGCCTTTTGGGGGGCCACCCTGCCTTGGTGGGTCACCCGCCTTTTTGGGGGGGTCACCCTGCCTTGGTGGGGCACCCTGCCTTGGTGGGTCACCCTGCCCTTGGGGGGGTCCCCTTTCCTTGGTGGGTCACCCTGCCTTGGGGGTAACCCCGCCTTTGGGGGTCCCCCCCTGCCCTTGGGGTTTTTCCCTGGGCCCTTTGGGGGGTCACCCCGCCTTGGGGGGTCACCCTGCCTTGGTGGCCCAACCCCTTTTCCCTTTGGGGGGCCAAACCCCGCCTTGGGGGGCCACCCTGGCCCTTTGGGGGGTCCCCCCGCCCCTTGGGGGGGTCACCCCGCCTTGGGGTCACCCTGCCCTTTGGGGGGTCAACCCCCGCCTTGGTGGTTCCCCCCCTGCCTTGGTGGGCCACCCTGCCTTGGTGGGGCCCCCCTGCCTTGGGGGTCACCCTGCCTTGGTGGGTTTACCCCGCCCTTGGGGGGGTCACCCTGCCTTTTTGGGTCACCCCCCCTTGGTGGGTTTAAACCCGCCTTGGGGGGGTCACCCTGCCTTTGGGGGGCCCCCCGCCTTTGGGGGGCCCCCCGGGCCCGGGGGGGCCCCCCTGGGCCTTTTGGGGGGTTTTAAACCCCGCCCTTTGGGGGGTCACCCTGCCTTGGGGGTCCCCTGCCTTGGTGGGTCCAAACCCCGCCCTTTGGGGGGCCCCCCTGCCTTGGTGGGTACCCGCCCCGGGGGGTCACCCTGCCCTTTGGGGGGTCACCCTGCCCTTGGGGGGTCACCCTGCCTTGGTGGGGCCCCCCCTGCCCCTTGGGGGTCACCCCCGGCCTTGGGGGTCACCCGCCCTTTGGGGGTCACCCCTTGGGGGGGGGGGGGTTGGTGGGGCCCCCCTGCCTTGGGGGGTCACCCTGCCTTGGTGGGCCCCCCGCCTTTGGGGGGGACCCTGCCTTGGGGGCCAAACCCCCCTGTTTGGGGCACCCTGCCTTGGTGGGTCACCCTGGGCCCTTGGGGGGGGTCACCCGCCTTGGGGTCCCCCCTGCCCCGGGGGGTCAAACCCGCCCCTTTGGGGGGCCACCCCCGCCTTTGGGGGGTCCAAACCCCGCCTTGGGGGCCCCCCTGCCTTGGTGGGGCACCCCCCTTGTGGGGCCCCCCTGCCTTGGTGGGGGCACCCTGCCTTTGGGGGGCCCCCCCGCCATGGTGGGTCACCCGCCTTGGGGGTCACCCCCGCCTTGGGGGGTCACCCTGCCCTTTGGGGGGCCCCCCTGCCTTGGGGGGTTTTACCCTGCCCCTTTGGGGGGCCCCCCTGGGCCCTTGGGGGGCCCCCCGCCTTTTGGGGGGTCACCCGCCCCGGTGGGTCACCCCCTTGGGGGGTTTACCCCCGCCTTTTTGGGGGGACCCTGGGCCCTTGGTTTGGCCACCCTCCTTTGGGGGGTCACCCTGGGCCCCCGGGGGGCACCCTGCCTTGGTGGGCACCCGCCCTTTGGGGGGTCCCCTGCCTTGGTGGGTCACCCTGCCTTGGTGGGTCCCCCCGCCTTGGTGGGGCCCCCTGCCCTTTGGGGGGTCACCCTGCCTTGGGGGGTCACCCGCCTTTGGGGGGCCCCCCCGCCTTGGTGGGGGCCAAACCCCGCCTTGGTTTGGGTTTACCCTGCCCCTTTGGGGGGTCAAACCCCGCCTTGGTGGGGACCCTCCTTGGGGGGCCCCCTGCCTTTGGGGGGTCCCCCCTGGCCCTTTGGGGGGAAAACCCCGCCTTGGTGGGTCACCCCCGCCTTGGTGGGCACCCACCTTTGGGGGGTCAACCCCCGCCTTGGTGGGGGCACCCGCCTTGGGTGGGCCCCCCTTCCTTGGTGGGCCCCCCTGCCCTTTTTGGGCCCCCCTGGGGGTGGGGCCCCCCTGCCTTTTGGTTTTGGGCACCCTGCCTTTGGGGGGTCACCCTCCTTTGGGGGGTCACCCTGGGCCTTTGGTGGGGCACCCCCTTGGGGGCCCCCCCCCCCCCCCCCTTGGTGGGGACCCGCCTTGGGGGGGCCCCCCTGCCTTTGGGGGGTCACCCCCGCCTTGGTGGGTCACCCTGCCTTGGGGGGGTCCCCCCTTTGGGGGGTCACCCTGCCTTGGGGGGTCACCCTGCCTTGGTTTGGGGCCCCTGCCCTTGGGGGTCCCCCCTGCCTTTTGGGGGGTCACCCTTTCCTTGGTGGGCCACCCCGCCTTTGGGGGGGTCCCCCCCTGCCTTGGTGGGCACCCTGCCTTGGGGGTCCCCCCAGGGGGGGGATTGGGGGGTCACCCCTGCCTTGGGTGGGTCCCCCCCCCCCTGCCTTGGTGGGTCCCCCCCCAGCCTTGGTGGGGCCACCCCCTGGCCCCTTTGGGGGGTCACCCTGCCTTGGGGTCACCCGCCTTGTTGGGTCAAACCCGCCTTGGTGGGGCCCCCCTCCTTGGTGGGCCCACCCGCCTTTGGGCCCCCCTTTTTCCCCTTTTGGTGGGTCACCCGCCCCTTTGGGGGGTCCCCCCGGGTTGCCTTGGTGGGCCCCCCTGCCTTGGGGGGTCACCCTGCCCTTTGGGGGGCCAAACCCCCCTTGGGGGGTCACCCTGCCCTTTGGGGGGTCACCCCGCCTTTGGGGGGTCACCCACCTTTGGGGGGTCCCCCCTGCCTTTGGGGGGTCCCCCCTCCTTGGTGGGTCACCCTGCCTTGGTGGGGCACCCTGGGGCCCTTTGGGGGTCCCCCCTGCCTTGGGGGGGCCACCCTGCCTTGGTTGGGCCCCCCTGCCTTGGTGGGTCACCCTGCCTTTGGGGGGCACCCTGCCTTGGGGGGTCCCACCCATGCCTTGGTGGGCCCCCCCCTTGGGGCCCCCCTTGGGGGGTCAAACCCCGCCCTTTGGTGGGTCCCCGCCTGGTGGGCCAAACCCCGCCTTTTTTTGGGGCAAACCCCGGGCCCTTTGGGGGGTCCCCCCCTGGGCCTTTGGGGGGGCACCCTTCCCTTTGGGGGGCCACCCGGGCCCGGGGGGGCCAACCCCGCCCTTTGGGGGGGCCCCCGCCTTTGGGGGTCACCCTGCCCTTTGGTGGGTCCCCCCTGCCTTGGGGGGGTCACCCGCCCGGTGGGTCCCCCCTTTGGGCCCCCCCTTGGGGGGGGTTTACCCTGCCTTGGGGGGTCACCCCCTGGGGGCCCCCCCCCCCCCCACACCCTGCCTTGGTGGGCCCCCCTGCCTGGGGGGCCCCCCGCCTTGGTGGGGGGAAAAAAGCCTTGGGGGGGTCAACCCCAGGGGCCCCCCCTTGGTGGGTCACCCTGCCTTGGGGGGGTCACCCCTGCCTTGGTGGGGCCACCCCCGCCCTTGGGGGGGTCACCCTTGGGCCCTTTGGGGGGTCACCCCCCGCCTTGGTGGGTCACCCCCGCCTTGGTGGGTCAAACCCCGCCTTTGGGGGGTTTAAACCCGCCTTGGGGTCACCCTTCCTTGGTGGGGGGCAACCCCCCCTTGTGGGGTTCACCCGCCCCCCTCTTTTGGGGGGCCAACCCTTCCTTGGGGGGCCCCCCTGCCTTGGTGGTCACACCCCGCCCCGGTGGGGCACCCTGCCTTGGTGGGTCCCCCCTGCCTTGGTAGAACCCCCCTTGGGGGGGTTAATTTTAAAATTTGGTGGGGTTAAAAAACCCCGTTTTACCCTCCTTTTTCCAAAAAATTTTCCTTGGTTAAAAACCTAATCAAAATTTTTTACCCCTTTCCCTTTGGGGGACCCTCCTGGGGGTTTAACCCGCCCGGGGGACCCGCCTTTACCCCCCCCACCCCGCCTTTTTCAAAACCCCCTTTTCAAAACCCCCCCCCTTGGTTTTTCATTTGGTTGGGTTTTTTGCCCAAAAACCTTGGGGGTTTTTCCCCGCCTTTTGGGTAAAACCCAAACCCGGGGGTCATCCCTTTGGGTAAATTTGGGGGTTAAAATTTTGGAAAGGTTTAATGGGAACCCCCGTTTTTTTTCAAAAATTGGTTTTTTTCACCCTGCCTTTAAAATTTTCCCTTTTTTAATTATTTTGTAAATGTTTTTTTTTTCCCCCTTCCTTTTTGGGTACCCCCGGCCCTTTTTTAAAAGCCCTTGGGGGAAACCCCCCATTGGGGACCTCCTTTTTTTCTTTTGGTACCCCTTTACCCCGGTTTGGGTCACCCTTCCTTGGGGGGGTTACCCCGGCACCCTTCCTGGGGGGTTCTGGGGGGTTTAACCTTCCCGGGGGTTAACCTTGGGGGGTCCCACCTTTGGGGGTTACCCCGATTTGGGGCACCCCACCTTTGGGTTTCCTTGGGGGGTCCCCCTTTGTGGGACCCCGTTTTCCAACCCCCCTTGGGGGACCCCGACCACAAAACCCCCCTTGGGGGGTTTTGTGGGTCACCCTTTGGTTACCCCGGTGGGGCACCCTTCTTGGGGGACCCCCCTTGGGGGCCCACCCTCCCTTTGGGGGTTACCCCCGGGGGTCACCCCCCTTTTCCCCGTTTGGGGGTTATTTTTGGTCACCCTTCTTGGGGGGTTTCTTTTGGGCACCCGCCCCGGTTACCCCGTTGGGGGCCACCCTCCCGTTGGGGGGTTAACCCGTTGGGGGCCACCCTGGTTTGGGGGGCACCCCTGTTTTGGGTCACCCTTCCTTGGGGGGCACCCCTTTTTGGCACCCCCCCACCCTGCCTTTAATAACCCCCGGGGACCCCCTTTTGGGGGGAAAAATTTATTCCCTTTAATTTGGGTTTAAACCCCCCTTGGGGGTTTTTCCCCAATTTTTGGGGAACCTTTTTTCAAAACCCCCCCTTGGGGGTAACCCAAAATTGGGGGTTTCAATTTTTTTACCCCCCAAAGTTGGGGGCCCTCCCTCCTTTTCACCGAAAAAGGTGGGGGTTCCTTTGGGGCCCCAAAATCCCTTTTCCCCCCACCTTTTCACCCACCCCGGGTTTCATTCCTTTTCAACCATTGGGGGCCCCCCTCCCTTAATCCTTTGGGGCCCCCTCCCTTTGGGTCCCCCCTGTTGGGGGGAAAACCGGGGGTCAAACCCCCCTTTCCCCCCTGATGTTTTGGGACCCTGCCCTTGGTGGATCTTGGTGGTTAAAATTCCAACCCCCGCCCTTGGGCCCCCCTTTTTTTACCCCCCCTTGGGTTTACCCGCCTTGGGGGCCACCCTTTTTGGGGGGTAAGGAGGGGTTTGGGGAGTTGGGGGTATGCCGGTGGGTTTTGGGGGGTAATGTTGGTTGGGATGTTTTTGGGGCCCCGGTTTGGGAAAATGGCCTTTTGGGACCCCCCATGGTGGAATCCCCGCCTTGGGGGAATGTTTGGGGGGTAAGTTGGGGGTAAATTTTGGTTACCCCCCAAGGGGGGTAAAGTTTTTTTAAAAAATTCCTTAGGTAAAGGGTGGGATTTTACCCCCCTTGGTGGGTATGCCTTTGGGGGCATCCTTTTAAACCCCTTTTTCCCCGCCAAAGGGGGGCCACCCTTTCCTTTGGGGGGGAATTGGTTTGGTTGGGCCCCCCCCTTTGGGTTTCCCCGCCTTTTTCCCCCCCTTGGGGTTTTACCCCGCCTTTGGGGTCAAACCCGCCGGTGGGGACCCAAAGGGGGTTCACCCTCTTGGGGGTTTTACCCAAATTTGGTCGGGAAATCCGGGTGGGGTAACCCCCCTTTGGTGGGAAAAAAATTTTGGGTCAGTCCTTGGTGGGAAATTTCCTTGGTTACCCAAGCCTTGGGGGGCCACCCTTCCCTTGGGGGGTCCCCTGTTAAATTCCCCCCCTTTTCACCCGCCCTTGGGGGGTTACCCCCCTTTGGGGGTTTTCCCCCTTTTTTCACAGCCGGGGGTTCAAAGGCCCTTTTGGGCTAAGCCTTGGTTGGGGGAAATATTGGTTACCCTCCCTTTTCCCCTTCCGGGTTGTTTTGTCACCCGCCTTTTGGGGAAAAAAATCCTTGGGGGGCCCCCTGTTTTTCACCCTTTTCCTTTTAAAAAGTAAGGGGGTTCCAAACCCCGTTTTCAATTTTTGGGTTTGGGGCACCCCCGGGCCTTTTTTTTTTTTCAAAATTTTTGGTTTTTTCCAAACCCCTTTTTTAACCCTTTTCCTTTTGGGTTTTCCTTTGGGGGTTCCGGGGGGCCAAACCCCCCCGGGGGTTTTTCCACCCCTCTTTGGGGGGCCCCCCTGGCCCCGGTGGGTTCCCGCCTTTTGGTTTTTCCCTCCCTGGAGGGCCACACCCGGCCTTTGGGGGGTACCCCCCCGGGAAACCCCTTTGGGGGGTCCCCTGCCTTTGGGGGCCCCCCGGGGGTCCCCCCTTGGTTCCCCCTTTGGGATGCCTTTGGGGGTTAACATCCCCCCGGGGCCCCTGCCTTTTGGGGGGTCCCCAACCCCCCCTTGTGGGCCCCCCTGCCCCTTTTCATTTTTGGGGGTTCCAACCCTGCCGGGGTCCCTTTTTCCCTTTGTGGGATGTATTGGGGGGGGGGTTTTGGGACCCCGCCTTGGTTTTCCGGTGTAAAATTTGGGTTTTTCCCCCTGCTTGGGGGATCCCCCCTTGGTTCAACCCCCCTTTCCCCCGTTGGGGGAATTTTATCCCTGTTTGGGGCCCCCCCTTGGGGGTTCCCCTCCTTGGGGGCATTTTCCCTTTTGGACAGGGTTTTCACCTGCCTTGGGGTTCAAGTTTGGGGAAATTTTGGGCCTTTGGGGAACCCCGTTTGGGGCCCCCCGCCAGGGATGCCCTTTGGGGGCACCCGGTTTTGGGTTCAACCCTCCGTTTTTCACCCTGCCTTGGTTGGGTTATTTCCCTTTTGGGGAAATCCTTGGTGGGCACCCGGTCTTTTGGGGTTGTTTATTTTAGTCAGTTCCCGCCTTATATAATGTAATTCCTCACTCGTCGCATGAATTATTTCTTCCTTCCCAGTAATATTAAACTGTAAGTTCCATAAGGTCAGTATTTCGAATTTTTCGTCTGTACTTGGCCTTTTTTTTTTTTTTTAACTAAAATTTCAATTAGGATTTTAATTTTCTCAACCTAAATTATTTATTTTACCAATATTACCTGGAGTTTACCTGGAGAGAGTTCCGGGGGTCAACGCCCCCGCGGCCCGGTCTGTGACCACACCTCATGGTGGATCAGGGCCTGATCAACCAGGCTGTTACTGCTGGCTGCACGCAATCCAACGTACGAGCCACAGCCCGGCTGGTCAGGTACCGACTTTAGGTGCTTGTCCAGTGCCTACTTGAAGACAGCCAGGGGTCTATTGGTAATCCCCCTTATGTATGCTGGGAGGAAGTTGAACATTCTCGGGCCCCTGACACTTATTGTGTTGTCTCTTAACGTGCTAGTGACACCCCTGCTTTTCATTGGGGGGATGTTGCATCGTCTGCCGAGTCTTTTGCTTTCGTAGAGAGTGATTTTCGTGTGCAAGTTTGGTACTAGTCCCTCTAGGATTTTCCAGGTGTATATAATTATGTATCTTTCCCGCCTGCGTTCCAGGGAGTACAGGTTCAGGAACTTCAAGCGCTCCCAGTAATTGAGGTGTTTTATCTCTGTTATGCGCGCCGTGAAGGTTCTCTGTACATTTTCTAGGTCAGCAATTTCACCTGCCTTGAAGGGTGCTATTAGTTTGCAGCAATGTGTGCAGCAATATTGCAGCCTAGATAGAACAAGCGACCTGAAGAGTGTCTTCATGGGCTTGGCATCCCTAGTTTTGAAGGATCTCATTATCCATCCTGTCATTTTTCTAGCAGATGCGATTGATACAATGTTATGGTCCTTGAAGGTGAGATCCTTCGACATGATCACTTCCAGGTCTTTGACGTTAGTTTTTAGCTATTGTGTGGCTGGAATTTGTTTTATACTCTGATGAAATTTTAATTTCCCCTTGTTTACCATATCGGAGTAATTGAAATTTCTCATCGTTGAACTTCATATTGTTTTCTGCAGCCCATTGAAAGATTTGGTTGATGTCCGCCTGGAGCCTTGCAGTGTCTGCAATGGAAGACACTGTCATGCAGATTCGGGTGTCATCTGCAATGGAAGGCACGGTACTGTGGCTGACATCCTTGTCTATGTCAGATATGAGGATGACAAACAAGATGGGAGTGAGTACTGTACCTTGCGGAACAGAGTTTATCACCGTAGCCGCCTCAGACTTTACTCTGTTGTCTACTATTCTTTGTGTTCTGTTTGTGAGGAAATTATAGAGCCATCTTCCAACTTTTCCTGTTATTCCTTTAGCACTCATTTTGTGCGCTATTACGCCATGGTCACACTTGTCGATGGCTTTTGCAAAGTCTGTGTATATTACATCTGCATTCTTTTTGTCTTCTAGTGCATCTAGGACCTTGTGAAATTAAGACACATGTGCAACATCTGGGTATCTTTATTGTAGACGTTTCGCCTTCCAGTGGCTTTATCAATACAAATTCCAGGACATAACTTGAAGACAGTAGAACTATATACAGAAAATGAGGTAATCAGTCCCTCAACCTTGGAGTTGGTGCGAAGAGCACCGTAGTCGTGGAGATTCTGAAGCAGAAGCAAGGAGCCTGGCGCTTTTATACTAACGTCAGGTGGAAAGGGGACGTTAGCAGACGAGAG
>NC_069410.1:72526653-72559987 GCF_026875155.1 Cherax quadricarinatus
CCAGGACAAAATTGAAGACAGTAGAACTATATACAGAAAATGAGGTAATCAGTCCCTCAACCTTGGAGTTAGTGCGAAGAGCACCGTAGTCGTGGAGATTCTGAAGCAGAAGCAAGGAGCCTGGCGCTTTTATACTAACGTCAGGTGGAAAGGGGACGTGTAGCAGACGAGAGCATAGTCACTGGTAGGCAGGATTCCCCAGTGGAAGTAGGTCCTACCCAAAGAGATGGGTTAGTTGTAGTAGTAGTTGTTCGTAGTCGTGAAGGTTATGTACATGTCCTCAGAATCAACTCAGACAACTACTACTACAACTAACCCATCTCTTTGGGTAGGACCTACTTCCACTGGGGAATCCTGCCTACAAGTGACTATGCCCTCGTCTGCTACACGTCCCCTTTCCACCTGACGTTAGTATAAAAGCGCTAGGCTCCTTGCTTCTGCTTCAGAATCTCCACGACTACGGTGCTCTTCGCACCAACTTCAAGGTTGAGGGACTGATTATCTCATTTTCTGTATATAGTTCTACTCTCTTCAAGTTATGTCCTGGAATTTGTATTGATAAAGCCACTGGATGGAGAAACGTCTACAATAAAGATACCCAGATGTTGCACATATGTCTTAATTTCATCTTGTCGGTATTGTATACCGTTCTTGTACATCTAGGACCTTGTCGTAGTGATCCAGTAGTTGGGACAGACAGGAGCGACCTGCTCTATACCCATGTTGCCCTGGGTTGTGTAACTAATGGGTATCTAGATGGGTGGCGATCTTGCTTCTTAGGATCCTTTCAAAGATTTTTATGATATGGGATGTTAGTGCTATCGGTCTGTAGTTCTTAGCTACTGCTTTATTGCCCCCTTTGTGGAGTGGTGCTATGTCTGTCGTTTTTAGTAACTGTGGGACGACCCCAGTGTCCATGCTCCCTCTCCATAGGATGTTAAGAGCACGTGATAGGGGCTTCTTGCAGTTCTTGATGAACACGGAGTTCCACGAGTCTGGCACTGGGGCAGAGTGCATGGGCATGTCATTTATCGCCTGTTCGAAGTCATTTGGCGTCAGGATAACATCAGATAAGCTTGTGTTTACCAAATTCTGTGACTCTCATAAAAAATTAATTTAGATCTTCGACTCTGTCTGGTTAGCGGCATGCTAAAAACTGAGTCATATTGGGACTTGAGTAGCTCACTCATTTTCTTGCTGTCATGTGTGTAGGACCCATCTTGTTTAAGTAGGGGCCCAATACTGGATGTTGTTCTCGACTTTGATTTGGCATAAGAAAAGAAACACTTTGGGTTTCTTTCGATTTCACTTATGGCTTTTAGTTCTTCCCGCTATTCCTGACTCCTATAAGATTCCTTTAGCTTAAGTTCGATGTTTGCTATTTCTCTGACCAGTGTCTCCCTACGCATTGCAGATATATTGGCCTCTTTTAGCCGCTCTGTTATTCTTTTCCGTCGCCTGTAAAGGGAGCGCCTGTCTCTTTATATTTTACATCTACTCCTCCTTTTTCTTAAAGGAATAAGCCTTGAGCATACATCGAGTGCCACCGAGTTAATCTGTTCTAGGCATAAGTTGGGGTCTGTGTTACTTAGTCTATCTTCCCAGCTTATATCGTTTAGGACTTGGTTTACTTGGTCCCACTTTATGTTCTTGTTATTGAAGTTAAATTTGGTGAAGGCTCCCTCGTGGCTAATCCTCCACTCTCCAGGGTGGAGGACGATTGTGGAGGGGTGGTGGAGAAGTTTGAAGCGGTAGTGGAGGAGTGTTAAAGTGTGGTGGAGGAGTGTGGAGGGGTGTTGAAGGTGTGTGGAGGTGTGGTGGAGTAGTGTGGAGGAGTGTGGAGGGGTGGTTCAGGAGTGTGGAGGGGTAGTGAAGGAGTGTTGAGGGGGGTGGAGAACTGTGGAGGAGTGGTGGAGTGTGGAGGGGTTTGTGAAGGATTTTGGACGGGTGGTGGAGGAGGGGCGCAGGGTCGGTGGATGAGTGTGGACAGGAGGTGAAGGAGTGTGGAGGGTTGGTGGAGGTGTGTGGAAGGGTGGTGGAGGTGTGTGGAAGGGTGGTGGAGGAGTGTAGAGGGGTGGTGGAAGAATGTGGAGGGGTGATAGAGAAGAGTGGAGAGGTGGTGGAGAAGTTTTGGCGGGGTGGTGGAGGAGTGTGGAGGGGTGGTGGAGAAGTGTGGAGGGGTGGTGGAGGAAGTAAAACTTGTAATGGAGGAGTGTGGAGGGAATAGTGGAGGAGTGTTTCGGGGTGGTGGAGGAGTGTGGACTTGTAATGGTGGAGTGTGGAGGGGGGAGTGGAGGATTGTGGAGGGGTGGTGGTGGAGGAGTGTGGACAGGTGGTGGAGGAGTGGTGAGGGGTTGTGGATGAGAGTGAACTTGTAATGGAGGAGTGAGGAGGGGATACTGGAGGAGAGTAGAGGGATGGTGGAGGCATGTGGACAGGTGCTGGAGGAGTGTGGAGGAATTGTGGAGCAGTGTGGAGGGTTGGTGGAGGAGTGTGGAGGGTGTGAAGGAGTGTGGAGGGGGTGGAGGGGGTGGTGGAGTGTAGAGGGGTAGTGAAGGAGTGTGGAGGGGTGGTGGAGGAGTGTGGAGGGGGTGGTGGAGGAGTTTTTGAGGGGGTGGAGAATTGTTGAAGGAGTGGTGGAGTGTGGAGGGGTAGTGAAGGAGTGGGGACGGGTGGTGGAGGAGTGTGGAGGGGGTGGTGGATGAAACGTGCAAAGGTGGTGGAGGAGCGTTGGACAGGTGAATGGTGTGGAGATGTGGTTGAGGATTGTGGAGCAGTGTTGGAAGAGTGTGGAGGGGTGGTGTAGGAGTGTATAGAGTGGCTGAGGAGTGTTAATTGTGGAGGAATGTGGAGTTTTGGTGGAGGAGGGTGGAAAGGAGGTGGATAAGTGTAAAGGGGTTGTGGAGGAGTGTGGAGGGTAGGTCAAGGAAATGTGGAAGAATGGAGGAGGAGTGTGGAGGGATGGTGGAGGAGTGTGGAGAAGCATTGAGGGGTGGTGAAGGAGTGTGTAGTTGTAATATTGGAGTGTGGATGGGATAGTGGAGGAGAGTGGAGGGGTGGTGGTGGAGGAGTGTGGACAGTCGGTGGAGCAGTGTGGAGGGGTAGTGGATGAGAGTAGAAGGGTGGTGGAGGCGTGTGGACAGGTGGTGGGAGTGTGGAGGATGGTGGAGAAGTGTGGAGGGGCGGTGGAGGAGAGTGGTCTTGTAATAGAGGAATGTGGAGGGAATAGTGGAGGAGTGTTGATGGGTGGTGGAGGAGTGTGAACTTGTAATGGTGGAGTGTGGAGGGGATATTGGATGAGTGTGGAGGGGTTGTGGATGAGAGTGAACTTCTAATGGAGGAGTGTGGAGGAGATAGTGGAGGAGAGTAGAGTATTGGTGGAGGCGTGTGGACATGTGGTGGAGGAGTTTTGAAGGATGGTGGAGGAGTGTGGAGGGTTGGTAGAGGAGGGGGGGGGGGGGTGGTGGGCGAGTGTGGAGGGTTTGGATGAGAATGTGGAGCGGTAAAGGAGGAGTGTTAAGGTGTGGTGGAGGAAATGTGGAGGGGGTGGTGAAGTTGTGTGGAGGTGTGGGGGGAGTGTGGAGGGGTAGTGAAGGAGTGTGGACAGGTGGTGGAGGTGTGCATGGGTTGATGAGAGTGCAATGGGTGGTGGAGGAGTATGGACAGGAGGTGAAGGAGTGTGGAGATGTGGTGGACCCGTGTGGGGGGAGTGTTGAAGAGTGTGGAGGGGTGGTGTAGGAGTGTGGAGGGTAGGCGAAGGGGTGTGGAGGGAAAGGAGGAGGGAGTGTGGAGGGGTTGTGGAGGAGTGTGGGGGGAAACATTGACAGGTGTTGGAAGGGTGTGGAGGCGAGGCGGAGGAGTGTGGATGGTGGTCGAGGAATAAGAAGGGGAGGTGGAGGAGCGTGGAGTGATGGAGGAGGAGTATTCAAGGGTGGTGGAGGAGTGTGGAGGAGTTTGGAGGGGTGGTGGAGGAGTGTGGAGGAGTGTGGAGCGTTGGTGGACGACTGTCGAGGGAGGAGAGTGCAGGTGTGGTGTAGAAGTGTGAAGCGGTGTTGGAGGAGTGTGGAGTTGTGGTGGAGGAGTGTGGAAAGGAGGTGGATAAGTATGGATGGGTGGTGGAGGAGTGTGGAGGGTAGGTGAATGAGTGTGGAAGAATGGAGGCGTGTGGAGGGGTGGTGGAAGAGTGTGCAGAAGCATTGAGGGGTGGTGGAAGAGTGTGGAGGGGAGGTGGAGGAGTGTGGATGGGTGGTCGAGGAGTATGAAGGGGTGGTGGAGGAGTGTGGAGTGATGGAGGAGGAGTGTTCAAGGGTGGTGGAGGAGTGTGAAGGAGTGTGAAGGAGTATGGAGGGGTCGTGGAGGAGTGTGGAGGAGTGTGGAGTGCAGGTGGAAGACTGTGGAGAGGTGATGGAGGAGAGTGCAATGGGTGGTGAATGGAGGAAGAGTGTGGAAAGGTGGTGAGGAGTTGGGAAGAAGTGGTCGACGAGTGTCGAGGATTTGGTGGTGGGGGGAAGGGTGGTGGAAATTTTTGGAGGGGTGGAGAAGGAGTGTGGAGGAGTGAGGGAGGGGGGTGTGGAGAGTGGTGGAGGAGTGTGGAGGGGAAAAGTGTGGAGGAGGAGTGTGGGGAGTGGTGGAGGAGTGTGGAGGAGTGGTGGAAGGGTATGGAGGGGTGGTGGGGGGAGTGTGGAGGGTGGGGAGGGTGTGAATAGGGGAGGGGAGTGTGAATTTGTGGTGGAGGATGTGGAGAGTTGGTGGATAGTGTGGACGGGATGTGGAGGAGTGCGTAGGGGAGGTGAAGGAGTGTGGAAGGATAGAAAAAAGGGAGGATGTGGGGGGAGGTGGAGGATTGTGGAGAAGCATTGGGGGTGGTGGAAAGTGGGGATGGGAGGGGGAGGAGGTGGAGGGGGGGTTTCAAGGAGTATGAAGGGGTGGGGGAGCAGGGTGGAGTATGGGGGGAGTTTTAAAGGGCCCGTGGAGTGGGTGTGGGGGAGTGAAAAGGGGTGGCGAAGGAGTGTGGGGGAAATTGGGGAAGCGGTGGGGAGGCCTGGGGGAGGGGAATGGGGGAAATTTGGGGCGGGGGTTTTGGGAGTGTGTAAGGAGGTGGGGGAAATTGGAGGTGGGGAAGGGTTGGGGGGGGGAAGTGGGGTGGGGGTGGGGAAAGGGGGGGTTGGGGAAAGGGGGGGGGTGGTGGATGAGTTGTGGAGAAGTGGGGAGTTTTTGGAGGGGTTTTTGGGGGAGTGGGGAAAGGGGGGTGGAGGAGTGTGGAGGAGTGGGGGGAAGCGTGGATGGGTGGGGGGACAATTGTGGAGGGTTGGAGGAGGGTGTGGATTGGGGGAGGAGTGTGGATTGGTGGTAGGGGGAGTGTGGAGGAGCGGGGGGATGGGGAGATTTGGGAGGGGTTGTGGAGGAGTGTGCAGAAGTGGAGGGTTGGTGGAGGATTGTGGGGGGTGGGAAAAGTGTGTGGGGGGTGGTGGGGGTGTGGAGGGGTGGTGGGAGTGTGAAGGGGGTGGAGGAGGTAGGGGGGTGGAGGGGGACGAAAGGGAGGATTTGGG
Organism: Cherax quadricarinatus; assembly: GCF_026875155.1. Taxonomy (NCBI): domain Eukaryota; kingdom Metazoa; phylum Arthropoda; class Malacostraca; order Decapoda; family Parastacidae; genus Cherax; species Cherax quadricarinatus. The sequence continues at coordinate 72,532,203 of NC_069410.1, forward strand.
GAAAAGTGTCGAAGGCGTGGAGGGGTGGGGGGGGTGGAGGGTGTGGTGGGGTTGTAGAGGAGGTGGTGGGGTGGTGGGAAGTTGGGTATGGTGGAATGTGGGGGGTTTTTGGGGGAGGGTTGGGGGGTGGGGGTGTGAGGTTGGGTGGAGTGGGGGAGGGGGGTGGAAAATTGTGGAGGGGGGGGAGGAGTGTGGGAGGTGGAGGAGTGTGGAAGTGGATGAGGAGTGTGAGGGGTGGTGAATAGTAAAGAGGGGTGGTGGAGGAGGTGGAGGGTGGGGGGGAGTGTGGGGGTGGTGGGGGGGGGGAGGGGGGTTTAAAAGTTGAAGGGGGTGGGGGATGGGAGGGATGGAGGAGGTGAAGGGGGAAATTAGGAAAGGGAGGGGGATTTGGGGGAGGAGCTGGGGAGGTGGAGGGGTGGAGGATAAAGTGTGGGGGGTTGTAGGGGAGTGGGGGGTTAAGTGGAACAATTGGGGGGTAGTGTGGGTGTGAGGGGTGGGGTTGGGGAAAATGTGGGGGGGTGAGGAAAAAATGTGGGGGGGATATGGAGGAGTGGGAGGGGATAGTGAAAAGGGTGGGGGGTGTGGGGTTGTGGAGGGGGTGGGGGTGGGGAAGAGAATTTTGGGGTGAGGGTGGGGTGGGAGGAGTGTGAGGGGATAAGGGAGTGAGGGGGATTTTTAGAAGGGGGGGGAATAGTGGGGAGTTGGGGGGTTTTGTGAGAGTTGGAGGGAATAGAGGGGGGTTGGGGAGGGGAGTGGGGTGGGGGGGGATAGTGAATTGGGGGGGGAAGTGGGAGTGTGGGGGGTGGGAGGATGTGGGGGGTATAGAGGGTGTGGGGGGATGTGGGAGTGTGAGGGGTTGAAAAAGGATTTTTGGGAGGGGTGTGGGAGTGGGGAAAAGGGGGAAAATTGAGGATTTGAGGGGGGATTTTTAAAAAAGGTGTGGGGGATAGAGAGGGGTGTAGGGGTAAGGGAGTGGGGGGGGGATAGAGAGGGTGGGAGGGGATAGTAGAGGAGTGTGGGGGGGTAAAAAGAGGGGGTGGGGGGATAGTGGGGAGGGGAGGGGTAGTAGAGGAGTGGGGGGGGGATAGTAGGGGAGTGGGAGGGGATAGTAGAGGAGTGGGGGGGGATAGTAGAGGGTGTGGGGGGATGTAGGGGTGTGGGGGGATGTGTGGGGAGTGGATTAGTAGAGAAGTGTTGGGGGGATAGTGGGGAGTGGAAGGGTGTAGAGGAGTGTGGGGGGTAGGGGGGTGGGGGGATATAAAAAAGTTTTGGGGGGTGGGGGAGGAGTTGGGGGGAGTAGAGGAGTGTGAGGGATAAATGATTGGAGGGGTTGAGGGAGTGTGGAGGGGTGTGAGGAGGGGGGAGGGGATGTAGGGAGGGGTGGGGGGATAGTAGTGTGGAGGGGATAGTAGAGAAGTTTGAGGGGGGTGGAGGGTGTGGGGGGATAGTAGAGGGTGGGAAGGGTAGTAGAGAGTGTGGGGGGGATTTTGGAGTGTTGGGATATAGGGGTGTGGGGGGTAGTAGAGGGGGGTGGGGGGATAGTGTGTGGAGGGGATAGTAGGAGTTTTGGGGGTAGTGGGGGTGTAAGGGGTTTGTTGAGAGAAAAAAAAAGGGGTAGTGAGAGTGGGGGGGGGGATGTGGGAGGTGGGGGGTGGGGGAGGAGTGTGGAGGGGTTGGGGAGTGTTAGGGGATAGTAGAGGAGTGTGGAGGGGGTAGTGGAGGAGTGTGGAGGGGGGTAGTGGAGGAGTGGAGGGGTTGTGGAGGAGAGTGGAGGGATAGTGGAGGAGTGTGGAGGGGATAGTGGAGGAGTGTGGAGGGGATAGTGGAGGAGTGTGGATGGGATAGTAGAGGATTGTGGAGGGAATAGTAGAGGAGTGTGGAGGGGATAGTGATGGAGTGTGGAGAGGATAGCAGAGGAGTGTGGAGGGGATAGTGGAAGAGTATGAAAAGGATACTGGAGGAGTGTGCAGATGATACTGGAGGAGTGTTGAGGGAGACTGGAGGAGTGTAGATAGGATGGTGGAGGAGTGTGGAGAGGATAGTAGTGGAGTGTGAAGGGGATACTGGAGGAGTGTGTAAGGGATAGTGGACTAGTGTGGAGGGGATAGTAGAGGAGTGTTGAGGGGATAGTAGAAGAGTGTGGAGGGGATAGTAGAAGAGTGTGGAGGGGATACTGGAGGAGTGTGGAGGGGATACTGGAGGAATATGAAGAAGATATTGGAGGAGTCTGGAGAGGATACTGTAGGAGTGTCGAGGGGATAGTGGAGGAGTATGAAGAGGATATTGGACTGTCCACTTCAGGAAGTTCAGTTCTAATTTCTAATTTTATGGCCATTTGCCCCATAAAGGGCAAATGAATGCAAGAGACATCTATCATCACTACACTGTTATCTACTATACACTACATGTCTACCATGACTGTGGCGTCTTCGTGTCCACTACTGGTATATCTTCATCTCAACACAGAAACATCTACCGTCAACAACAGTATCCATCACTATACATCAGTTACAACTACTCTATAAATTTACCATCACTATATCCACCATTATCACAGTACATAAATATTATAATTAAACTACACACCTACCATGAAAACAATGCATGTCTATCATCACTATTCATCAATTATCATTATTCTTAAAATTTTCCATCACTACATATCCACCATCATTACTCTACGCTTTTATTATAACTAAACTACATATCTGGATTCACTACACAACTAATATAAATACAATACACATCTACAATGACTACATATCAATTATCACTACCCATCTATTATAATGCAACTGTGCATCTATAGTCGCTACACAACCTGTCCATAAATACAATACACATCTCCTTGTCCACAACACATTTAACATGAATATCCCATTCAATATTCACTACAGGTACATCTAGCTCAAGACATATCTAGCAAATCTCTATACATCTTCCATTCCTGCAACTGTGACAATCAAGCATCACTACACTACACATTTACTTTCGATAAAAATATGCATCTTTCATCACATGGCGTCTATCATCACTAACAAAATGGACATGACTAGTCAACACACCAAACAAAACTGTTCTACACATCATTATACACCAAACACTATGTGTCTATCATTATTATATTTCTCAAATACTGTCAGTATACATCTACAACTGCTCCCACAAAACCACACATCAGCCATCACTACACTAGGAATCTTTAATCACTACACAACATAACTACCAATACTACACATATTACCATCATTACTCTTCAATCCAAAACACAAACTTCACAATTTCAAACAATTCACAACTCATCTAAACCTAACACTGCTTCCATCAACACAATACACATCTACCACCACTACACTTGTTCCATAACTACACTACTCATCTTTAATTATTAGTGAATACAAGAGGCATCTATCATCACTACACTGTTATCGACAATACATTACATGTCTATCATGACTATGCTTCTTCTATCAGTACTGTGTACATCTTCAATCAACACACAAAACCTTTACCATCACTACAGTAACCATCACTATACATCAGTTATAACTGCTCTATAAATTTTCCATCACTATATGCACCATTATCACTGTACATATTTATTTTAATTAAACTACACACCTACCATGAATACAATACACGTCTACCATCACTATTCATCAATTATCATTACTCTAGAAATTTCCTATCACTACATATCCACCATCATTACTCTACACTTTTATTATAACTAAACTACATATCTGGATTCACTACACACCTAACATAAATACAATACATATCTACAATCACTAATATCAATTATCACTACTAAACAAATTTGCCATCACTACATATCCATCAATACACTACCCATCTATTATAACACAACTGCACATCTATAGTCGGTACACACCTATCATAAATACAATACATATCTCCTGTCACTACACATTTAACATGAATACACAACTATCAATAATGTGCTACACATCTACCATCAAGACATATTTACTATCTCTATACATCTTCCATTCCTGCACTGTACATCAATCATCACTACACTACACATTTACTTTCAAAAAAATGTACATCTTCCATCACATGGCGTCTATCATCACTACACATGTGATATGACTACTCAACACACCAAACAAAACTGTTCTAGCGTCATTATACACCAAACATCACTACACTATGTGTCTATCATTATTATACTTCTCAGATACCGTCAGTATACATCTAGAATCACTACACAACTGCTCCCAGAAAACCACACATCAGCCATCACTACACTAGCAATCTTCAATCACTACAAAACATATCTACCAATACTACATATCTACATCATTACTCTTCATCCAAAACCATACTTCACAATTCACAACTCATCTACAATCATAACACTGCTATCATCAACACTGTACACATCTACTTCACTACACATCGCTACACCACTACACCACTACACCACACAAGTCAGTACTTCATAATTGTCACTACACTTCAGTCATCGCTTCCTGACAGTCATTGTTCAGTCATCAGTTGAGTTTCAGTTGATGGCTCTGACGAAATATTGTAGAATAAATATCAATTTATATACTTTTCTAAATGTACCCCCATAGCCGAGTTGGTAAAGCATCTGACTCTGCAACAAAGAACGTGGGTTCGAACCCCACCTCCACCTGTTTGATTATTTCACCTGAATTCATTGTGAAGAGTATTAGTCACAACTAGATCACAATGGATGAACAACGACGATTGCTTCTAGAGGAAATTAGAAAATGGAAGAAGAAAATGGAAAATGAGAAAATCCTGCAGCAGGAAATTCTCCAAGAAAGGAAAGAAATCCTTGAACACAATAGAATGTTAACAGCAATGTTTGTTGATCAAGAGAATAAAGTCATACAAGCTGATATGAAGGAGAGAGCTAAGAAAAGACGCTTGGAGAAGCAAGAAAAATGTAATAAGAAGTTACGAGGATCTTGAATTGAAGGTTTAAGTTGTTAGGAGTAGTTGTTAATATAAGGAATTTATGTTATTATTATTAGAAGTTTCTTATGTTGTTATGAGGAGTTTCATGTGTTGCTATGAGAAGATTCTTAATTTTTAATGAGGAGATTGTTATTCCTTCATCTCCTCATTAAAAATTAAGAATCTTCTCATAGTAACACATGAAACTCCTCATAACAACATAAACTTCTAATAATAATAACATAAATTCCTTATATTAACAACTACTCCTAACAACTTAAACCTTCAATTCAAGATCCTCGTAACTTCTTATTACATTTTTCTTGCTTCTCCAAGCGTCTTTTCTTAGCTCTCTCCTTCATATCAGCTTGTATGACTTTATTCTCTTGATCAACAAACATTGCTGTTAACATTCTATTGTGTTCAAGGATTTCTTTCCTTTCTTGGAGAATTTCCTGCCGTAGGATTTTCTCATTTTCCATTTTCTTCTTCCATTTTCTAATTTCCTCTAGAAGTAATCGTCGTTGTTCATCCATTGTGATCTAGTTGTGACTAATACTCTTCACAATGAATTCAGGTGAAAGAATCAAACCAGGTGAGGTGGGTTCGAACTCACGTTCTTGTTGCAGAGTCAGATGCTTTACCAACTCGGCTATGGGGGTACGTTTGGAAAAGTATATAAATTGATATTTATTCTACAATATTTCGTCAGAGCCATCAACTGAAACTCAACTGATGACTGACCCCTCCACACTCCTCCATTACCCCTCCACATTCGTCCACCACCACTGCACACTCCTCCACACTCCACCACTCCTCAAAACTCCTACACCACATCTCCACACTCCTCACCACCGGCCTCCACACACCCCATCACCCCTTCCATCTTCACCACCAAACCTCTACACTTCTCCACCACCCTTCCACACATCTCTACCACCCCTCCACATCCGTCACCACCCTGCTCACTCCTCGACAACTCCACCCCCACTCCTCAAAACTCCTACACCACATCTCCACACTCCTTTCAAACCACCCCTCCCACTCCTCCACACCCTCTGCCACTTCTCCACTCAAACCTCTACACTTCTCCACCACCCTTCCACACTTATCTACCACCCCCTCACACTCTTCCAACCACCCTGCACACCCTCGACACTCCTCCCCCACTCCACAAAACTCCTACAACCTCTCAACACCACACTCTCACCACCCCTCCACACTCTTCCACCACCACATCCACATAACCTCCACCACATGTCCACAATCATCCACATCCCCTCCACACTCCTCCAGCACCTTTCCAGACTCCTCACCACCCATCCACACTCCTCCACCTCCACTCCATACTCCTCCAACACCCCTCCACACTCGGTCCCACTCTCCTGCACACTCCTCCAAACCCTTCCACCACACCTCCATCGCGCCACACTCCTCCTCTACCCCTCCACACTTCTCTGCCACCCTTCCACACTACTACACACTCCTCCACCACCTCCTTCACACGCCACCCCACCCGTGCCCACTCATCCACCTCCTCTGCACACTCTCCAACACCCCTCGACACTCCTCACCCCCACTCCGACACCACATCCCAACCACATTTCCACACTCCTCCACCTTCCGGCTACGACTCCTCACCCCCCTCCACACTCTTCCAACCACTCCCAAAACGCCACACCCACACACCACACTCCTTCACCAACCCTCCACACTTCTCCACAACCCCACCACATTCTGTACCACACCCCTCCCACACTCCTTCACCACCCATCCATTACTTCTCCACAACCCCACCACACCCACCACCACCCTCCCCACTCCCACCACCCCTCACCACTCCTCCATACTCCTCCAACCACCCTTCCACCATCCTCCACCATCGCGAACACACTCCTGCACATCCCCCCATCACACTTCATTACCACCCCTCCACACTCTCCACCTCCCCCCACTCTCTTCCACCAACCCCAATCGTCTCGTACAGTCCTCACCACCCAACACACTCCTACTCCATCCTTCCACACTCCTTACCTCCCCTCGACACTCCCTCCACCACTACTCCACACTTATTCCACAACTCTCCATTCATCAACTCACCTCCACACTCCCTACTATCCTCTCCACTCTTCTCCGACTATCTCCTCAAGACTGTTCCACTATCGCATCCCCTCTCCTACCGAATATACCCCATCATTTCGCCTCCTTCCCTCCACATTCCTCCAGTACCCCTTTACACTTCTTCCACCACCTCCTCAAACACTCCTCACACCCTCCACACTAATCCTCAACCTTGTCCACAATCCTCCACCACCACTCGTCTGGCACTCCTACAACACTCCTCCACACTACTCCCCTCCCACCCCTCCACAATAATCCACAACCCCTCTACACTCCACCACTACCCCCACTCTTACTACCCTAAACCCCTTAAACTCTCCACACACCTCCACTCTCCACCACCACCCATCCACACTTCTCCACACTCCTACACACTCATTCACAACCCTTGAACACTCCTCCTCCATCGCTTCACACTCCTCCAGAACCCCTCGCACTTCGTTCACGTACTCCCTTCACACCCTCTTACAGCACCACACCACACTCCAACAACACTCCTCTACACTACTCCTCTACAACATTCCACAACCCCCTATAAATAAAAACCACCCTTCACATCCTCCACCACCCTCCACACTCTCCACAACTCCTACACAACTCCTTCACCACCCTTAACACTCCTCATTCCACGCTCCACACTCCCCTCCCACAACCCCGTCCGCACTCGTTCACCACTACTCCTCCCCACTCTTACAGGCACCACTCTACACTACTACAGCACTCCTCCACACTACCCTCCACAACATTCCACAACACCCTCGACACTCCACCACTCCTCCACACTTCTCCAACAACCCCTCACCACTCCTCCACCACCCCTCCACCACACTCCTCCACACTACTCCACTACCCTTCCACACGCCCACTTTCTTCGCTCCACACTTCTTCGACCAGTGCTTCAACACTTCTCCACAACCTCACATCCTCCACCCCCACTCCTCATCACCCTCCACCACCCTCTAAAGGCCTTCTCGACAATCTCCACCTCTCCCAACATCCCTCCTCCATCCTTCCACACTCCTTCACCTCCTTTCCCACACTCCTCCAAATCCCCTCCACACTTATATCCCACCACCTCTCTACTGCTCTCCACCACAAGTCACACACTCCTTCCCTATTACACGACTTCACCACTCCTCCACACTCTTCCAACAACACTTATCTCCCCACACTCCTACAACTAACCATTCCCACTCCTCCCCACTAATCCTCACACTCCCCTCCTACACCCATCCCACAAATTTCCACCACCCCTCCACACCCACCACTCCTCCACACTCGTCACCACCCCTCCAAACTCCTCAAACACCATTTCACACTCGTCCACCACACCTCTACACTCCTCCCACTCCACCACCACCCACCAACTCTTCCTCCATCGCTCCACACTCCTCCACCCCCGCTTCACACTTCTCCACGACCTTTGCACTCTCCTCAATCAAACCCTCTACAGTCTTCCAGACAGCTCCACACCCTCCACCACCCCTCAAACCGTCCTCCGCAGTCCTCACACTCCTATACCCCCCTTGAACACTCCTCCTCCATCACTCCACACTCCTCCACCACCCCTTCATACTCCCTCGACCACCACTCCACACTCCACCTAACTCCCCCCACAGTCTTCCAACCACCCCGCAATGCGTTCTCCACACTTCCCTCTGCTCCTCTCTCACCACCCCTACACAGCTCCTCATCCATTCTTCCACACTCCTTCACCAACCCTCCAACACGCCTCCTCGCACCACCCCTCCACACTTATCCACGCTCCTTTTCCACACTCCTCCACACAACTCCCACTCCTCCTCAATCGCATCCACTTCCTCCACCACACCTGCACACTCCTCCATCACTCCCCACAGTCCTCCAACACCGCTCCCACTCTCACCACACTCCTACACTACCACTACACCCTTAAACACTCCTCAACACTTCTCCACCACCCTTGAAACACTTCCTCTTCAATCACTCCCACACTCCCTTTCAAAACCCCCCCTTCTTATTCCTCGACCAACCCCTCAACACTCCTCCATCTCCCACCACGCTCTTCCACACCCCTCAGTGCTTCTCCACTCTCCTCTACCACTCTCCACACTCCTCCCTATTCTTCCACACTCCTTCACTCCTGCCCTCCACACGCACTCCACAACCCTTCACAATTATCCCACCCCTTTCCACACCCCTCCACCATTCACACTCTCTCAATCACACCTCCACATTCCTACACCCACCCATTAACACTCTTCCAACACTTCCTCCACAATCCTCCATCACATCTCCACACCTCCTTTCACCACCTCTCCTCACCCCTCCACCAGCCCTGCACACTCTTTCACACCAGCCCTCACACTCCACCACCAGCCACATCTCCTTCACCTACCCCCTTCACACTTCAAACCATCCTCCACACTTCTCCACCCCCCTCAAACACTCCTTTCCACCCCTCCCACTCTTCGACCACGCCCTCCACACCCATCACCCACCTGTCCACGACGTCCCTCCACCGCACCCCTCCACACCCCTCCACTATTCCCTCCACTACTCCTCCATTACAAGACCTCTCCCTCCACCACCCCTAAACACTTCTCCATCACCTCTCCATACTTCTCTACCACCTCTCACACTCCTCCATCCAGCCTCCACACTCCTCACCACCCCTCCACACTCCTCCGACCACCCATCCACATTCCTCCACCAAATGTCACCAGTCATCCACATCCCCTCCACACTCCTCCAGCAACCTTTCCAGACTCCTCCACTCACCATCCACACACTTCCCTACCTCCACTCCACACTCCTCCAACACCCCTCAACTCTCCTCTCCACACTCCTCCACCCTCCCTTCCACTCTCCTCCATCGCTCCACACTCCACCCCTCCACACTTCTCCACCCTTCCTTGCACACATCTCCACCTCCTCCACCACCCCTCCACACTCCCCCCACCACCCCTGCACAACTCCTTCCACATCCCCTGCAACAACTCCTGCTCCAACACACCCTCTACCTACACTCCTCCACCACCACTCCACGTCATCAACCACATTTTTCACACTCCTACCAACCTTCCCGCCACACTCCTCCACCACCCTCCACACTCATCCACATTCCTCTACCCTCCTCCACCACCCCTCCACAATCCTCCACCACCCTCCACACTCCTCCTCCACACCGTGCACACTCATCCACCACCCCTGCACACGTCCTCCTCCCCCCATTCTACAATCCTTCCTACACTCCACCACTCCTCCAACACTTCTCCCCCGCCCTCACCCCTCTTTCACTACCCCTCCACTCTTCCTCGCGACACTCCCTTCCACACTCGTCCATCACCCCTGCACACTCCTCCACACTCTCCAACAACTCCTCAAAACCCTGCACTACGTCTCCACACTCCTTCCACCACCACTCCACACTCCCCATCACACCTCCACACTCTCCACCAACCTTCCACACTTCTCTACACCCCGCTCCACACTTCTCTACCACCCCTTCACACTCCACCAGCACCCCTCCACCCTTCCCCACCACCACCCTACGAACTTTTCCTACCTAGCCACCCTCCACACTTCTCTACCACCCACTCCACACTTCTCTACCACCACTCCACACTTATCTCCCACCCCGCCACACTCCTCCTCCACAATTCCAACACACATCCGCCACGCCTTCACACTACTCCACCTCCCGCCACACTCCTCCATATCTCTCAACACCCTTCCAACACTCCTCTCCTCCTCCCTCGTCTACACACTTCTCCAACCCCCCACTCATTCACAACGTCTCCAATACCCCTTACACTTTTTCCCACACCCTTCCACACACCTCCACACTCCTCCACCGCCCCTCCATACTCCTCCATCAAAACTTCAACTCCTCCACTATTCACACTCCTCAACGGCCCTCCACACTCTTTCCATCACTCCCTCCACACATCCTCCACCAGCCGCCACACTCCTTCACCTCCTGTTCTCACACTCCTCCCACCATCCCTGCACACTCATCCACCACCCCTGCACACTCATCCACCACCCCTGCACACTCCTCAACCACCCGTAAAAAATCCTTCGCTTACCCCTACACACTACACCACCCTCCACACTTCTCTCTTCCCCCTCAACACTCTTTCAATTACCGCCTCCAACACTTCTACCCTACCCCCTCCACACTAGTCCACAACTCCTCCATACTCCTCCACCACCCCTCCACACTCTTCCTCACCATTCTTCCAACACTCCTTCACCTACCCTCCCACACTCCTCCACCACCCCTCCTCACTTTCCCCCTCCTTTCCTGTCCACACTCCTCCACCATCACTTCACTACTTCTCTCCACCAAACCTGCAAACACCTCCTCCATACTCATCCACAGTCCTCCACCACACCTCCACACTCCTCCACAACTCCTCCACCGCCCCATGAACACTTCTCTTCCATCCTCCACACTCCTCCACCGCATCGCTTCTTATTCCTCGATCACCCCTCAACACTCCTCCACCTCCCCTCCTCACGTCTTCCACAACCCCCTCATGCTTCAGAACACTCCTCCACCTTCCCCTCCATCACACCTCCTCCATTATTCTACACTCCCTCAACTACCCTCCACACTCCTCCACACACCCATCCACACTTACCACCTCCTTTACAACACTCACTCCACCACAACACCACAGTCCTGCCCACAATACAATTCACACTCCCTCAACCACACCTCCACACTCCTACACCACCCAGTCCACACTCTTTCCAACACTTCACCACAATTTCCTCCACCACATCTCCACACTCCTTCTCCTCCCACCACCCCTGCACACATCTATCCACGCACTCCTCCACCCTCCTTTCACTACCACCCCTCCACCACTTCGTTCACCAACCCGTCCACACTCTCCACCAACCCTCACACTCCTCCACCATTTCTCCACAACACCCACCAAAAACCTGTCCACACGCATCCCCCACCTCTCTACTGTATCCTCCCACTAATCTCCTCCTTCACTTCCCCTCCAGTTCAAGTTCACATCAGCCACAACCCCTCCACACTTCCTCCACCAACCTGTCCATACCCTCCACCACCCACCCCTACATACCCTCCACTATCCCCCTCCACACTCCACCAATACAAGTCCAAACTCCTCCACCACCCCTCCACACTCCTCCACTATTCCCTCCACACTCCTCCATTACAGACCACTCTCCCCTCACTCCCTAAACCACTTCCCCCACCACCCTTCCATACCTTCTCTAAACCAAACCTCCACACTCCTCCACCCACCCTCAACACTCCTCCTCCTCCCCTCCAAACTCCTCCACTAGCACACCACACGCTTTACCCACCTGTCCACACTCATCCACTCCCCCACCACTCCTCCATCATCTTTCCACCTCCTCCACCACCTCTCCACAACTCCTCCAACCTCCACTCCACACTCCTCCAAAACCCCTCCACACTCCTTCCACACTCACCACCACCCCTCCAACACTTCCTCCTCCTTCGCTCCACAATCCTCCTCCACCCCTCCACACTTCTCCACCACCCCTCCACACCCCTCCACACTCTCCACCACCTATCCATACACTCCTCCACCACCCAAAGCTTCACTCCTCCAACGTCCCCGCTCACGGTTCCTCAAAAACTACCTCCACACTCCACCCACCCCTCCACACTTCCCACCACCCCTTCCACACTCCACCACACTCCTCCACCACCTACACACTCCTCCCACCTTCCTGCCACACTCCTCCCCCATCCTCCACACTCCTTCACCATTCCGTCACACTCTTATCCACCACCAACCCCTCCACAATCTCCACCACCCGTCACCCACCTCCTCCACCACCCGTGCACACTCCTCCACCACCCCTGCACACCTCATCCACCACCCCAGCACTCTCCTCCTCCACCTGTTTCACCAACTCCCTTCACTACCCTCCAAACTCCACCACTCCTCACACTCTAATTCTCCACCCCCTCACACTCCTCACTAGCCCTCCCACACTCCTCCACCACCCCCTCCAAACTCCTCCACCACACCTCCACCACTCTTCCACCACCCCTCAATTCTTCTCCACACTCCTCCACCACCCTCCATGACTCCCTCCTCCTTCTTCCACACATTCACCTACCCTCCACAACCTCCTCAATCGCTTCAACACTTCTCCACCACACCTGCAACAATCTCCATCCACCCTCCACACTTCTCCAACACAGCTCAACACTCCTCCACACTGTGTGTTAGGTAAGACACATATGCAACAGTTTAGGTATCTTTATTATGAGACGTTTTTCGCCTACACAGTAGGCTTCTTCAGTCAAGTACAGAAAAGTTGATAGAAGCAGAAGATACTTGAAGACGATGTAATCAACCATCACCCTAAAATTTTTGAGGTAGTTCAGTCCCTCAGTCTGAGAAGAGCATTGTTGCCCATAGTATTGAAACAATATGGAGATGAATGTGGCAGATGGAGCATTTATAGCCGCAAGAGGTGAGACGAAGGCCACTAGAGGGTCAGTAAACTCAGAGTTGGAGGTCAGGTCCCTCTCAATCCAGCAACTCACACTAGTGGAAGTTGTCGAAGTTGAGAATGCAGGTCTGTACCTGAGGGTCAGACCACCTCAAAACTTTACGGGTGATGGACTGATTACATCGTCTTCAAGTATCTTCTGCTTCATCAACTTTTCTGTACATGACTGAAGAAGCCTACTGTGTAGGCGGAAACGTTTCATAAAAAAAGATACCTAACTGTTGCATATGTAGTCTTACCTCACAACCTGACGGTAGTTTATACATTTTACTGTTTCACGTCCTCCCCAGACTCCTCCACAAACCGCTCCACACTCCTCACACTACCCCACCCACCCTTGAACACTCTCTTCCATCACTCCACACTCCTCCACCGCCCTATCTTTATTCCTCGACCACCCCTCCAACACTCCTCCACCTCCCCTCCACTCTCCCACCACCCCTCAATGCGTCTCCACTCTCCTCCTACCACCCCTCCTCACACTTCTACTCTATTCTTCCACACTCCCTTCCCTAAACCCTCCACACTCCTCCACAACCCCTTCACAACTTAGCCACCTCCTTTCCACACTCCTCCACACCATTCTCACTCCTCACCACACCTCCACAATTCAAACACCACCCCATCCACACCTTCCAACACTTCTCCACAATCCCCCCCACATCTCCACCTCCCTTCACCTCCTCTCCCAACTCCTCCACCACCCCTGCACATTCACCACCACCCTCCACATCCTCCACCACCACCCACACTCTTCTCTACCCCTTCACACTTCACCCACTCACCACCTTCCCAAACCCCCCCTCAACACTCCTTCACAAAACCCCCACACTCGTCACCCCCCCCTCCACACTCCCCACCATCCCTCCACACTCCACCACCTGCCACACACCTCCAACCCCCCCCTTCACCCCTCCACTATAAACTCCTCCTCCCCTTTTACAAGTTCACTATCACCCCAAAACCCCCCCCTCTCCTCCAACACCTGTCCACATCCCCACCACCACACCCCACACTCCCCCAAACCCCCCCAAAACACTCCACCTTTACAATCCCTTCCTCCACCACTCATAAACACTCCCCCACATTCCCTCCCCCCTCCTTACAATCTCTCTCCCCCCCAAACCCCCCCACATTCCCACAACCCTTCCACACTTCCTTACCACCACCCCACCCTTTTTCCCCATCCCCCAACTTTCCCCACCTTCCACATTTTTCTCCTACCCCCCCTCACACTCCCCCCGCCACCCCTCCAAACCCTCACAACCTTCCACACACCTCCACCACCCCCCAAAACTCCTCCTCCATCGCTCCACACTTCCCACTCCTTCCACTTCTTCAATCCCCCCTTCACACTTTTCCCATCACCCTTCCACACCCACCACTCCTCCCACTCGCCCACCACCACCCCCACATTAAAACCCCACAACAATTTCACACTCCTCCACAACCCCTCTACACCCTATCCACTTCGCCACCCCTTGAACACTCCACCTCCATCACCCCACACTCCTCCACCACCCATTCATACCCTCGACAACCCCTCCACACTCCTCCACCTCCTTTCCACCTCCTCCACCACAGCTCCCACACCTAAAACCACACCCCCACACCCTAAAAACCACCCCTTACACCTTCCAACACTCCTCAACAATCCTCCACCGCATCTCCACCCCTTTCACCTCCTGCCCACACCCCTCCACTACCCCTGCCACACGTCCACCCCCTTTTCCACACTCCCCCCACCATTCAACTCCTCCACCACTCGCCATACGCCCCCCACCCTTTCCAATTTCTCTACCACCCCTCCAACTTTTCCACCACACCCCACCTCCTTCACCCCCTTTCCCCCACCCCCCCCCCATCCTCCACACTTGTCCACCACTCCTTCACACTTCTCCCAGTACCCCCCCAAATTCTCCACCACGCCCCCACACTTCTCTACCATCCTGCACACTCCTCCACTACCCTCCACACTCCTCCACCACCTTTGCACTTTCCCCTCCTACATGCTTAAACACTTCTCCACCACTCCTTCACACTTCTCCAAACCCCCCACACTTCCCACCCCACCCTTAAAAAATTCTCCACACCCCTCCACAATCCTCAACATCCCCCCCCCCCCTTTCCACACTCCTCCCCACCCCCCCACACTCCTCCACTCTCCCCATCACCTTTCCACACCCCTCCTCCATCGCTCCACGCTTCCCCCACCCCCTTCACATTTCCCCCAATACCCCGGGACACTTCTCCACCACTCCCCACACCTCCCCCCACCCCCCCCCAACTTCTCCCCCACCCCCCACCCATTTTTCCCACTCGCCCACACCCCGTCACACTCCCCAACACCCTCCACACTCCCCCACCAACCCTCCACCCCTTTTCCACCACCCCCCCACCCCTCCCACCACCCCCCACACTCCTACAACTCCTCCCCCCTTTTCCAACTCCTCCTCCATCGCCCACACTCCTCCTCCACGCCCCACACTCCCCACATCCCCACACACTTCATCACCACCCCTCCAACTCCTCCATAACCCCCCATCTTCTACATACTCCACCCCCCCTATACCCTCCCCCCCAAACCTTCCACACTCCTTCACCTCCCTCCACACCCTCCCCCCTCCTCTAGATTACCACCAACCATACACACCCCCCAAAACCCCCCACACTCCTAAACACCCCCCTTCTTTTTCTTCTCTACTCTCCCCTTCCTTCTTTCACATCCCCCCACACGCCTCTCTCCCTCATCATCGCTACATCCCTCCACCTTCTCCACTATTCCTCAAACTCCCCACACCCTTCCTCGTTTCCAAATCCCATCATCCCCCTCCTCCATCCCCCAATCCTCCACCCCCCTTTTACACTCCCCACCCTCGTAACCTCCTCAACCACCCCCACACAAACCCCAAACCCTTTCCACATTCCTCCACCACCTACCGCAATCGTCCACCACTCTCCAAACTCCCCTCCACCCATCCACACTTCTCCACAACCCCCCACCCCTCCACCACCCTTGCACTTATTTCCACCCCCCCTCCTGCTTCTCCACACCCTCCACCACCCCTCATACTCCTCCAAATTCCACACTCCTCCACCCCCCCCTCCACACTTATCAACCTCCCTCCACACCCTCCCCCCCCCTTCCACTCCTATACCACCCTTTACGCTGCGCCAACCGCCCACTCTCCTCCACCACCCACCACACTTTTTAACCCCCCCTGCACACTCCTCCCACCACCCCCCACACTCCTTCACCACATCCGCTCTCCTCCACCACCCCTTCACATTTTTCCCACCCCCCCTCCACACTCCCCCACCACATCCAACATCCCCACTCCTCCACACCCTCCTCCCCCCTCCGCCTTCTCCTCCACCCTTCCACACTCCTTTCACCACTCGTCCCACCCTCCACCCCCCCCCACACTCCCCACTAGCCCCTCCACACCCCTCCATTACAAGTAAAACACTCCTCGACCACCCCTCCACCTCCTCAACTACCCGCTCCACCTCCCTACATCCCCTCCACATTCCTTTACCTCACCTCCACACTCATCCACATCCCTCCACACCCTAAAACATCCCCCCACACCCTCAACTTCCCCATCCAACCCCTCTACATCCCCCCCCTTTTTTTCCCACAAAACTCGACCACACTCTTCACACCCCCCCAAACACCCTCACGGTCCTCTCCACTCTTTTTCCCCCCCCCCTCCCCCTCCAGACTCCTATACTCTCCCCTTTCCTCTCCCTCAAATACCCTCATAACCCCTCAATCTCCTCCACTCTCCTCTACCAACCCCACACTCCTCATCCAACCGCCCACACTCCTCCCCCCACCAGTCCGCACTCTCCACCCGGGGCAAGGTCCTCCAACTCCACTCCAAACCCCCCACTACCCTTCACACTCCTCCACCACCCTCCTCTTTTTTTTCCAACACCCCCCACCCACACTCCACTCCCCTCCTCACTTCACCAACTTCCCCCCCCCCCCCAGCCAACCCCTCCACACTCCATCACTTCCCACACTCCTCCACCCCCCCCCCCACAATTTTCCAACAAACCCCCATGCCACCCCCCACTCCTTCACACTCCTCCCCCCCCCCCCACAATTTTCCAACCCCCATCACACTCCCACCACTCCTTCAACTCCCCCACCACCCCTACACTCTAATTCACAACCCCTTCCACACTCTCCCCACTCCCCCCCCCCCTCCCCCCCCTTTCCCAACTCCTCCCCATTTTTTCCCACACTCCTCCAAACCCTTTCATATTTTCTCCACCACCCATAAAAACTCCTCCCCAAACCCTCCACACTCCTCCACCATCCCTCCAAAATCCTCCACCACCTGTCAACACTCCTCACCACCCCCCCACCCTCCACACAAGTCCTCTCCCCCACCACAACTCCACACTTCTCCACCACCTGTCGACACTCCTCCCCCCAACCCCCACACCCCTCCATTTTCCCCTCCACACTCCTCCATTAAAAGTCCACCCCTAAACCCCCCTCCAACTCCTCCCTACCCCCACCACCCCCACCATTATTGGTCACCTCCCCACAATCCCCCACACTTCTCCACCACCTTTCCAAAACAATTTCACCCTCCTTCACACTTTCCCACCATCCCTCCATCCTGAACCGAAATTCCTGGAACGCAGGCGGGAGATAAATTTTACAACACCGGAAATATCCTAGGGTACTATACCAACTTGCACACAAAAATCACCACAACAAAGCAAAAGATTTGGGAACGATGCAACATCCCCCCAATGAAAAGAGGGGTTCACAGCCGTTAAAGACCAACAATAAGGTCAGAGGGCCCCAGACTTTTAACGCTCCCAGCCTACATAAAGGGGGGTTTCCAAAAGACCCCCGGCAGTCCCCTTTAACGGCACGGACAAGCCCCATAAAGTCGTCTTGACCAGCAGGCTCTGCTCGTTCGTTGGTTTGCGTGCAGCCACATAACAGCCTGGGTTTATCAGGCTCTGACCACCAGGGCCTGGGCAAGACCGGCAGCGTGGGCGTTAACCCCCGAACTCTCCAGGTAAAAATCCTCCCCCCCCTGCACACTCCTAAACCATCATGCACACTCCTCCCCACCCTTCCAAAATCCCCCACCACCCCTCCACACTCCCCACCACCCCTCCACACTGCCCACCACCCCTGCACACTCCTCCCCCACCCCTCCCACCCTCCCCAACCTTTACTCCCCCAACAAACCCCCACAAAAACTCCCCACTACCCCCCCATCTCATCCACATCCCTCACACCCTCCTTGCAATCCACCTCCTCCACCACCCCTACACACTTCCCCCACCCCCCTCCACAGTTCCCACCACCCCTCCCCACCTCGACACCCCCCGCCACCCCCCCCACACCCTATACCAAACCCCCCCACACTCCTCCACGAACGTCCAACTCGTCCCCACCCCTCCCCACACCCCCACCAACCTTTTCCCAAACCCCCCACCACATTTTCCCCCTACTCCACTACCACCCACACCCTCCACACTCATCCACCACCCTTCCACCTCCTCAATCGCTCCACACTCTCCCCCACCCCTCACGCTTCCTACCATCAATCCACTCCCCAAAACCCTCCACACTCCTCCAACACCCTCCATGTCTTTACGCTCCCCCACCACCTCCCACACTTCTTCTCCAACCTTCCCACCCTCCACACCACTCCACACTTTCAAATACCCCCCCCCACTCCCCACAACACTCCTCCACCTCCCCTCCCCCTCTTCCACGACTCAACTCACTTCTCTTCCACCACTCCACACTCCTCCACCACCCTTCTACACTCGTTCGCCCGCCTCCACCCTCCTCCATAAACCCCTCCAAAACTCCCATACCACGTCTCTACACTTTTCCACCCCCCCTGCACACTCCTCCACCACCCCTCCACACCCTCCCCACCCCCACACACTCCTTCACCACCCCTGCACACTGCCCACCACCCCTCACACTCCTTCACTACCCCCTCCGCACTTTTCCACCACGTCTCCACACTCGTCCAGCACCCCTTTCACATTCCTCCACCACACCCTCCACACACCTCCACCACACCCCCACACCCTTCACCACCCCTCCACATCCCTCCACCACCCCTTTAACACTCTTAAACTACCACTCCACACTTCTCCCCACCCCCTCCCACACTCCTCCACGACCCATCCCACTCCCTCCACCTCCCCTCCACACTCCTTCACTACCCCCCCACACTCCACCACTCCTCCCCCCCCCTCGACACTCCTTCACAACCCCTCAACACTTTTCCTCCACCCCTCCACACTCTTCCACCACCCCTTTCACACTCCTTCACAACCCCTCCACACTCCTCCAACACCTTTTAACACTCCTCCAATGCCACTACACATTTCCCCACCACACGTCCACACTCCACCACCCTTTCCCACACCCCTCCACCACCCCTCCCCCACTCCTCCACCACCCCTCCACACTCACCCAACACCTGTCCACACTCCTCCACCACCCCTCCACACTTCTCCACTATCCCCTCCACACTCCACCATTAGAATTTCCACCCTCCTCCACCCCCCCTTTCCACATTTCCTCCACCTCCTGTCCACACACTTTCTCCTACCACCCCTCCACACTCCTCCCACTATCCACTCCACACTCCTCCACTATCCGCTCCACACTCCTCCACTATCCCCTCCTCATTCCATTACTCTCACCTCCATACTCCTCCACTATTCTCTCCTCACTCCTACACTATCCCCTCCTCACTACTCCACTATCCCCTCCACACTCCTCAACTATCCACTTCACACTCCTCTACTATCCCCTCCATTCTCCTCCACTCTCCTCTCCACACTCCTCCACTATCCCCTCCACACTCTTTCACCATGCCCTCCAAACTTCTCTCCTATCCCCTCCATACTCCTCTACTATCCCCTCCACACTCCTATATTATCCCCTCCACCCTCCTCTACTATCCTGTCCACTCTTGTCCACTCTCTCCTACAGACTCCTCTACTATCTCCTCCTCTCTCCTCAAATATCCCCTGATCACTCCTCTTCCATCCATCCACAATCCTCCACCACCCCTCACACTCCTCCATCCCTCATCCACACTCCTCCACCACCGTCCACACTCCACATCCAACGTCCACACTTCCCACAACCACCCCTGCACTCCTCCACCACCTGCCCAGACTCCTAAATCCACCCCTCCACACTCCTCCATTACAAGTCCACTCTCCTCCACCACCCCTCCACACTCCTCCACCACCTCTCGACACTCCTCCACCACCCCTCCACACTCCTCCTTTATCCTCTCCAAACTCCTCCTCTACAAAGCCACACTCCTCCATCACCCCTTCACACTCCTCCACCAACCATCCACACACCTCCACCACCCCTCCACACTCCTCCATCACCTGTCCACACTCATCCACCACCCCTTCACACTCCTCCACCAACCATCCACACACCTCCACCACCCCTCCACTCTCCTCCACCAACTGTCCACACTCCTCAACTTCCCCTGTGCTCTCTGCCACCAGCCCTCCACACTCCTCCACCACCCCTCCACTCCTTCACCACCCCTGCACACTGCTCCACCTCCCTTGCACACTCCTCCACCAACCATCCACACACCTCCACCACCCCTCCACTCTCCTCCACCAACTGTCCACACTCCTCAACTTCCCCTGTGCTCTCCGCCAACAGCCCTCCACACTCATCCACCACCCCTCCACTCTCCTTCACCACCCCTGCACACTCCTCAACTTCCCCTGTGCACTCCTCCACCAGCCCTCCACACTCCTCCACCACCCCTCCACTCTCCTTCACAACCCCTGCACAGTGCTCAACCACCCCTGCACACTTCTCCATTACCCCTCCACTCTCCACTCTCCGCTCCACACTCCTCCATTACAAGTACACACTCCTCCACCACCCCTCCAAACTCCTCCACTATCTGCTCCACACTCCTCCACTATCCCCTACACATTCCATTACTCTCACCTCCACACTCCTCCACTATTCTCTCCACACTCCTACACTATCCCCTCCACACTCCCCACTATCCCCCCAACCCTCCCCCAACTACCCCCCTCCACACTCCTCTACTATCCCATCTCTACCCCCTCTACTATCCCTCCACTTTCTTCCACTATACCCTCCATACTCCTCTTCACCTTCTCCACACTCCTCCATTATCCCATCCACACTCCTCTACTATCCATTCATAACTCTCTACTATCCCCTCCACATTCCCCACTATAACCTCCTCACTCCTCTACTTTCCCCTAACACTCCTCTACTAATTCTGCATTTACTTCTCCATTCTCCCCCCAGACTCCTCCACAATCCCCTTTTTCTCTCCTCAAATATCCCCGGGAACACATTTCCACACTCGTCCACCACCCCTACAAAACTCCTCCACCTCCCTCCACACTCCTCCACCACCCCTCCACACTCCTCCACACCCTCCATCACCTTTCCACACTCCTCCAACTCCAAACTTCTCACAACTCCTTCAAACTTCTCCAATACCCCTCCACACTTCTCCACACACCCTTCCACACTCCTCCACCACTCCTCCCAAACCTTTCCACACCCCCTCCACCACCCCGCCACACCCCCTCCAACACCCTTCCACACTCCTCCACCACCCCTCCACACTCTTCCACCACCACTCCACACTCCTCCACCCCCCAACACTACTCACACTCCTCCACCACCCTTCCACACTCCTCTTCCCATCGCTCCATATTCCTCCACATCCCCATCACACTTCATCACCACCCCTCCACACTCCTCCACCACCCCTCCACACTCCTCCATAACCCCTCTTTGCTTCTACATACTCCACCACCCCTATACACTCCTACTCCATCCTTCCACACTCCTTCACCTCCCCTCCACATTCCCCCAAACCATCCTCCCACTTATCCACCGACCATCCACACTCCTCCAACACCCCTCCACACTCCTCAACTATTATCTCCCTTCTTCTCTACTATCCCCCTTCACATTTTTTCACTATCCCCTCGACACTCCTCTAACCCTTCACATTTTTCACTATCCCCGACACCCTCTATTCACCCCCCACACTCGTCTGCTATCCTCTCCACTCTTCTCCACTATCTCCTCCAGACTCCTCCACTATCCCTTCCCCCTTCCTCCAATATCCCATCATCACTCCTCCTCCATCCCCCACATCCCACCCCCTTTACACTCCTTAAACCCCTCCTAAACACCCTCTACCACCCTCCACCAATCCTCAACCTGTCCCCATTCCTCCACCACCCCTCCGCACTCGTCCACCACTCCTCCACCACCCATGCACACTTCTCCACAACCCCTCCACACTCTGCCCCCCCCTCCACTCTCATAAAAACTCTTCCTCCATCATGCACACTCCTCCATCAATGCTTAAACACTTTTCCCCACAACTCCACACTCCTACCCCCACCCCCCCCACAGTCCTCCACCCCCTCCCCACACCCCCTCCACACCCTCCACCACCCCTTTCGTACTTCGCGAAAACCCCCTTCCCATCCGTCCGCCTCCCCTCCACACTCCTCCACCATTCCTCCACACTTATCCACCACCTCTCCACCCCCCCTCCACTGCAAGTCCACACTCCTCCATCCTCCATTCACACTCCTCCTTCCATCACTCCTCCATACTCCTCCAATACCACTCCACAGTCCTCCACCAATCCTCCACACTCATCCTCCACCCCTCAACAATTTTCCACCACCCCTCCAATCTCCACCACTATTCCACACTCCTCCACTACCCCTCCACACTCCTCCACAACCCCTAAACACTCCACCACTCCCCCACTTCCCCAACACCCATTCACACTTCTCCACAACCCCTCCCACACCTCCACACCATCCACCACCCTTCCACACTCCTCCATCGCCCCACTTTCATCCACCACTCCTTCACACTCATAACACCCCTCCACACTCCACCACCCTACACACTCTTCCACCACCCCTCCATGCTTCCCACACTCCTCCACCACCCCTCCATACTCCTCCACCGTCCACACTCCAACACCACCCCTACACACTTATCAACCACCCCCCACACCCTCCATCGTCCCTTCACACCTCCTATACTACCCCTTTACGCTGCAACCACCACTCCACTCTCTTCCACCACCCCTCCACTCTCTTTAACCACCCCTACACACTCCTCCACCACCCTTCCAAAACCTTCACCACCTGTCCAATCTCCTCCACCACCCTTCACACTCTTTCCACCACCCCTCCACATTTTCTTCCACCACCCCTCAACAATCAACCACCCCTCCACACTCCCCCACCTCTCCTCCACACTCATCCACCACCCTTCGCACATCTCCTCCACCCTTCCACACTCCTCACCACCCTTCCACACCCTCCACCACCCTCAACCCGTCCACCACCTTCCACACCCCTCCACCACACCTCCGCGCTCCTCCACCAACCTCCCACTCCTCAACCCCCCCCACACTTCAAAACCCCCCACTCCAACCCTCCCCACCTGCCCACATTCCCCACGCCCGCCTCCACCCTCCTCCATTATCCCCCCCACTCCTCCATCAAGAAAACGCTCCTCCACACTCCTCAATTACCCCTCCACACTCCTCCACTACCCTCCCCACACCCTTCAATTATCCCTCCCACACCCCTAAACATCCCACCCATACTCCTCTACACCCCTTCCACTTTCTTCCCATAACTTGACCACACTTTCTACTACCCCCCCTCAACACTCCTCTACTGTGCCTCCACTCTCTCCATCTCTGCTCCAACCCTTCACTCTCCACCCCTCCCTCAAATATCCCCCCATCCTCCTCCTCCCTCTCAACACACTTCCTACCAACCCCCCACACCCTCATCCAACCACCACACCCTCCACCACCACCTGCACTCGTCCACCACTTGTCCATACCCCCACCAAACTCCACCAATCCCCACTTCTCCACACTCCCACCACCCTCCAAAATTTTTCCAAACACCCTTTCACACCCACTAACGATCCTCACTTCACCCCCTTTCCTCCACACCCGCAAACCCCTCCACACTCCATCACCCCTCCACAATCCTTCACCACCCCTGCACACGCTCCACACCCCTCACAATTTCCAGACCCATCACCTCCGCCACTACTCCACCCCCCCACACACTAATCCCAACCCTTCCCATCCACCACCCCTCCAAACTCCCCCTCCACCCCTCTACACTCCTCCCACCCTCCACCAGCCCTACCCACTCCTCCCCCACCCTCCACACCCCCTCCACACTCGTCCCCCAAACCCCACACTCCCCTCCATCGACCCACACTTTTTCCACCCCCCCTTCACACTTCTCCCCCCCCCCTCAAAACTCCTCCCAAACCCCTCCACACCCCTCCACCATCCCCATACCCCCACCACCGTAAACACTCCTCAACCCCCCCTCCCACCCTCCATTACAATCACTCTTCTCCAACCTCCCCCTCCACAATCCTCTACCACCCCTCCACATCCCTCCATCACCTTTCCCCACTCCTCCTCCAAGTTTCACACTTCTCCAATACCCTTCGACACTTCCCCAACCACCCTTTCCACACTCCTTCACACTCCTCCACCACCCCTCAACACTCCTCCACCACCCCGCCACACTCCTCCAACACCCTCCACACCCTTCCACCACCCCTCCTCACTCTTCCACCCCCCCTCCACCCTCCTCCACCACCCCTCCACACCATACACACTCCTCCACCACCCTTCCCCACACTCCCCCCACATCCCCAACACTTCATCACCACCCCTAAAACACCCCTCCACCCCCCTCCACCACTCCTCCAAACCCTCAAGCTTCTACATACTCCACCACCCCCTATACACTCCTTTTCCCCAACTTTCCACACTCCTCAACCCCCCTCCACACTCCTCCACCACCCCTCCACACTATCCCCAACCCCCCACACTCCTCCAACACCCCCCCAAACACTCCTCTACTATCCCCTCCACACTCCCGTCTACTATCCTCTACACCTTCTCCACTATCTCCTCCAGATTTCCTCAACTACCCGTCCTCCTCACCTCCAATATCCCCTCATCACCTTCCCCATCCCTCCACACTCCTCCACCCCCTTTTACACTCCCCTCCGCCCCTCCTCACACTCCTCCACCACCCTCCACACTAATCCTCAACCTGTCCACATTTTCCACACCCCTCCGCACTCGTCCACCCCCTCCTCCACACTCCTCCACCACCCCTCCACATCCTCCACCACCCCTCCACACTCCCCCAAACACTTCCCCCCACACTCCTCCACACTCCTCCACACTCCTCCCACCACCCCTTGCACTTCACATAACCCCTCCACTTTTTCCCCCCTCCACCTCCCCACCACACTCCTCCCCCACCCCTCCAAGCTTCTAAACACTCCTCCACCCCCTCCTTCATTCCTCCTCCACCTTCCACACTCCTTCACCACCCCCTCTACATTCCTCCACCACCCCCAACTCTTCCCACCACTCCTCCACACTCCTCCACCACCCCCCCCACAGTCCTCCACCACCCCCCCAAACCACCTCTCCACACTCCCTCCAACACTCCTCCACACTTCTCCACACCCTCCACACTCCTTTCCACACTCCTTCCCCCACCGTGAACACTCCTCCTACATCGCTCCACACTCCTCCACCACCCTTTGCACTTCACATAACCCCTCCACATCCCTCCACCTCCCAACCACACTCCTCCACCACCCCTCCAAGCTTCTAAACACTCCTCCACCACCTCCTTACATTCCTCCTCCATCCTTCCACACTCCTTCACCACCCCTCCACACCTCTTCCATCACTCGTCCACACTCCCCCGAATACCACTCCCCACAGTCCTCCACCACTCCTCCACACTCCTCCACCCCTCCAAAATTTCCCCACCACCCCTCCAACTCCACCATTATTCACACACCTCTAACACCCCCCTCCACACTCCTCCACCACCCATCCACACTAATCCACCAACCCCTCACACTCCTCCACACCCTTCCACTCTCCTTCATCTCTCCACTTTCATCCACCACCCCTTCCCACACTTTAATAACACCCCTCCTCACTCCTCCCACCACCCCTGCACACTCCTCCACCACCCCCAAATATCCTTCTCCAACCTTCCCAAACTCCTCCACCCCCTTTCACCTCCTATACCTCCCCCCTTTACACTCCCCACCACCACCCCTCCACAGCTTTAATCACCCCTCAACACTCCTCCACCCCCCCTCCACATTTCCTTCACCACCTGTTCACTCTCCTCCACCACCCGTTCACAACACTCCACCACCCCTCCACACTTTTCCACCACCCCTCAACAATCACCACCCCCCCACACTCCCACCACCCCTCCACATTTCTCCTCCACCCTTCCACTCCTTCACCACCCCTCCACACATACTTCACTACCCCTCCATACTCCTTCACTACCCCTCCACACTCCACCACTCATCCACCCCCCTCGACACTCCTTCACTACGCCTCCACACTTCTTCCACCCCTCCACACTCCTCCACCACACGTTCACACTCCTTCACCACCCCTACACACTCCTCCAACACCTTAACATTTCCTCCACTGCCACTACACATTTTTTCCATCACCCCTCCCACACTCACCACACCCCCTCCACACCCCTCCACCACCCCTCCACATCCCTCCACCACCCCTCCACACTCCTCCACCCCCCCTGTACACTCCTCCACCAGCCCTCCACACTCCTCCACCACCCCTCCACTCTCCTTCACCACCCCAGCAAAACTGCTCCACCATCCGCTGCACACTCCTCCACCACCCCTTCACACTCCTTCACTACCCCTCCACACTCCACCACTAATCCACCCCACTCGACCCCTCTTTCACTACCCCCCCAAACACTCCTCCACCACCCCTCCACTCTCCTCCACTATCCGCTCCACACTCCTCCATTACAAGTGTACACTCCTCCACCACCCCTCCACACTCCAACACTTTTCTGCTCCACACTCCTCCACTATCCCTTCCACATTCCATTTTCTCTCACCTCCACACTCCTCCACTATTCTCTCCACTCTCCTACACTATCCCCCCACACTCCTGCACATCCCCCAACACTCCTCAACTATCCCTTTGTAAAAAAAAACGCGATTCTAAAAGTTTAAGATCTCCAGTGAATACTAGAAAGGA
>NC_069410.1:72560487-72580284 GCF_026875155.1 Cherax quadricarinatus
CGAGGCTCACAGAAGGAACCTTAACACAGGAGATACCTATGACGAGGTTCACAGGGAAGGAACCTTAACACAGGGGATACCTACGACGAGGCTCACAAGGGAAGGAACCTTAACACAGGGGATACCTATAGGGAGGCTCACAAGTGACGGAACCTTAGCACAGGGGATACCTATGACGAGGTTCACAGTGAAGGAACCTTAACACAGGGGATACCTACGACGAGGCCACAAGGGAAAAAACCTTAACACAGGGATACCTATGACCTACTCACAAGGGAAGGAATCTTAACACAGGGGACTAAAATCCTGGAAGAATCCAGACACTGAGCAAGTGAAACGAGTTTTAACGCAATGAGGTGTGGTGGAGGGGTGTGGAGGGGTGGTGGAGGAGTGTTGAGGGGTGGTGGAGGAGTGTGGAAGGGTGGTGAAGGAGTGTGGAAGGGTGGAGGAGAAGCGCGAAGGGGTGGTGGATGAGTGTGGAGGAGAGGTGGGGGAGAGTGGAGGGGTGGTGAATTGTTGAGGGGTGGTGACGAGTGTGGGGGGGTGGTAAAGAGTGTGCAGGGGTGGTGGAGGAGAGTGGACAGGTGGTGAAGGAGTGTGGGGAGGGGATGTGGAGGAGTGTGTAGGTGGTTAAAGAGAGTGAGGGGTGGTGGAAGAGAGTGGAGGGTGGTGCAGTGTAGAAAAGGGGTGGTAATAGGAGTGTGGACGGTAGGAGAAGGAGTATGGAGGGGTGGTGAAGGAGTGTGAGAGCATGGAGGGGTGATGGAAGAGTGTGCAGGGTGGTGAGGAGTGTTGGAGGGGTGTTATTGAAGTGTGAAGGGTGTTTTAGGGTATGAAAGGAGCGATGTAGAGAGTGGAAGGGTGGTGGATGAGTGTTGAGGTGTGGTGGAGGGGTTGTGGAGAAGTGTGGAAGGTGGTTGGAGAAGTGTGGAGGAGTGTGGAGTGTTTAGGGGTTGTGGAGGAGTGTGGAGGGGTGGTGGAGGATGTGGAATAGTGGTGGAGATTGGAGGGGTGGTGGAAAATAGTTGAGGGGTGGAGATGAGTGTGGGAGATGGGGGAGGACTGTGGAGTGGTATTGAAGGAGTATGGAGGGGTGATGGAGAGTGTGGAGGGGTGCTGGAGGAGTGTGAATGGAGATGGAGGAGCGTGGATCTGGCACAGATGGAGGGTTGGCGTGGATAGGAAAGGATAAGTGTGGAGGGGTGGGGAAGAGTGTGGAGGGAGGTGGAGAGTATGGAGTGGAGGTGAAGGAGTGTGGATGGCGTGGAGGAGGGATGTAAGGGGGTGTTGAGGAGTGGTTTAGAAGCATGGAGGGGTAGTGGAGTGTGGATGGAGGCGGGACGGATGTGAAGGGTTTATGTAAGTTGCGAAGGGGTGGTGAGGAGTGTGGACGCTGGAGGAGGAGTGTTTTCCAGGTGGTGAATGGAGTGTGGAGGAGTGGTGGAGGACTGTGGAGGGGTGGTGTAGGAGTGTGGAGTTGTTGGAGGAAAAGTGTGAAGCATGATGGAGGGTGTGCATCGATGGATGGAAGAGTGTGGAATGGTGGGGAAGAGTGTATATGAGAGCGGAGGGGTGCAGAAGTGTGGAGGGGGTTGTGGAGAATTTTGTGTAAGGGTGTTGGAGGAGTGCGGAGGAGTGGTGGACGATGCGGAGGGGTGGTGGAGGGAATGTGGACAGGTTGAGGATTAGTGTGAGGGTGTGGAGGATTGTTGAGGAGGGGTGAAGGATGGTAAAGGGGGGTGGAGGATTGTGGAGGGAAGGAGGAGGAGTGATGATGGGACAATTGGAGGAGAGAGGAAGGGATAGTGAAGGAGTCTGTGAAGGACAATAGTGGAGAAGAGTGGAGAGGATAGGAGACGAGTGTGAGGGGATATTAGAGGAGCGTCGAGGGGATAGTGAAAGAATGTGAAGGAATAGTAGAGAAAAGGAGGATAATATTGAGGAGTGGGAGGGTGTTGGAGGAGTGTGGAGGGGGTGTGATGAAGTGTGATGGGGATGTGGAGGATAGTGTGGAGCGATGAAGAGGAGTGGTGGAGAAGGGTGTGGAGGAGTGGTTGTAGTGTGGGAGGGTGTGAGGAGTGTGGAGGGTGTTGGAGGAGTGTGGCGGGGTGGTGGAGGAGTGTGGAAAGGTTGTGGAGGATGTGAGGAGTGGTGAGGAATGTAGAGGGGTTGTGGAGTAGTGTGGAGGAGTGTGAAAGGGGGTGAGAAGTGTGGAGGGGTATTGGAGGAAGTGTGAAAGGAGTTGGAGAGTTGGAGCTATGGAGGAGTGTGGAAAGGTGGATGGAGGAGTGTGGAGGAGTTGTGGAGGGGTGGTGGAGGAGTGGGGAGGGGAGGTGGAGGAGTGTGTAGGGGGTGGAAGAGTGTGGAAATAGTGTTCCAGGGGATATTTGAGGAGAGAGAAAAGGGATAGTGGAGGATCTGTGGGAGAGAGTGGGAGAAGAGTGGACAGAATAGTAAGGTTGTTGAGGGGAAGTAGTGTTGAGGGGATAGTAGAGGAGTGTGGAGGGGATAGGAGGAATGTTGGAGGGGAAGTAGATAGCGTGGAATGGATAGTAGAGGAGTGTGATGGGATAATGGAGGAGTTTGGAGGGAGAGTGGAGGAGAGTAAGAAAGATAGAAGAGAGTATGGAGGTAGAGTGGAAGAATGTGTGAAGGGATAGTAAGGAGTGGCGATGGGATAGTAGAGGAGTGTGGAGGGGATAGTTTGAGGAGGGTTGGGGATAGTGGGGGAGTGTGGAGGGGATAGTGTAGGAGTGTGGAGCATATAGTGGAGGAGTTTGGAGGGTGGTGGAGAGTGTGTACATTGTAAAGGAGGAGTGTGGAGCGTAAGTGGAGGAGAGTGGGGGGTAGTGAAGAAGTGTGCAGGGGTGGTTATGAGCACTGTGCAGGGGTTGTGAAGAAGAGTGGAAGGGTGCTGGAGGAGTGTGGAGGGCTGGTGGAGGAGTGCACAGGGGAAGTTGAGGAGTGTGGACAGTTGGTGGAGGAGTGTGGAGAGGTGGTGGAGGTATGTGGATGGTTGGTGGAGGAGTGTGAAGGGGAGGTGAAGCAGTGTGCAGGGGTGGTGAAGGAGAGTGGAGGGGTGGTGGAGGAGTGTGGAGGGCTGGTGGCGGAGAGCCAGGGGAAGTTGAGGAGTTTGGACAGTTAGTGAGGAGAGTGGAGGGGTGGTGGAGGTTGTGTGGCAATGGTTTGGTGAGGAGTGTGGAGGGTGGTGGAGAAGTGTGGACAGAGATGGAGGGAGTGTGGAGGGGTGGTGGAGGGGTTGTGGAGGTTGGTGAGGAGTGTGAAGGGGTGATGGAGGAGTGGGGGGCCGTTGGGGGAGAGAGGAGTTTGGCAGAGATAGTGGAGGAGTGTGGACGGGTGGTGGATGAGTGTCGACAGGTGGTGGAGGAGTGCGGGAGGGTGGTGGAGGAGAGTGGACTTGTAATGAGAGTGTGGAGGGGTGATGAGGAAGTCTGGGCGGTGTGGGAGGAGCGCGGAGTGGTTGTGGAGAAGTGTTACGTTTTGGATGTGGAGTGTGGAGGGTGGTGGAGGGAGTGTGGATGAGGGATGGGAGGAGTGTGAGGGGTGTTAGAGGATATGTGGAATGGATGGAAGAGGAGTGATCAGGGGATATTTGAGGAGAGAGGAGGAGATAGTAAGGAGTCTGGGGAGGAGAGAGTGAGAAGAGTGGACAGGATAGAAGAGGAGAGTGGAGGGGATAGTATAGGAGTGTGGATGGGATAGGAGAGGAGTGTGGAGGGCATAGTGAAAGAGTGTGGAGGGGATATTAGAGGAGTGTGGAGAGGAGAGTGGAGGAGAATGGAGTGGATAGTAGAGGAGGTGTGAGTGGATAGTTGAAGGAGTGTGGAGGGGATAGTGAGTAGTGAGGAGGGGATGGTGTAGAGTGTGGAGAAAATAGTGGAGAGTATGGAGGTGAGAGTAATGGAATGATGGAGGGGATAGTGGAGGAGTGTGGGTGCGAATAGTGAGGTGTGTGAGCGATAATGAGGAGTGTGGAGAGTGTAGAGTAGTGTTACTTTTAATGGAGGATGTGGAGGGATAGTGGGAGGAGAGTGGAGGGGTGGTACAGGAGTGTGGACAAGGTGGGTGGAGGAGTATGGAGGGGGTGGTGGAGAGGGACTTCTAATGTGGAGTGTGGAGGATAGTGGAGAAGAGTGGAAGGGTGGTGGAGGAGTGTGGACAGGTTTGGATGAGTGTGGAGGGGTGGTGGAGAGTGTGGAGGGGTGGGGAGGGTGGGAGGGTGATGGAGTGTGGACGGGTGGTGGAGAAATGTGTAGTGGCATTGGAGAGTGTTAAGGTGTTGGAGGAGTGTGGAGGGTTGTAAGGAGTGTGAAGGTGTGGTGGAGGAGTATGGAGGGGTGGAGGAAAAGTGTGGGGGGAAGTGAAGGATGTGGAGGGGAGGGTGGAGGAGTGTGGAAGGGTCGTGGTGGAGGTGAGGGTGGTGGATGAAGTGTGGAGTGGTAGTTTAGGAGTGTTAAGGAGTGGTGGAGGGATGTGGAGGATGGTGAGGAGTGTGGAGAACGTGGTGAAAAGTGCGGAGGGTAGTGAAGGAGGTGTGAAGGGGGGGGAGACGTTGTGCAGGGTGTTGGAGCAGTTGTGCAGGTGGTGATAGGAGTGTGGAGGGTGGGGAGGAGTGTGGGGGTGGTGGAGGAGAGTGCGGGGGAGGTGGAAAAGTTAGAGACGTGGTATAGAGTGTGGTAGGGGTATGGAGGAGGTGGAGGGGTGATGGGAGGCGGGTGGAGGCGGGTGAACGATTGTAGAAGGGTGTTTGAGGAGTTGTGGAGAGGTGGAAGAGAAGTGAGTATGTGGTGGAAAGAGGGAGGAAGGGGGAGTTAGGAGTGTAAAGGAGTTGTGGAGGAGTGTGGAGGGTATTATAAGTGTGGAGTGGTGGTGGAGGAGTGTGGAAGTTGGAGAAAAGTGGTGGAGAGGTGGTGAGGAGTGTGAGACATGAGGGGGTTTGGAGGAGTGTGGAGGGGTTGTGGAGGAGTGTTGAAATTGATGGTAGAGAAGTTTCTGAAGTAGGGGTGGTGGAGAGTGTGGAGCGATGGAGGAGAGTGGAAGGGTGGTGGATGAGTGTGGAGGAAATGGAGTGGAGTGGAGTAGTGTGGAAATGTGGTGGAGGAGTGGTGGAAGGTTAGTGGAGGGTGTGGAGGGGTGGTGACGAGTTGTGGACAG
This sequence comes from Cherax quadricarinatus, assembly GCF_026875155.1. NCBI lineage: Eukaryota > Metazoa > Arthropoda > Malacostraca > Decapoda > Parastacidae > Cherax > Cherax quadricarinatus. The sequence goes on from NC_069410.1 coordinate 72,565,663, forward strand.
TTCGTGGAGGAGTGTGGAGGGCAGTAAATAGGAGTGTGGATGGGTGGCGGAGGAGTGTCGAGGGTGGTGGAGGGGTGGTGGAGAACTGTGGAGGGGTGGTGGAGAAAGTGTGGAGGGGTGGTGGAGGAGAGTGACTTGCAATGGAGGTGTGTGGAGTGGATATGGAGGAGTTGGGAGGGGATATGGAGGAGTGTGCAGTGGGTGGTTGAGGAGTGAATGGGTTGGTGGAGGAGTGTGAGGGGTTGGTGGAGGAGTGTGGCAGGGGTGTGGAGCAGTGTGGAGGGGTGGTGAGATGTGGAGGGGTGGTGAGGAGTGTGAGGTGGTGGAGGAGTTGGAAGGGTGGTGTGGAGTTGTGCATTGATGGTATAAGTGTGTTGCAGGGGCTGTGGAAGCAGTTTACCTGGAGAGATTCCGGGGGTTAACGCCCACGCGGCCCGGTCTGTGACCAGGCCTCCTGTGGATCAGAGCCTGATCAACCAGCTGTTACTGCTGGTGCACGCAACCAACGTTACGGAGCCAGAGCCCCGGCTGGTCAAGTACCACTTTAGGTGCTTGTCCATGCCAGCTTGAAGACGCCAGGGGTCTGTTGGTATTCCCTCTTAGTAGGCTGGAGTCAGTTGACAGTCTCGGGCCTCTGACACTTATTGTATGGTCCCTTAACGTGCTAGAGATACCCTGCTTTTCATTTGGGGGGATGTTGCATCGTCAGCCAAGTCTTTTGACTTTCGTTGTGAGTGATTTTCGTGTCAAAGTTCGGTACTAGTACCTCTAGGATTTTCCAGGTGTATGTATCATTTATCTCTCCCGCCTGCGTTCCAAGGAATACAGGTTTCAGGAGCTGGAGGGATGGTGGAGAAGTGTGAAGAGTGTGAAATAGTATGGGAATTGGTGGGTGGAGAAGTGTGGAGGGTTTGTGGAGGAGAGTAGCCAATAATGGAGGAGAGGTGGGGATAGTGAGGAGTCCCTGAGGGTGGTTGTTGAGAGTGTGACTTGAATGGAGGATGTGGAGGGGATAGTGGAAGGGTGTGGAGGGTTGGTGGATGAGTGTCGACAGTTGGAGGAGGTGGAGTTGTGGTGGAGGAGAGTAGACTCGTGATGAGGAGTGTGGAGGGGTGTTTTTGAGGAGTGTTGACAGGTGGTGGAGGAGTATGGAGGGATGGTGGAGGAGTGTGGAGGGGTGGGGAGGAGTGTTTGCGGGTGGTGGAGAAGTGTGAAAGGGTTTGTGGAGGAGTGTGGAACATGGAGGAGGAGTGGCGAAAGGTGGTGCCGAGTGGTGGAGGAGTGTTAGAGTGTGAAGGGTTGTGATTAGAGTGTAGAGGTGTGGAGGAGTGTGAAGGAGTGGTGAGGAAGGTGCGGAGTTTGTGAAGGGAGTGTGGAGGAGTGATGGAGTTGGAGGGTTGTGTTGGTGTTGGGGTTGGAGGGAAGTTGGTGAAGTGAGGAGGGGTAGTGAGAGTGTGAATGGGTGTTGGAAATATTGAGGCGGCGTGGGGAGGAGTGTGGAGGAGTGGTGGATGAGTATGGGAGTGGAAGGTGGAGGACTATAGACCAGTGGTGGAGCGAGTGCGGACTGGTGGTGTGAGGAGTGTGGACGGTTGGATGAGAGGTGGGGGTGGTAGAGGAAGTGGATGAGAATGGACGAGAAGTGATGACTGGATATTGAGGAGAGAGGAGGAGAGTGGAGAAGTCTGGAGGAGAGAGTGGAGAAGAGTGGAGAGGACTGTAAGGAGTGTTGAGGAGGAAGTAGAAGAGTGTGGTCAGGGTATAGTGGAAAAATTGGAGGGACAGTAGAGGGAGTATGGATGGATAGTTAGGAGTGTGGAGGGATAGTTGAGGAGTGTGGAGGGATAGTGGATGAGTGTGGAAGGTGAGAGTAATGGAATGTGGATGGGATTAATAGAGAAGTGTGGAGCGGATAGTTGAGAGTGTGGAGGGTGGTCGAGGAGTGTGTACTTGTAATGGAGGATTGTGGAGCGGGCTAGTGACGAGTGTGGAGGGTGGTGGATAGTGTGGCAGTGGTGGAGGATGTGGAGGGGTGAGGTGAGAATGATGGAGAGAGAGGACTTGTATGTTGAAGTGTGGAGGGGATAGTGGAGGAGTGAGGGAGGGTTGTGGAGGAGTGTGGAAACCCAGGTGGTGGATGATTGTGGAGGGGTGGTGGAGGAGTCGGAGGGGTGTGGAGGAGTGTGGAGGGTGGTGGAGGAGTGGTGGACGAGTGGTGTAGGAGTGTGGAAAGGTGGAGGAGAATCAGATGGGGGATTGGAGATGTGGGAGGCGAGGTGGATGTTGAGATGTGCTGGAAGAAGTGCTGGAGGGGTGGTGGAAGAGTGTGAAAGGGTGGTGGAAGGAGAGTGGACGGGTGGTGAAGGAGTGTGTGGAGGGGTTGTGGAGGAGTGTGGAGGGGTGGTTAAAGAGTGTGGAGGGGGTGGTGAGGAGAGTGGAGCGGTGGCGCAGCTAAAGGGGTGTATAGGAGTGTGAAGGGGTGGTGGAGGAGTGTGGAGGATGGTTGGTAAGTGTGGAGGGGTGGTGGAGAGTGACGGAAGTTTGGAGGAGGAGTATGGAGGGTTGTGGAGGAGTGTGGAGAAGCATGAGGGGTGGTGGAAAGTGCAGGGTGTTGGAGGAGTGTGGAGCTGTGTTATTTAGTGTGAAGGGGTGGTGGATGAAAAGTTGGAGCAATGGAGGAGAGTGGAAAGGGATGTGGATGAGTGTGGAGGGTTGTGGATAAGTGGTGGATGGTGGTGGAGGAGTGTGGATGAGTGGTGGACGAGTGCGCAGGGGTGGTGGAGGAATGTGGATCGGTTGAGGATTAGTGTGGAGGGTGGTTGAGGAGTGTTGAACGAGGGTGGAGGAGTGTAAAGGGGGGTGGAAGGATAGTGGAGGATCGAGAAGGAGATGATGGGATATTGGAAGACAGAGGAAGGGATAGTGGAGGAGTGTGGAGGAGGATAGTGGAGAAGAGTGGAGAGATTGTAGACGAGTGACGAGGGATAAGTAGAGATGTGGAGGGGAAGTGAAAGAATGTGAAGGGTAGAGTAGAGAAGAAGATAGGGGATAGTGAGAATGTGGAAGGGGTTTTGAGGAGGAGTGTGTATGGTTGTGGATTAAGTGTAGAGGATGTGGTGGAGGAGTGTGGAGGGGAGGTGAAGGAGTGTTGGAAGGATGGGGGGAGTAGGAGGGTATAGGGTGGTGGAGTAAGTAGAGAGCATGGAGAGGTTATGGAGGAAGTGTGGAGGGGGTGGTGAGAAGTGTGACGGGATTGGGAGGAGTGTGGGAGTGATGGAGGGGAGTGTGGAAGGGTGGTGGAGGAGTGTGTAGGAGTGGTGGAGGGGTGGTGGGAGAAGTGTGGAGGGATGGTGTAGAGTGTGGAGGGTGGTGAGGAGTGTGGAGGGTGTTTGAGGAGTGTGGCGGGGAGTGACGAGTGTGGAAAAGTGGTGGAGGAGTGTGGAGAGTGGTGGAGAAGTGTGAGGGGTATTTGGAGAAGTGTGGAATGGAGTGGTGGAGAAGTGTGGAGCGATGGAGGAGGAGTGTGGAAAGGTTGGGGGAAATTGAAGAAAAGGAGTGGAGTAGTGCGGAGGGGTGTGGAGGAGTGTGGAAGGGTGGTGGAGGAGTGTTGAGAGATTGTGGAGATGTGTGGAGAAGTTTGGAAGGGTGGTGGAGAAGTGTGGAGGGGTAATTGGAGAAGTGTGCAGGGGGTGGTAGAGAAGTGTGGAGGGTGGTGGTGAAGTGTGGGATGGTGGTGGAGGGAGTGTGGATGTGTGGTAGAGAAGTGTAGAGGGGTGGAACCTGAGAATGTTGTGGAGGCGAGTGGTGAGAATTGTGGAGGTAACAGGGAAGTGTGAAGAGTGTGGAGATGTGTGGAGCGATGGAGGAGGAGTGTGGAAAGGTGGTGAAGGAGAGTGGAGTGTGGTGGAAAAGTTGGAGGGGTGGTAGAGAAGTGTGGAAGGTGGTGGAGACGTATGGGGGGGTGGTGAAGGAGTGTGGAGTTTGGTAGAGAAGTGTGGAGGGTGGTGGAGAAGTGTGGAGGGGTGGTGCGGAGAGTAGACTTCGTAATGGAAGAGTGTGTAAGGGAATTGTTGAATATTGATTATGGGTGGTGCAGAGTGTGGAGTTGTAATGCAGTGTGTGGGAGGGGATAGTGGAGGAATGTAGATGGTGGTGGTGGAGGATGTGGACAGGTGTGAGGAGTGTGGAAGGGTTGTGGATGAAAGTTAACTTGTAATGGAGGAGTGTGGAGGATGGTGGAGGGAGTGTTGAGGGTTGGTGGAGATGTGGAGGGGTGATGGCGAGTGTGAGGGTGGTGGACGATGTGGAGGGGTGGTGGACGAGTGTGTGAGGCTGGAGGAGTGTGGAAAGTAGTGTAGAGTGTTGAGTGGGTGGAGAAAAGTGTTAGGAAGTGTTGGAAGAGTGTGAGGGTGGTGTTTGGAGTGTGGAGGTATGGTTGAGGATGGTGAAATGGTGAGGATTGTGGAAAGGAGGGGATGAGTGTGCAGGGGTAGTGGAGGAAAGTGTGGACAGGAGGTGAAAGAGTGTGGAGATGCGGTGGAGGATTGTTGAGAGTGTTGGAAGAGTGTAGAGGGTGGTGTTAGGATGTGGAAGGTGTGTGGAGCTGTGGTGAGCGAGTGGTGGGAAAGGAGTGGAGGGAGTGGTGGAGGGGGTTGTCGAGGAGAATGAAGGGGTGGTGGAGGAGTGGTGGAGTGATTGGAGGTGGAGGTTCAAGGGTTTGGAGAAGTGGATAGGAGTGTAGAGGTGTGGTGGAGGAGTGTGAAATTGTTATGGATGAATGTGGAGTGGTGGTGGACGAGTGCGGAGGAAAGTGGAAAGTGGTGCAGGGTGGTGGAGTGTGAATAAGGGTGGAGGAGTGTTGACTTGCGGTGGAGGAGTGTGAGAGGTGGTGGATAAGTGGGAGGATGTGGAGGAGTGTGGAGGGAGGTGGAAAGGACTGTGGCAGGATGATGAGGGATGTGGGGTGTGGAATGATTAGTTTGAAAAGCATCGGAGGGGTGGCGAGGGAGTGTGGATGGAAGGTGGAGGGACGAGCAACGTGGAGGGTGGTCAAGAAGTGCGAAGGGTGGTGGATGAGTGTGAAGCGATGAGAAGGAACGTTCAAGGGTGGTGAAGGATGTGAAGGGAGTGTTGAGGAGTAAATCAAGGGGTGGTGGAGGACTCGGAAGTGTGGTGAAGTTAGTGTGGAGTTGTGTGAGGATAATTGTGAAGCAGTGGTGGAGGAGTGTGGAGGGGTTGTGGAGAAGTGTGGATGGATGGATGGTGGAGGAGTGTAGAGGAGTTGTGGAGAGTTGAGGGTTTCGAGGAGTGTGGAGGTGTGGTGGGTGTGGAGAGTGGTGGAGTGTTGACGGGCTGTGGAATATAGTGAGGGGTGGGGGAGTAGTGTTTGGATGAGTGTTGTAGGAGAGTGGAGTGGACTGTAGGAGTGTGGGAGGAGTAGTGAGCAGTGCGGGAGGGGTGGTGGAGGAGTGTTGACAGGTTTATGATAAGTGTGGAGGTTGTTGAACGAGGTATTTTAATGAGGGGTGGAGAGTGTAAAAGGGGTAATGGAGGGATTGTGGAGGGATGGAGGAGGAGTGATGATTGGATATTGGAGGAGGGACTAGGCGATAGTGGAAGAGTCTTGAGGAGATAGTGGAGAAGAGTGAACATAAGAACATAAGAAAGGAGGAACACTGCAGGAGGCCTGTTGGCCCATACTAGGCAGGTCCTTTACAATTCATCCCACTAACATAATTTTATACATTGCCCAACCCAATTTTCAGTGCCACCCAAGAAATAAGCTCTGATGTGCAAGTCCCACTCAAATCTAACCCCTCCCACTCATGTACTTATCCAACCTAAATTTGAAACTACCCAAAGTCCTAGCCTCAATAACCCAACTAGGTAGACTGTTCCACTCATCAACTACCCTATTTCCAAACCAATACTTTCCTATGTCCTTTCTAAATCTAAACTTATCTAATTTAAATCCATTACTGCGGGTTCTCTCTTGGAGAGACATCCTTAAGACCTTGTTAATATCCCCTTTTATTAATACCTATCTTCCACTTATACACTTCAATTCAGGTGCCTCCCCTCATTCTTTCGTCTAACCAATGAATGAACTTAAGAGTCTTCCGATCTTTCTTCATAAGGAAGATATCTAATGCTATGTAATTTAATTTCGTCATCCTACGCGAATGTTTTCTAACGAATTTATGTCCATTTTGTAATACGGAACCAGAAACTGAGGCTGCAAATCAGGTGAGGCTTTACTAATGATGTATAAAGATGCATATGACCTCTGGACTTCTGTTGCTTACACTTCTTGATATAAATCCCAGTAATCTATTTGCCTTATTACGTACGCTTAGGCATTGCTGTCTTGGTTTAAGGTTGCTGCTCACCATAACCCCCAGGTCCTTTTCGCAATCTGTATGCCTAAGTTCTACATCATTTAACTTATAAGTACTAGGGTTATGGGCACTCCCAAGCTTCAGAACCTTGCATTTATCTACATTGAACTGCATCTGCCACTTTTCTGACCAAGAATAGAGTTTGTTTAAATCATCCTGAAGTTCCATAACATCAACGTTTGAATCAATTATCCTACCTAGTAGAGGAGTGTGGAGGGTATAGTAGAGGAGAGTGGAGGGGATAGTGAAAGAATGTGAAAGGGATAGAAGAGGAGAATGGAGGAGATAGTAGAGGAGTGTGGAGGTGTGTTGGAGGAGTGTGGTGGGTTGGTGGATAAGTGTGGAGGAGGGGTTGAGGAGTGTGGAGGGAGTGAGCATGTGAAGGATGGAGTAGGATGTATCGGGGTTGTGGAGGAGTGTGGAGAGAGCAAAGAGGGGGTTTATGGAAGAGTGTGGAGGGGTGTGGAGGAGTGTGAGGGGTGACCATGAAGTATTGATTGGGATGTTGGAGGAGTTGTGGAGCGATGGAGGAGGAGTGTGGAAGGTGGTGGAGGAGTGTGAAGGAGTGTGAGGGTGGTGGAGGAGTATGGAGGGAGGCGGAGGAGTGTGGATCAGTGTGGAGGAGTCGAGGGGTGGTGGGAAGGTGGAGGAGTGTGAAAGGTATGTGGAGGAGTGTGGAGTGGTTGTAGAGGATGTGAGAAAGGGGTAGTGGAGGAAGTGCAAGGGAGGTGAGGAGTGTGCAGGGGTGGAGGAGGAGTGGTGGAGGGGTGGTTGAGGAATGTGAAGGACAGGTGGACATTGTGAAGGACCTGGTGGAGGAGTGTGGAGCGAATGGAGGAGTGTGGAAGGGTGGTGGAGGATTGTGGATGAGTGTGGAGGGTTATTGGAGAGAGTGAGGAAGGTTGAGGAGTGGCGCAGGGTTTTGGATGATGCACAGGTTTTGGAGGGTGTGGACAGTGGTGGAGTGTAATGGTGGTGATTTAGTGTGGAGGGGTGGAGAGGAAGGGGTGGGTGGGGGGGGGGGGGGTGGAGTGTGGAGGTTGTAGAGAAGTGTGGAGGGTGGTGGAGAAGTGTGAAGGGGTGTTGGAGAAGAGTGGTCTTGTTAACGGTGGAGTGTGGAGGGAATATGGAGGATTGTGGAGAGGTGTTGAGGAGTGTGGACTTGCAAATGGTGAGTGTGGAGGGGAAAGTGGAGGAGTGTGGGAAGTGGTGGAGAGTGTGGAGGGTTTTGTGGATGAGAGTGAACTTGTAATGGATGATGTGGTGGAGATAGTGGAAGAGAGTAGAGGGGTGGTGGAGGCGTGTGGACAGGTGGTGGAGGAGATAAGGGATAGGGGAGGATGTGGAGTGTTGGTAGAGGAGTGTGGAGGGGTGGTTTGAAACGAGTGTGGAGGGGGGTGGAGAATTGGAGGCGGTAGTGGATGAGTTAAGGTGGGGGAGGAGTGTGGAAGGGTGGTGAAGGTGTGGGAGGTGTGGTGAAGGAGTGTGGAGGGGTGCTGGCGGAGTGTGAAGGAGGTGATGGACGAGGGGTGAGGGTAGTGGAGGAGTGCGGAGGGAAGTGAAGGAGTGTTGAGGGGGTGGAGAAAGTGTGGGAGGAGTGGTGTGTGTGAAGGGGTAGCAAAGATTTTGGACGGGTGGTGGAAGTGAGCAGGGGTGGTGGATGAGTGTGCAGTGCTGGTGGAGGAGTGTGGAAGGGTGGTGGAGGAGTGTGGAGGAGAGTGGAGGAGTGTGGAGGGGTGTTGGAGGAGTGTGGAGTGGAGGTGGAGGAGTGTGGATGGGTGGTGGAGGAGTCTGGAAAGGTGCTGGAGGAATGTGGAGGGGATGTGGATGATTGTGGACATGTGGTGGAGGTATGTGGATGGGTGGTGGAGGAGTGTGGAGGGGTGGTGGAGGAGTGTGGAGGATGGTGGAGGAGTGTGGAGGGTGGTAGAGAAGTATGGAGGGGTAGTGAAGAAGTGTTGGAGGAGAGTGGTCTTGTAATGGATGAGTGTGAAGGAATAGTGGAGGGGTGGGAGGGGTGGTGGTGGAGGAGTGTGGACAGGTGGTGGAGGAGTGTGAAGGGGTTTTGGATGAGAGACAACTTGTAATGGAGGAGTGTGGAGGAGATAGTGGAGGATAGTAGGGGGTGGTGGAGGCGTGTGGACAGGTGGTGGAGGAGTGTGGAGGGGTGGTCGACGAGTGTGGAGGGGTAGTGAAGGAGTGTTGAGGGGGGTGGAGAAGTGTGGAGGAGTGGTGAAGTGTGAAGGGGTAGAGAAGGAGTGTGGACTGGTGGTGGAGGAGTGTGGAGGGGTGGTGGATGAGTGTGTAGGGGTGGTGGAGAACTGTGGAGGAGAGAGTGAAGGAGTGTGGAGATGTGGTGGAGGATTGTGGAGAATGTTGGAAGAGTGTGGATGGGTGGTGTAGGAGTGAGGAGGTGTGGTTGAGGAGTGTGAATGGTGGAGGAGTGTGGAAAGGAGGTGGATAAGTGTGAAGGGGTTGTGGAGGAGTGTGGAGGGTAGGTGAAGCAGTGTGGAAGACTGGAGGGGAGTGTGGAGGTTGGTAGAGGAGATGGAGAAGCACTGAGGGGTGGTGAAAGAGCGTGGAGGGGAGGTGGAGGAGTGTTGAGGGTTGGTCGAGGAACAAGAAGGGGCGGTGGAGGAGTGTGGAGTGATGGAAGAGGAGTGTTCAAGGGTGGTGGAGTAGTGTGGAGGAGTGTGGAGGGGTAGTGTAGGAGTGTGGAGGAGTGTGGAGCGGTGGTGGAGGACTGTGGAGGGGTGATGGAGGAGTGTGCAGGTGTGGTGGAGAAGTGTGAAGCGATTGAGGAGGAGTGTGGAGTTGTGGTGGAGGAGTGTGGAAAGGAGGTGGATAAGTGTGGAGGGGTGGTGGAGGAGTGTGGAGGGTAGGTGAAGGAGTGTGGAAGAATGGAGGAGGAGTGTTGAGGGGTTGGTGGAGGAGTGAGGAGAAGCATTGAGGGTGGTGGAAGAGCGTGAAGGGGAGGGTGGAGTGTGGAGGGGAGGTCGAGAAGAATGAAAGGGTGTGGATGAGTGTGGAGGGGTGGTAGAGAAGTGTAGAGGGGTGGTGGAGAAGTGCGGAGGTTTGGTGGAGGAGTGTGGAGGGGTGGTAGAGAAGTGTGGAGGGTGGTGGAAAAGTGTGGAGGTTGGTGAGAAGTGTGGAGGGGTGATGGAGGAGTGTGGAGGGTGGTGAAAGGAGTGTGGAGATATGGTGTAGGAGTTTTTGAAGAGTGGGGAGGGGTGTGTGGAGGAGTGTGCGGGGGTGGTGGACGAGTGTGGAGGGGTGTTGGAGGAGTGTGGAGGGGTAAGTGAAGGAGTGTGACGGGGTGGAGAGTGTGGAGGAGTGGTGGAGTCTGGTGTGTAGTGAAGATTGTAGAAGGGTGGTGGAGGAGTGTGCAGGGGTGGTGGATGATGTGCACGGGTGGTGGAGTGTGGACGGGTGGTGGAAGATTGTGGAGGGTGGTGGAGGAGTGTGGAGGAATGGTGAGGAGTGTGGAGGGTGGTGGAGGAGTGTGGAGGGTGGTGGAGGAGTGTGCGGGAAGTTGGATGAGTGTGCAATTGTGGTTGAGGAGTGTGGAGTGGTGGTGGAGGAGTGAAGAGCGGAGTGTGGAGGAGTGTGCAGGGGAGGTGAGGAGATTGCAGGGTTGGTGGTGGAGTGTGGAGGGGTGATGGAGGAGTGTAGAGGAGTGTGGAAGGGTGGTGGAGAAGTGTGGAGGGGTGGGAAGGGGGAGTTTGGAGCGATGGAGGGGGGTGTGGGAAAGGGGGATGGAGGAGTGTGGAGGAGGGGAGGAGTTTTGGGGGGGGTTGTGGAGGGGGGTTGGAGGAGTGTGGGTGGAGGTGGAGGTGTGGATGGGTGGGGGGAGGGTCCCGGAAAAGGGCTGGAGGGGAAAGTGGAGGGGATGTGGATGATTGTGGAATGTGGTTTCCCGGTATGTGGAAAGGGTGGGGGAGGAGTGTGGGGGGGTGGGGGGAGGGTGTGGAGGATGGGGGAGGGGGTGAGAGGGTTTTTAGAGAAGTATGGAGGGGTGGGGAGAAGGGTTTAAAGGGGGGGGGGGAAGGGGGTGGTTTTTTGTAAAAGGAGGGGTGTGGAGGGGAAAAGTGGAGGGGGGTGGAGGGGGGGTGGTGGAGGAAATGTGGGCAGGTGGTTGGGGGAGTGTGAAGGGGGGTTTTTGGGTTAAGACAACTTGTAATGGAGGGGTTTTGGAGGAGATAGTGGGGGATAGTAGGGAGGTTTGGGTTTAGGCGTGGGACAGGGGGTGGTGGAAAAGTGTGGACGGGGGGTCCCACCCAGTGTGGGGGGGTTTAAAATGAAGGAGTGTTGAGGGGGGGGGGGAATGGGGGGATGAGTGGTGAAGTGTGAAAGGGGGAGAGAAGGGGTGTGGACGGGTGGTGGAGGAAAAGGTTTGGGGTGGTTGGGGGATGGGTGAATGGGTGGTTTGGGGAAATGTGGAGAGGAGGTGAAAGGGGTGTGGGATGTGGTGGAGGTTGGGAGAATTGTGGGAAAAGGGGGGAGAGTGGTGTAGGATTTATGAGGTGTGGTTTAGGAGTGTGAATGGTGGAGAGTGTGGAAAGAAGGTGGATAAATGTGAAGGGGTTGTGGAGGGTGTGGAGGGGGGTAAAACAGTGTGGAAAAAAGGAGGAGGGGTGTGGAGGGGGGTAGAGGAAAAGTGGAGAAGCACTTTAGGGTGGTGGAAGGGTGGAGGGGGGGTTTGGGGGAGTGGTTTAGGGTTTTGGGCGAGGAATAAGAAAAGGGGGGGTGAAATGTGGGGTGGGTGGAAGGAGTTTTTTAAAAATGGTGGAGGAATAAGGGACATTTGGGGGGGGTCGCGGAGGGGGTGGGGAGGGTCGCGGAGGAGTTTTAGGAGTTTGGGCGGGGGGTGGAGGACTTTGGGGGGGGTTTATGGGGGGAATTTTGAGGTGCGGTTTAAGTGTGAAACGAATTTTTGGGGAGTGTTGGGGTTTGGGGGAGTTTGGAAAGGGTGGGTAAGTGGAGGGGTGGGGGTGAGGGGGAGGGGAAAGGGGAAAAAGTGGGGGGAATGGAGGGGGGGTTTTGGGGGTTGGTGGGGGGAGTTTTGGGGAAGCATAGAGGGGTGGTTTGGAAAAAGGGGGTGGAGGGGGGGTTGGTTTGGGGTGTGGGGTTGGTTTGAGAAGTAAGAGGGGCGGGGGAGGGGGTTTTGGAAGGTGATTTGGGAAAAGGGGTGTTCAAGGGGGTAGAGGGCTGTGAAACTGTGGAGGAGGGGTTTTAGGGTTTGGGGAGGAGGGGTTGGGGGGGGCCCGGGAAAACTGTTTGAGTTTTGAAGGAAGAGTGCAGGGGTTGTGGAAAAAGTGTGAAGCGGTGGTTGGGGGGAGTTTTGGGCGAAAGGGGGAAGAGTGTGGAAAGGGGGGTGGAGGAAAAAGGGGGGAAGGGGGTTGGGGGTAGGGGGGTTTTAAGGTTTGGGAAGGAGTTTTGAAATGGGTTTTGGGGGGGGGTTTAAGGTGGTGATGGACGAGTGTGGTTTTGGGGGTGGATTAGTTTTTAGGGGGGTGGAGAACGTGGAAGGAAAGGGGAAGAATGGGGGGAGATTTTTGGGGGATTGTGGAGAAATTTTTGGAAGAGTTTTGGGGTGAAGGGTGAAAAATTTTTAGGAGGTGTGGGTTTGGGGGTTTTAATTGGGGGATGATTTTGGAAAGGGGGGTGGAAATTTTTAAGGGTTGTGGGGGGAGTTGGAAAGGGAGGTTTAAATTTTTGGAAGTAGGAGTAGTGTGTAGGGGGGGTAGAGGAGAGTGGAGAAGCACTAGGGGTTTTGGAAGACGTGAGGGGGGGTTTAGGAGTGTTGAGGGTTTGGGGAAATAAGAACCCGGGAGAGGATTTTGGAGTATGGAAAAGGATTTTCAAAATTGGGGGGGAGGAAAGTTGGGGGGGGTGGGGGGGTTGCGGGAGGAAGGTTTGGGAGTGGGACGGTGGTGGAGGACTTTGGAGGGGGGATGGAAGGTCATTTTTTTTTAATTGGGAACGATTGGAGGAAAATTGGGGTTGAGGTTTTGGAAAAAAGGGGAAAAAGGGGGGTGATATGTTTTTTGGGGGGGTGGTTTTGGGTGGGGGTGTGGGAGGGAGGGGAAAAAAGTTTGGGAAAAATGGGGGGAAAATTTTGAGGGGGGGTGGAAGGGGTGGGGAAACAGATTTTGGGGTGTTTGGGGAAGAGGGTTGGAAAGGGGGGGTTTTTAAAGGGGAGGGGGGTTTTGGAAGGGATGGAAGGGGGGGTTTTTGGGGGGAAAATGTTTTTGGGGTGCTTTTTGGGGAAAAGGGGTAAAGGGTTGGGGGAGGGGGGAAAAAGTTTTAAGGATGTGGGGGGAGGGGTTTTAGGGGGTGGTTGAGGAAAAGGGTGGAAAGGGTTTTGGGGGAGGGGAGGGTGAGTGGAGGGGGTGAAAGGGGGTGGAAAGTTTTGGCGGGTGGAGGGGTGTTTTGGGGCGATTTGGGGAAGAGGGGGTGAAGGGTGGGGGAAAAAGAGGGGGGGAAGGGTTTGGGGGGAGGGGGAAGGGAGGGGGGTGTTAAGGGGGGGTTTTTAAAGGGGGGTGGTTGGGGGAAAAATTGGGGGAGGAGTGGGGGGTGGGGGGAAGGGGTTGGAGAGTTGTGGGTTAGTTGGGGAGGGGTGGTTGGGAAAATTTTTTTTGGGGGGGGTTTGGGAAAGGGGTTTGGGGTGTTGGGGGGGGAGGGGGGGGGAGGAATGTGGAAGGGGGGTAAAGGGGAGGAGTTTGGGGGGGAAATGTGTAGGGGTGGAGGATTGAAAGGGGGGAGGATGGGGGAATTTTTTTGGTTTTGGGGGAGTGTGGAGGGGGGGGGGTTGGGTGGTGGAGGGTGTGGAAGGTGGGTTGGGGGGAGTTTTTTGGGGGAGAAGTTGGAGGGTGGTTTGGGGGGTGTTAAGGGGGTTTGGAAGGAAGGGGTTTTAGGAGTTTGGGGAAAGGGGGTGTTGGAGGGGGGGGAGGACTTGTGGGAAAGGGGTTGGGGGAAAGGGGTGTTTTGGATTTTTTGGAGGGGTTTTTTTGAAGGAGAGGGGGAGGGAGTTTGGAAATTTTTGGTTGGAAGGGTGGTGAGATTATGGAGGGAAATGGGGAAAAAAGGGGGTTTGGGGGATTGGGGGTGGTGGGGGGTGGGGGGGGGGGGGAAAGGGGTTGGGGGTTTGGGGAGGGGAAGGAGTGGGGAGGTAAGGGGGGTTTGGAAGGGAGTGTTTTGGGGGTGGGGTGGAAAAAGGGGTTTTAAAGGAATTTTTAGGGGTGAGGGGGTTGGGGATTATGTGAAGGGGTGGAAACGAAGGGAGGTTTAAAGGGGTTTTTGGGAAAAGGAAATGTTTTTTGGAGGGGTGGTGGGGGAGTGGGAAGGTTGAGGGTTGTTGGAAAAGGGAGGTTGGGAGGTTTGGGGGGGGAGGGGGTGGGGGAAGTTAAATTTTGGGGAAATTTGGGGGGGAAATTGTGGAAAAGGGTGGAGGAGGGTGGTGGGGGTTGGGGAGGGAGGAGGGGGGATAGTGGAAGGTTTGGGGGAGGATAGGGGGGGGAAAAAGGGAGGGGGGAGGGGGGATTTGGTTTGAAAAGGTAAAAGGGGGGAGTATGTTTTGGGGGAGGTTGGGTTTTGTTAAGGGGGGGGAGGTTAGGGGTTTTGGGGGAGTGCGAAAGGGGGGGTGGAAAGGGGTGTGGCTGGAATTTGGAAGGTTTTGTAGGGGTGGGAAAGGATTGGTAGAGAAAATTGAAGGGTTTGGGGGGGGTGTGGGGGGATGGAGGAGGGGGGTGGTTTGGGGAAGGGGGGAAAGGGTTTTGGAGAAAGGGGGGCCGGTGTGGGGATTTTTTTTGGGGGCAGTTTTTGGGGGAGGGAGTGTGGAGGGGTGGGTGAGGGGTGTGGAGGGGTGGGTTTTTGGGGGATGTGGGGGGGGGGGTTTTGGAAAAAGTGGGGGGGTGGGTTGTGGGAGGGGTGTTTAAAGGGGGGGTGGAAAGGGGGTAGTGGCCTTGGGGGAATGAGGGGTTGGGGGGGATGGAGGGGTGTGGAGGGGGGTTTAAGGAAATGTGGAAAGGGGGGTGGGGGAGTGTGGAGGGTGTTTGGTAGGTGAAATTGTAAAGGGGGGGAGGGGTTTTTGGGGGAGGGGAAAGGGGGAGGAGAGTGGGGTTTTTGGAGGCGGGTGGAAGGGGTAAGTGTGGGAAGGGGGTGGGGGAGGAGTGTTTGGGGGGGTTTTAAAGGGGTGGTGGGGTTTGTGGCGAGGGGTGGGGGG
>NC_069410.1:72580784-72613284 GCF_026875155.1 Cherax quadricarinatus
GTACATTCTTTCAATAAAACACAGAAAACATCACCGTACACAGTATCCATCACTATACATCAGTTATCATACTCTAAAAATTTACCATCTCTATACCTCATAACACAGTACTATATATTATAATTAAACTCACACCTCCCCCCCCCCTGAAAACAATACACTCTATCATCACTATCATCAATTATCATTATTCTTAAATTTTCCACACTACATATCCACCATCATTACTCTACTCTTTTATTATAACTAAACTACATATCTGGATTTAGTACACAACTAATATAAATACAATACACATCTACAATGACTGCATATCAATTATCACTACTCAGCAAATTTCCCAAATCACTATATATCTGCCATCAATACACTACCCATCTTTTATAATGCAACTGCTCTATAGTTGCTACAACCGTCATAAATACAATACACATCTCCTGTCACTACACATTTAACATGAATATACACATATCAATAATTCACTACACATCTAGCATCAAGACATATCTACAATCTCTATACATCTTCCATTCCTGCACTGTACATCAAGCATCACTACACTACACATTTACTTTCAAAAAAATGTACATCTTTCATCACATGCCATTTATCATCACTACACATGTGACATGACTAGTCAACACACCAAACAAAACTTTTTCTAACACATTATACACCAAACATCACTACACTATTGTCTATCATTATTAATTTCTCAGATACTGTCAGTATACATCTAGAATCACTACACAACTGCTTCCACAAAACCACAAAACTACACTAGCAATCTTCAATCACTACAAAACATATCTACCAATACTACATATCTACATCATTACTCTTCATCCAAAACCACACTTCACATGTTTAAACAATTCACAACTCATCTACAACCATAACACTGCTTCCATCAACACAATACACATCTACCAACACTAACACTTGTTCCATAACTACACTAAATCATCTTTAATTAGTGAATACAAGAGGCATCTATCATCACTACACTGTTATCGACTATACATTACATGTCTATCATGACTATGCTTCTTCTATCAGTACTGTGTACATCTTCAATCAACACACAAAACCTCTACCATCACTACAGTAACCATCACTATACATAAGTTATCACTGCTCTATAAATTTTCCATCACTATATGCACCATTATCAAATGTACATATTAAATTTTAATTAAACTACACACCTACCATGAATACAATACACGTCTACCATCACATCATCAATTATCATTACTCTAGAAATTTCCTATCACTACATATTCACCATCATTACTCTACACTTTTATTATAACAAACTACATATCTGGATTCACTACACACCTAACATAAAATACAATCATATCTACAACCCATTTAATTTTCCAATTACACTACTAAAAAAATTTTTGCCATCACTAAACTACCCTTTCTATTATAACACAACTCCCACATCTTTATTTCGGTAAAAACCCCTTTCCCATAAATACAATACACCTCTCCTTTCACTCCACTTTTAAAAACATTAATACACAACATCATAATGTCACCATCTAGCATCAAGACATTTTTTACTATCTCTATACATCTTTCCCTTCCTGCACTGTACACCCAACATCACTACACTACACATTTATTTCCCAAAAAAAATTTATGCATCTTTCATCACATGCCTTTTATCATCACTACACATGTGAATGACTATAAAACACACCAAAAAAAAACCTGTTCTACACATCTTTATACCCCAAAACCATCACACCTATGTGTCATCTTTAATTATACTTCTCAGATACCGCAGTATACATCTAGAATCACTACACAACTGCTCCCAAAAAAACCACACATCAGCCATAAACAAACACTAGCAATCATCAATCACTACAAAACAAAACTACCAATACTACAATCTACATAAATTACTCTTCATTAAAAACCAAAAACTTCACAATTCAAAACTCTCTAAAATCACAACACTGCACCCATCAACACTGTCACATCTACTTCACTACACATTGCTACACCACTACACTACACTACACGGGCACAAGTCAGTACTTAAATAATTGTCACTCCCTTTTCCCAGTCTTTGGGTTTCCGCAATCATTGTTCAGCCCATCAGTTGAGTTTCAGTTGAGGCTCTGACGAAAAAATTTGTAGAATAAATATCAATTTATTTTTTTTTTTCCCAAATGTACCCCCATAGCCGAGTTGGTAAAGCATCTGACTCGCAAAAAGAACGGGGGTTTCCCAAACCCCCCACCCCCAAACCTTTTTGATTTTTTTCAACCTGAATTCTTTGTAAAAGAGTATTAGCACAACTAGATCAAAATGGATAAACCCAACGACGATTGCTTCTAGGGGAAAATTAGAAAAGGGAAGAAAAAAATGGAAAATGAGAAAAAAACCCCTAAAACCCGGAAATTCTCCAAGAAAGGAAAAAAAACCTTTTGGAACACAATAAAAAGTTAACAGAAATTGTTTTTGATAAAAGAGAATAAAGCCCTACAACGGGATATAAAAGGAGAGAGCTAAGAAAAAACGCTTGGAGAAGCAAAAAAAAAATGTAATAAGAAGTTACGGGGTCTTGAATTAAAGGGTTTAAATTTTGTTGGGAAAGATTTTTAAATAAAAGGAATTTATGTTATTATTTTTAAAGAAGTTTCTTATGTTTTTTATGGGGATTTCTTTTTGGGTTCCTATAGGATTTTGGGGGTGTGTTGCTTTTAAAAAAGATTCTTTTTTTTAATGAGGAGATGAAGGAATAAAAAAACCCCCTCTTTAAAAAAATTAAAATCTTCTCATAGCAAAAACATGAAACTCCTCATAACAAACTTTAAGAAACTTCTAATAATAAAAACCTAAATTCCCTTAAAATTAAAAACCTTTTACTCCTAACAATTTTAAACCTTAAATTCCCAAAAACCCCGAAACTTCTTATTACATTTTTCTTGCTTCTCCAAGCGTCTTTTCTTATTTTCTCTCCTTCATTCACCCTTGTTTTAATTTTAAATTCTTTTTAAACAACAAACATTCTTTTAACATTCTATTGTTTTTAAAGGGATTTTTTTTTCCTTTCTTGGAGAATTTCCTGCTGTAGGATTTTCTCATTTTCCTTTTCTTTTTCCCATTTTCAAATTTTCCTTTTAGAAGCAATGTCGTTTTTTCACCATTTTGATCTAGTTGGGGACAAAAACACTTAAACAATGAATTAAAGGTGAAATAATCAAACGGGTGGAGGGGGGGTTTGGGAAACCCACGTTCTTTGTTGCAGAACCAAGATGCTTTACCAATCGGCTATGGGGGACTTTTGGGAAAAGTACATAAATTGATATTTATTCTACAATTTTTCGTAAAGGGGCCATCAACTGAAACTAAACTGATGACTGAACAATGATTGTCGGGAAGCGATAAACTGAAGTGTAGGGGACAATTATGAAGTACTGACTTGTCAGTGTAAATGGTGTATGAAAATGCTTTGTAGGGGATGGGGTAGTGAAGTGATAACCTAAAACCCAGCCCAAAACCCAACTTAACCAATTTTAATCCTAAAACCCAAACCAAATTTAAACCCAACCTAACTCGGGGCCCCACTCCTTTCCCCACCCTCCACCACCACTCAACACTCCCCCCATCACTCCTCCCCCCACTCCTCCCCACCCCTTTCCCCAAATTTTTTCCCCACCCCGCCCCCACTCCACCACTCCTCCACTCCTTTCCCCCACAAACCCCTTTCCCCACACCCCACCACTTTCCCCCACACTCCTCACCAAACCCCCTTTCCCCAAAATCCACCAACCCCACACCCTCCACCACCCATCCACATTCTCCACAATCCCCCCTCAATCCCCACCCCCCTCCACAATCCTCCACCAAACCCTTTTCCCCACTCTTCCCCCATTTGCTCCACACTCCCCAACTCCTTCACACTTTTCCCCCCACTCCCTTCACAATTCTCCACCAAACCCTGGGATAAATTCTTTCCCAAACCCTTCCACACTCCTCCACACTACTAAAAACCCCCACTCCACACTCTTCCCCCCCACCCCTCCACACTCCAAAAAACCCCCCCTGCACACCCCCTCCACCACCTCTCCAAAACCCTCCCCCCACCCTTCCACACTCTCCTCCATCGCCCCACAAAACTCCTCCACATCCCCATCACACTTCATTAAAACCCCTCCACACCCCCCCAAAACCCCCCCTTCCCCACTCTTTCCCCCAACCCTCAAAGCTTCTCTACTCTCCTCCACTACCCCCACCCACTCCTATTCCATCCTTCCAAAACTCCTTCACCTCCCCTCGACACTCCTCCACCACTACTCCCCATTATCCAAACCCCCAACCCCCCCCCCCCCCCCCCCCATCTCCCCCAACACCCCTCCACACCCCTACTATCCCTCCCTCCCCCTTTTCCAAATATCTCCTTTAAGACCTTTTTCCACCCATCGCCTCCTCCCTCCCCCAATATCCCCCCATCACTCCCCCCCCATCCCTCCACAATCCCCATTACCAGTTTACCCTTCCCTAAACCCCCCCCTCAACACCTTTCCCCCCACCCTCCACACTAATCCTCAACCTGTCCACACTCCCCACCCCCAACTCCACACCCCCTACAACACCCCCCCTCCACACTAAACCCCCCCCTCCACAAAAATCCACAACCCCTCCACACTCCCACTCCTCCCCCACTCCTCCACCCCAACCCCCCACCACACCCCCCACCCCAAACCCCCAAACACCCTCCAAAACCCCTTAAAATCCCCCACCCCTCCTCCACGCTAAACCACCACCCATCCACGCTTTTCCCCAACCCCTCCACACCCCTTAAACCCCCCTCCCCCAGGGCCCCCACCACCCCTTTCCCCACTCCCCCACACTACTACACACTCCTTTACCCCCCCTTGAACCCCTCCCCCTCCACGCTCCACCTATCCCCCACCCCTCCGCAAAATCGTTCACTCTCCTCCCCCACTCTTACAGCAAACCCCTCCACATCCTACAACACCCCCTCCACACTACTCCTCACTCCTCCATAACATTCCACAACCCCCCCCACACTCCACCCCTCCTTTTTCCACACTCCCCACAACCAATCCAAAACTTCTGCAAAACCGTCCACACTTCCCCCACCACCTGTCCACACTCCCCACCGCCACCCCCCCCACACCCCCCCACTATTCCCTCCAACTCCTCCATTACAAGACCACCTCCTTTCCCCCACCCCTTTTAAAAACTTCTCCACCACCCGTCCATACTTCTCTACCAACCCTCCACACTCCTGCACCATCCTCCACACCCCCCTCCAAACCCCCCCCTTCCCCACTCTTCCCCCCACCCATCCACATTCCTCCACATGTCCCCCAATCCCACATCCCCTAAAACATTCCTCCAGCACCCTTTTCCCGACTCCTCCACCACCCATCCACACTACTCCCCCCTCAACTCCATAAATCCTTTCCCAAAACCCCTCCAAAACTCCTCCACTCTCCTCCACACTTCCCCCACCACCCTTCCACACTCCCCTTTGCTCCACACTCCTCCTCCACCCCTCCACACTTCTCTGCCACCCCCTTCCCCCACTCCTTCACCCTCCTCCACCAACCCCCCCACACTCCACCCCCCACCCCTGCACACCCTCCACCTCCTCTGCACACCCCCCCAAAACCCCCCTACACTCCTTTCCAAACCCCCACCCAAAACTCCTCAACCACATTTCCCCCCACTCCTCCACCTTCCGGCCACACTCCCCACCACCCTCCACACTCCTCCCCCCCATTCCTCTACCCTCCTCCCCACCCCTCCCCCAATCCTCCACCATCCCCTTCACATTCCCCCATCCACCCGTGCACACCATCCACCCCCACCTGCACACTCCTCCACCAAACCCCTCTTTAAAAATTTTTCAAATACACATCCACACTCCACCACTCCTCCCCACCCTTTTACACCCCCCTACACTCCCACTACCCCTCCACCCCCTCCATTTAACCCCCCCCAAAATCGGCCCCCCCCCACTGGCACACTCCTCCCACAAATCCTCCACCACCCTCAAAATCCCACACCACATATCCCACTCCTTCACCAAACCCCCCACACTCCTCCATCACCCCTTTCCCCACTTCTCCACCCAAACCCCCACACATCCCCCAACCCCCCCACACTCCTCCCCTCCCCCTCCCCCCATCGTCCAAACCCCCCCTGCCCCTTTTCCTCCCCACTCCTCCCCCACTCCTCCACCACTCTTCAAAAAATCCTACACCACATTTTCCACACTCCTTCACCCCCCCCACAAATCCTCCACCACCCCTCCACACTCCTCCCCCCACCACCCATTTTTAAAAACCTTCACTACAAAAATCCCCATTCCACCAAATTTCCCCCACACTTCTCTACACCCTGGCACTTTCCCTTCCCCCTTTCCCCTCCACACTTTCCTTCCCCCCAACCCCCCCCCACACTCGTCCACCACCCATGCACACTTTCCCCTACCCTCCTCAAAAATCCTACATTAAAAATCTCCACACTTTCCCTTCCCCCACCCCTCCACACTCCTCCACACCCTCCCCACTCCCTTTAAAACCCATCCAAAAACTTTTCCACAACCCCCCCACACTCCTCCCCCACCCCCCCACACTCCACCAAACCCCCCACACTCCTCCCTACTCCTCCAACCCCCCTTCCCCCCCTCCTCCTCCATCGCTAGCACACCTTCAAAATCCCCATCCACTTCAAATTTCCCCCCCCCACACTCCTCCACCTCCCCTCCACACTCTTCCCCAACCCTCAATGCTTTTCTAAAACTCCTCCACCACCCCTTCACACCCTACTTCCCTACTTCCACACTCCTTCACCTACCCTTTGACACTCCCCCCACCCCTACTCCACACTAAACCACCAAACCCCCCACACTCCTCCAACACACGGGCCACACTCCCCCTACTATCCTCTCCCCTTTTCCCCCCACTATCTCCTCAAGGGCTCTTCCACTATCGCCTCCTCCCTCCTCCAATATCCCCTCATCACTCCCCCCCATCCCTCCCCAATCCTCCATTACCCGTTTAAATTCTCCCCCCCCTCCTCAACACTCTTCCACCCCCCTCCACACTAATCCTCAACCTGCCCCTACTCCTCCACCAACCCCTTCCACACCCCTACAAAAACTCCTGCACACTACTCCCCCCAAACCCCCCCACAATAATCCACAAACCCCTCCCCAAACCCAGCACTCCCCACACCCCCACCAAAACCTCCACACTCCTCCAAAAAACCCCCTTAAATTTTCCACCCCTCCCCCACACTCCTCCCCCCCATCCACGCTTCCCACAACCCCTCCCACCCCCCCCCCCCTCTACCTCCATTCCCCAGTCCCCCACCACTCCCCCACACTTTTCCACATTTCCCACATACTCCTATACCCCCCTTGAACACCCTCCTCCTGCACCCTCCTCCACAAACCCCTCCCGCACTTTGTTTTTACTACTCCTCCACCAAATCTTAAAAGCACCACTCCAAAACTCCCACAACCCCCCCACACTACTCCTCTTCTTCCCCCACAAAATTCCCCAACCCCTCGACACTCCCCCCACTCCCCACACTCCTCCACAACCAATTCCACACTTCCCACAAAAACCCCCCACCAAATCCTCCACCAACCCCCCCACACTCCTCCACACTTTCCACTACCCTTCCCCACGCCCCCCTTTTTCGCTCCAAAACTCCTCCACCATTTCTTCACACTTCTCATCCACAACTCCCCATCCCCCCACCTCCCCCATCACCCCCCACCACCCCAAATGTTCTCGACATCCTCCCCCTCCCCCAACCCCCCTCCTCCATCCTTCCCCACTCCTTCACCTCCTTTCCACATCCCCCACATCCCCTCCACACTTATCCACCAACCCCCCTAAATCTCCTCCACAACAAGTCCCCCAAAATCCTCCTCCCCTATTCACACTCCCTAAACCCCTCCTCCACACCCCTTTTCCCTCACTCCCCACTCTCCTAAACTACCCTTCCACCTTTCCCCCCCCACCCCTCCAAAACTCCCCCTACACCCCTCCACAATTTCCACCAAACCCCCCCACCTCCATCACTCCCCCCACCTCGTCCACCACCCCTCCATAATCCCAACAACTATTTCACACTCCTAACCCACCTCTACACTCCTCCCCCCTCCCCACCCCCCCTTCCACACTCTTTCCCCCATCGCTTTCCCCACCCCTCCCCCACCCCTCAAACCCTCCTCCACAGTCCTTCACACTCCTATAAACCCCCCTTGAACACTCCCCCCTCCATCACTCCACACTCCTCCACCACCCCTTCATACTCCCGACCCCCCACTCCACCCCTCCCCCCAAATCCCCTCCACATCTTCCCCCCACCCCCAATGCTTCCCACACTCCCCACCAAACCCCCACCGCTTTCCCCCCTCCATTCTTCCACACTCCTTCCCCCTACCCTCCACACCCTCCCCCACCCCTCCACACTTATCCCCCCCCTTTCCCCACTCCCCCGACCACAAAATCCACACTCCTCCTCAATCGCTTCCCCCACTTTTTCCCCCCCACACCTTTCACACTCCTCCATCACTCCTTTCCCCAGTCCTCCAACACCGGGTCCACACCCCCCACCACCCTACACTACCCCTCCACACTCCCCCCCCCCACTACACCACCCTTGAAAACTCCCCTTCCATCACTCCACACTCCTCCACCCCCCCCCTTTTTTATTTCCCCGACCACCCCTCAACAATCCACATCTCCCCCCCACGCTCTTCCACCACCCCTCAATGCTCTCCCCCCTCTCCTCTACCACTCCCCCACACTCCTCCTCTATTCTTCCACACTCCTTCCCCCTGCCCCCACACTCCTCCACAACCCCTTCACAATTCTCCACCTCCTTTTCCCCAAACCCCTTTCCCCCATTCACACTTTCCCCAAACCCCACCCCCACATTCCCAAAACCACCCATAACACTCTTTCCCCCCCCCCTTTTCCACAATCCCCATCCATCTCCCCACTCCTTCACCTCCTCTCCTCACTCCTCCACCAGCCCTGCACACTCATCCACCAGCTCTCCACATTCCCCACCACCATCCACACTCCTTCACTAAACCCCCACAATCGTCGACCACCCCTCCAAATACTCCCCACCACCTGTCCACACGCCTCCACCACCCCCCCCACACCCCTCCACTATTTCCCCCCACACTCCTCCATTACAAACCACTCTCCTCCACCACCCCTAAGCTCTTCTCCACCACCCCTCCATACTTCTCTACCCAAAACCCCCACACTCCCCCACCATCTCCACACCCTCCACCACTCCCCACACTCCTCCACCACCCCTCCACATTCCTCCAAAAAAAGTCCACAGTCATCCACATCCCCTCCACACTCCTCCAGCGCCTTTCCAGACTCCTCCACCACCCATCCACACTCCTCTACCTCCACTCCACACTCCTCCAACACCCCTCAACACTCTTCCACACTCCTCCACACTCCTCCACCACCCTTCCACACTTTTCCATCGCTCCACACTCCTCCACCCCTCCACACTTCTCCACCTTCCTTGCACACTTCTCCACACTCCTCCACCACCCTCCACACTCCCCCCCCACCCCTGCCCACTCCTCCACTTTCCCCCGCAAATTCCTCCAACACCCCTCTACACTCCTCCACCACCACTCCACAGTCATCAACCACATTTCCACACTCGTCCACCTTCCCGCCACACTCCTACACCACCCTCCACACTCCTCCATCATTCCTCTACACTCCTCCTCCACCCCTCCACAATCCTCCACCACCCGTGCACACTCATCCACCACCCCTGCACACTCCTCCTCCACCCATCTACAATCCTTCACTACACTCCACCACTCCTCCACACTTCTCCACCCCCTCAACCCTCCTTCACTACCCCTCCACACTCCTCCACCACCCCTCCACACCGTCCACCACCCCTGCACACCCTCCACACTCCTCCCCAAAAAACTCCTCAAAACCCTGCACTACTCTCCACACTCCTTCACCACCACTCCACACTCCTCCATCACACCTCCACACTCCTCCACCAACCCTCCACACTTCTCCACCACCCCTTTGCACTTCTCTACCACCCCTTCACACTCCACCACCACCCCTCCACACTTCTCCGCCACCCCCCCACACTTTCTAAAACCCCTCCACACTTTTCACCACCACTCCACACTTCTCTACCACCACTCCACACTTATCTACAACCCCTCCACACCCCCACCACAATTCCACACACACCCCACCCTTCCACACTAATCCACCTCCCCCCACACTCCTCCACACTCCTCAACCACCCTTCCACACTCCTCCTCCATCGCTAACACACTTCTCCACCACTCCCTTCACACTTCTCCAATAACCCGTCCACACTTTTTCCACCACCCTTCCACACTCCTCCCACTCCTCCACCGCCCCTCCAACTCCTCCATCAAAACTCCACACTCCTCCACTATTCACACTCCTCAACGGCCCCTCCACACTCCTCCAACACTCCTCCACACTTTTCCACCACCCTTCCACACTCCTCCACACTCCTCCACCGCCCCTCCATAACTCCTCCATCAAAACCCCCACTCCTCCACTATTCACACTCCTCAACGGCCCCTCCACAAATCCTCCAACACTCCTCCACACTTCTCCACCCCCGCCCGCCACACTCCTCACCTCCTGTCCACACTCCCCACCACCCCTGCACACTCATCCACCACCCCCGCACACTCTTTCCCCCACCCCTGCACACTCCTCAACCACCCGTAAAAAATCCTTCGCTACCCCTCCACACTACACCACTCCTCCACACTTCTCTCCCCCTCAACACTCTTTCACTACCCCTCCACACTTCTACACTACCCCTCCACACTAGTCCACAACTCCTCCACACTCCTCCACAACTCTTCCACACTCCTCCACCACTCCTCCACACTCCCTCTACCACCCCCCCCACACTCTTTCCCCCATTTTTCCATACTCCTTCACCTACCCTCCACACTCCTCCACCACCCCTCCTCACTTATCCACCTCCTTTCCACACTCCTCCACCACAACTCCACACTCCGCCACCATCACTTCACACTTCTCCACCAAACCTGCCCCCCTCCTCCGGACCCTCCACAGTCCTCCAAACCCCCCCTCCACACTCCTCCACACCCTCCACCACCCATGAACACTCCTCTTCCATCAACTCCACACTCTCCACCGCAGTTTCTTATTCCTCGATCACCCCCAACACTCCTCCACCTCCCCTCCTCACTCTTCCACCACCCCTCTACACTCCTCCACCACCCTTTAAAAAATCCTCTTCCATCACTCCACACTCCTCCACCCCAGCTTCTTATTCCTCGATCACCACTCAACACTCCCCCACCTCCCCTCCTCACTCTTCCACCACCCCTCCCACACCCCTCCACACTCCTCCACCACTCTTGAACACTCCTCTTCCATCACTCCACACTTCCACCACCGCAGCTTCTTATTTCCTCGATCACCCTCCACACTCCTCCACACCCCTCCACACTTATCCACCTCCTTTAAACACTCCTCCACCACAACTCACAGTCCTCCCCAATTCACACTCCTCAACCACACCTCCACACTCCCTACACCTCCCATCCACACTCTTTCCAACACTTTTTCCACAATCCTCCACCACATCCCACACTCCTTCTCCTCCTCTCCACACTCCTCCACCACCCCTGCACACTCATCCACCACCCTTCCACACTCCTTCCACACCCCTCCACACTCCACCACTCTCCACATTTCTCCACCCCTCTCAACACTCCTTCACTACCCCTCCAAAACTCGTTCAACCACCCCTCCACACTCCTCCACCAACACTCCACACTCCTCCACCATTTCCCACACCCCTCCACAACCTGTCCACACGCCTCCCACCACCTCTCCCACTATCCTCCACTATCTCCTCCTCACTCCTCCATTACAATTCACTATCATCCACAACCCCTCCACACTCCTCCACCACCTGTCCATACTCCTCCTCCACCACCCGTAAAATACCCCCCCACATCCCCTTCCACAAATCCACCATTACAATCCCACACTCCTCCACCACCCCTCCACACTCCTCAACTATTCCCCCACACTCCACCATTACAAGACCACTCTCCTCCAGCACCCCTAAAACTTCTCCACCACCCCTCCATACTTCTCTACCAAACCTCCACACTCCCTCCACCACCCTCAACACTCCTCCTCCTCCCCCCCAAACTCCTCCACTACACATCCACACTTCTTTACCACCTGTCCACACTCAAACCACATTCCTTCCACACTCCTCCACCACCCCTCCACACTCCTCCACCTCCACTCCACACCCTCCAAAACCCCTCCACACCTCCACACTCCACCACCCCCCCACACTCCTTCTCCACGCTCCACAATCCTCCACCACCCCTCCACAAATTCTCCACCACCCTTCCACACTCCTCCACACTCCTCCACCACCACTCCACACACTCCTCCACCACCTTTCCACATTCCTCCACCTTCCCGCCACACTCCTCCACCATCCTCCACACTCTATCACCATTCCCCACACTCCTCCCCACCCCCCGTGCACACCCTCCACCACCCGTGCACAAATCCTCCACCACCCCTGCACACTCATCCACCACCCCTGCACTCTCCTCCTCCACCTGTCCACACTCCTTCACTACCCCTCCACACTCCACCACTCCTCCACACTTCTCCACCCCCTCAACACTCCTTCACTACCCCTCCACACTCCTCCACCACCCCCCCACACTCCTCCACCACCCCTCCACACTCCTTCCACCACCCCTGAATGCTTTTCCACACTCCTCCACACCCCCTCCATACTCCTCCTCCCTTCTTCCACACTCCTTCACCTACCCTCCACACTCCTCCACCACCCCTCCACACTTATCCACCTCCTTTCCACACTCCTCCACCACAACTCCACACTCCTCAATCGCTTCACACTTCTCCACCACACCTGCACAATCCTCCATCACCCCTCCACACTCCTCCAACACCGCTCAACACTCCTCCACACTCCTCCACGACCCCTCCACACTCCTCCACACTACCCCACCACCCTTGAACACTCCTCTTCCATCACTCCACACTCCTCCACCGCCCCTTCTTATTCCTCGACCACCCCTCAACACTCCTCCACCTCCCCTCCACGCTCTTCCACCACCCCTCAATGCTTCTCCACTCTCCTCTACCACCCCTCCACACTTCTCCTCTATTCTTCCACACTCCTTCACCTACCCTCCACACTCCTCCACAACCCCTTCACACTTATCCACCTCCTTTCCACACTCCTCCAACATTCACATTCCTCAACCACACCTCCACATTCCTACACCACCCATCCACACTCGTCGACCACCCCTCCACAATCCTCCACCACATCTCCCACACTCCTTCACCTCCTCTCCACACTCCTCCACCAACCCTGCACACTCATCCACCACCCATTCCACACTCCTCCACCACCAGTCCACGCTCTTTCTCAACCCCCTTTACACTTCACCACTCATCCACACTTCAAAAAACCCCCTCAAAAACTCCTTCACTACCCCTCCACACTCGTCGACCACCACCCCTCCACACTCCTCCACCACCTGTCCACACTCCTCCACCAATACCCCTCCACACCCCCCATTATTCCCTCCACACTACTCCAATACAAACCACTCTCCTCCCCACCCCCTAAAAAACTTCTCCACCAAAACCCTTCCATACTTCTCTAACCAACCCTCCACACCTCCTCCACCATCCTCCACACTCCTCCACCAACCCTCCACACCCTCCACCCTCCTCCACACTCCTCCACCACCCCTCCACACTCCTCCTCCCACCATCCGCATTCCTCCACCACATGTCCACAGTCATCCACATCCCCTCCACATTCCTCCAGTACCTTTCCAGACTCTTACCCCATCCATCCACACTCCTCCACCTCCACTCCACACTCCTCCAACACCCCTCCACACTCCTCCACACTCCTGCACACTCCTCCACCACGCTTCCACACTCCTCCATCGCTCCACACTTCTCCACCACCCCTCCACACTTCTCCACCACCATTCCACACTCCTCCCACTCCTCCAACCACCCCTCCACACTTTTCCACCACCCCTTCCACACTCCTCCACACTCCTCCACCACCCCTCCAACAACCCCATACACTCCTCCACCACCACTCCACACTCCTCCACCACCTTTCCCCACTCCTCCACCACCTTTCCACACTCCTCCATATTCCCGCCACACTCCTCCCCCCACCCTCTTCACTCCTCCACCATTCCTCCACACTCCACCACCCCTCCACAATCCTCCACCAAACCCCTCCACACTCGTCCACCACCCCTCACACTCCTCCACCTGTCCCACACTCCTTCACTACCCCTCCACACTCCACCTCTCTCCACACTTCTCCACCCCCTCAACACTCATTCACTTCCCCCCTTCACACTCCTCCACCACCCCTCCACACTAGTCCACCACCCCTTTCACACTCCTCCACCACTCCTCAAAACTCCTGCACCACATCTCCACACTCCTTCACCACCCCCCACGCTCCTCCATCACCCTCCACACTCCTCCACCAACCCTCCACACTCTTCCACCATCCCTCCACACCCTCCACCACCTGCCCACACCCTCCACCACCCTTCTACTCTCCTCCACTATCAAATCCTCACCCCCACCATTACAAGTTCACTATCATCCACAACCCCTCCCCCTCTCCTCCAACCCCCTGTCCACACTCCTCCACCACCACACCTCCACACTCCTCCACTATCCCCTCCACACTACCCCATTACAAGTCCACATTCCTCCACCACCCCTAGACACTCCTTTACTATTCCCCCACACTCCTCCATTACAAGTCTACTCTCCTCCCCCCCGCCCCTCCACACTTCTCCACAACCCTTCCACACTTCTCTAAACCCCCACTCCACACTCCTCCGCCACCCCCCCAAACTCCTGCACATCCCTTCCACACACCTCCACCACCCCCTCCACTCCTCCCCCCTCCCCTCCACATTCCTCCACACTCCTCAACCACCCTTCCAAACTCCTCCTCCATCGCTCCACACTTCTCCACCACTCCTTCACAATTCCCTTTAATACCCCTTCACACATCTCCAACACCCTTCCACACTCCTCCACACTCCTAAAACCACCACTCCCCACTCCTCCACCACAACTACACCCCCTCCCCTGTTCACAAATTTCCTCAACTACCCCTCCACTCTCTCCATCACTCCTCCACACTCCTCCACCAGCCCACCACACTCCTTCACCTCCTGTCCACACTCCTCCACCACAAATGCTCACTCCTCCACCACCCGTCCAAATCCTTTGCACCCGTTCACAAAACCACCACTCCTCCACACCTTCTCCCCCCCCTTTTCAACACTCCTTCACTACCCCTCCACACCCTCCACTACCCCTCAACACTCGTCCACCACCTCCCTTTACACTCCTCCAGCACCCCTCCACACTCCTTCACCACACCTCCATACACCTTCACCACCCCTCCAAAACTCCTCGACCACACCTTAACACTCCTCCCCTACCGCTCCACACTTCTCCACCACCCCTCCACACTCGTCCACCACCCCTCCACACTTCTCCACCAACACTCCACAACTCCTCCCCCATCCCCTTCACTCCTCCACCACCTGTCCCACACGCCTCCACCTCCCCTCTACTGTCCCTTTTTCCCCACTCTCCTCCTCACCCCTCCATTACAAGTCATCTCATCCACAACCCCTCCACACTCCTCCACCACCTGTGCACACCCTCAACCACCACCACCCCTCCACACTTCTCCACTTTCCCCACCACACTCCACCATTGCAAGTCCACACTCTCCACCCCCCCCTCCACACTTTCCCCCACCAACCCTCCACACTCCTCCACCACCCTCAACACTCCCCTACCACCCCTCCACACAATCCACCACCCATCTACACTCCACCACATGTCCACACTCCCTCCCAAAGCCCCTCCACAACTCATCCACACTTCTCAACCACCCCTCAACACTTCTCCACCACCCTTCCACACTCATCTACACTCCTCCTCCACCCCTCCACACTCCTCCTCCATCCCTGCACACTCCTCCACCTCCCCTCTACACTTCTCCACAACCACTCCACACTCCTCCACAACCTTTCCACACTCCTCCACCTTCCCGCCACACTCCTCCACCACCCTCCATACTCCTCCACCACTGATCCCACTCCCCACCACCCCCCCCACACTCCTGCACACTCCTCCACCACCCTTCCACACTCCTCCTCCATCGCTCCACACTCCTCCACATCCCCCTCACACTTCATGGTCACCCTTCCACACTCCTCCACCACCCCTCCACACTCTTCCATAACCCCTCTTTGCTTCTCCACACTCCTCCACCACCCCGATACACTCCTACTCCATCCTTCCACACTGCTTCACCTCCCCTCCACACTCCTCCACCCCTCCTCCACACTTGTCCACCAACCCACCACACTCCTCCACACACCTCCACACTCCCTACTATCCCCCTCCCTTCTCCTCTTCAATCCCTTTCCCCATTCTTTTACTATCCCCTCCCACCCTCCCTACTATCACTCTCCACCTTCTCCACTATCTCCCAAGACTTTTCCACTATCCCCCTAGTCCCCCCTCCAAAATCCAATCATCACTTCCTCCTCCATCCCTCCACAATCCTCCATTACCCCTTACACTCCTCCACCCCTCCTTAAAACTCGTTCACCAACCTCCACACTAATCCTCAACCTGTCCACACTCCTCCACCACCCCTCCGCACTCGTTCACTACTACTCCACACTCCTACAGCTCCACTCCACTCTCCTACAACACTCCCACAAAACTACTCCCCCACCCCTCCACAATATTCCACAACCCGTCAACACTCCACCACTCCTCCACACTCCACCACACCTCCACACTCCTCCGAAACCCCTCCACTCTCCACAACTCCTCTACACTCCTCCACCATCCATCCATCCACACTTCTCCACAACCCCTCCACACTCCTCCACAACCACTCCACACTCCTCCACCCCCTTTTCACACTCCTTCTCCATCGCTCCACACTCCTCCACCACTGCTTCACACTTTTCCTCCACAACTCCACACTACTTCACCACACTTCCAAAGTCCTCCACCACCCCTCCTTACTCCTCCACACTCCTTCACACTCCTTCACCACCCTTGAACGTTCCTTCTCCATCGCTCCACACTCCTCCGCCACCACTTCGCACTTCTTGACCACCCCTGCACATCCCTCCACCTCCACTCCACACTCCTTCACCTCCCCTCCACACTCCTCCACATCCCCTCCACACTTTTCCACCACCTCTCCACACTCCTCCATCGCAAGTCAACACTCCTCCACCCGTATTCACACTCCACCACCCCTGCACACTCTTCCACCACCCTCCACACTCCTCCACCACCACTCAACACTCCTCCCCCACTCCTCCACTCTCCTCCCCACACCCTCAAAACTTTTCCCCGACCCCCACACTCCACCCATTCATACTCCTCGACAAAACCCCCCCACACTCCTCCCCTCCTTTCCCACTCCTCCACCACAGCTCCACACACTCAAAACCCCACCTCCACACTCCTACACCATCCCTCTACACTCTTCCAACACTCCTCAACAATCCCCACAGCATCTCCACACCTTTCACCTCC
Organism: Cherax quadricarinatus; assembly: GCF_026875155.1. Taxonomy (NCBI): domain Eukaryota; kingdom Metazoa; phylum Arthropoda; class Malacostraca; order Decapoda; family Parastacidae; genus Cherax; species Cherax quadricarinatus. Next base: position 72,598,541 of record NC_069410.1, read on the forward strand.
TGTCCACACTCCTCCACTACCCCTGCACACTCATCCACCTCCTTTCCACATTCCTCCACCATTCACACTCCTCAACCACACCCCCACACTCCAACACCACCCCTCCCTTTCCCAAAACTCCTCAACACTTCTCCAACCCACTCAAAAACTCCTTCACTACCTCTCCCACTCCTCCTCCACGCCCCACACTCGTCCACCCCCCCCTCCACACTCGTCCACCACCCCTCCACACCCCCTCCACCCCCCCTCCACACTCGCCATCACCCCCTCCACACTCCTCCACAAACCCTCCACAAATCCTCCACCATCCCTCCACACTCCTCCATTACAAGTTAACTCTCATCCACAACCCCTCCACACCCCCTCCACCACCTGTCCACACTCCTCCACCACCACCCCTCTACATTCCCTCCACATCCTCCACACTCGTCCACCCACTCATCCAAACTCCTCCCACCACCCATCCACACTTCTCCACAACATCTCCACACTCATCCACAACCCTTCCACTCTCCTCCATTGCTCCACTTCATCCACCACCCTTTCGCACTTAAATAACACACCTCCCACACTCCTCCACCACCCCTCCATACTCCTCCTCCAAACTTCCCCACCCTCCACTACCCCCCCACACTTATCAACCATCCCTCCACACTCCTCCACCACCCCTTTACACTCCTATACCACCCTTTTAACGCTGCGCCACCGCTCCACTCTCCTCCACCACCCCCCCACTCTTTAACCCCCCTCCAAACCCTCCACCACCCCTCCACACTCCTTCACCCACAGGGCCACTCTCCTCCACCACCCCTTTCACACTCTTCCACCACCCGTCCACACTCTTCCACCACATCTAAAACAATCCCCACCCTCCACACTCCTCCATCCCCCCTCGCACTTCTCCTCCACCCTTCCACACTCCTTCACCACTCGCCCACACTCCTCCACCCCCCCCCTCCACACTCCTCCACCAACCCTCCACACCTTTCCACCACCCCTCCGCACTCCTCCACCACACCTCCACACTCCTCCACCACCCCTCCACACTCATCCACCACCTGTCCACACCCCTCCACAACCCCTCTTCACTCCTCCACTATCCCCTCCACACTCCTACATTACAATCCTCTCTCCTCCATCACCCCCCCAAACACCCCTCCACCACCTGCCCACACTCCTCCACCACCCCTCCACACCCTCCATTTGCCCCTCCACACTCCTCCATTACAAGTACACACCCTCGACCACCCCTCCACACTCCTCAACTATCCGCCCCAAACACACCTCTACTACCCCCTCCACATTCCATTACTCCACCCCACACTCATCCACTATCCCCTCCACACTCCTCAACTATCCCCTCCACACTCCTCAACTATTCCATCCATACTCCTCTACTATCCCCTCCACTTTTTTTCCATTTCTATACCCTTACCACAACTCTTCTACTGATCCCCTCAAAAACTCTCTACGGTCTCTCCATCATCCTTCCACTCTCTCCTCCAGACTACTACACTCTCCCCATCATCTCGAGTGTCCTCTCCTCAAATAGCCCCTCATCACTTCTCATCCATCTCTCCTCACCTCTCTCTACCACCCACACACTCCTCATCCAAACGTCCACACTCACCACCATCCCCGCACTCGTCCACCACTGGTCTATGTCCTCCACTCCACTCCAAACTCCTCCACCACTCCTCTACACTCCTCCACCACGCCTCCTCAATTTTCCCAAACACTCATTCACATCACTCCCACTATACCCCTCCTCACTTCACCAACTTTCCCTCCACACCCCTAGCACAACCCCTCCACAACTCCATCCACTTCTCCGCACACCTCACCACGCCTGCAACACTCCTCCACCCCCCCACAATTTTCCAAACACCCATGCACACTCCACCACTCCTTCACACTCCTCCACCACCCCTACACGGTAATCCACAACCCTTCCCCACTCTACCACTCCCTCCACAACTCGTCCACTCACCCTTCCAAACTCCTCCTCCATCGTTCCACACTCTTCCACAACCCTTTCAACACTTCACCACCATCCCTCCATACTCCTCCACCACCAGTCAACACTCCTCAACCACCCCTCCACACTCCACCATCACAAGTCCTACCTCTCCTCCAACCACAACTCCACACTTCCTCCACACCTGTCGACACTCCTCCACCAACCCTCCACACGCCCTCCACTATCCCCTCAACACACTCCTCCAACAAGTCCCACACTCCTCAACCACCCCTTCAGACTCCTCCACTATTCCCCACCACACTCCTCCATTATTGGTCCTAACTCCTCCTCACATCCCTCCACACTTCTCCACCACCATCCATACTAATATCACCACGTCCTTCACACTTCTCCACCATCCTACCCTCCATCACCTGAACCTGTATTCCCTGGAACGCAGGCGGAGAGAACATGATTATATACAACCTGGAAAATCCTAAAGGTACTAGTACCGAACTTGCACACGAAAACACTCCACAACGAAAGCAAAAGACTTGGCAGAGAACTATGCAAGCCCATCCCCCAATGAAAAGCAGGGTGTCACTAGCACGTTAAGAGACCATACAATAAGTGTTCAGAGGCCCGAGCTGTTCAACTGACTCCCAGCTACATAATAGGGAATCCCAACAGACCCTGGCAGTCTTCAAGCTTGCCACTGACAAGCACCTAAAGTCGTACTTGACCAGCCGGGCTCAGGCTCGTACTTGTTGCGTGCAGCCAGCAGAAACAGCCTGTTGATCAGGCTCTGATCCACCATGGCGGCCTGGTCACAAGACCGGCCGCGTGGGCGTTAACCCCCCGAATTCTCCTCAAGTAAACTCCTCCACCACCCCTGCACACTGCTCCACACCCCTACACACTCCTATACCATCAATGCACACTCCTCCTCCACCACCCCTCCACACGTGCTCCACCACCCCCCACACTGCTCCACACCCCTTCCAACTCCCTATACCATCAATGCAACGACTCCTGCTCACCACCCCTCCACACTGCTCCACCACCCCTCCACACTGCTCCACCACCCCTCCACACTCCTATACCATCAATGCACACTCCTCCACACCACCCCTCCACACTGCTCCACCACCCCTCCACAACTGCTCCACACTACCTCCACACTCCTATTATCCTCCATCCAATTGCACACTTCCTCCACCACCCTCCACACTGCTCCATCCACCCACCCCTCACACTCCTCCACCACCCCTCACACTGCACCCACAACCACCCCTCCACACTGCTCCAAATCCACCACCCCTCCAACACTGCTCCAACCACCCCTCCACCCCTCCACACTGCTCCACCACCCCTCCACACTGCTCCACCACTCCCTCCACACTCCTCCACCACCCCTCCACAACTCTCCACCACCCCTCCACACTCCTCCACCAACCCCTCACAACCACACTGCCTCCACAACCACCCCACCACACAGCTCCCACCACCCCTCCACACTGCCACCACCACCCCTCCACACTGCTCCACCACCCTCCACAACTGCTCCAACCACCCCTCCACACTGCTCCACCACCCCTCCACACTCCTCCACCCACCCATCAACACTGCTCACCACCTCTCCAGCACCCCCCTCCACACTGCTCCACCACCCCTCCACACTGCTCCACCACCACTCCACACTGCTCCACCACCCTCCACACTCTATACCATCAATGCACACTCCTCTCACAACCCCTCCACACTGCTCCACCACACCCTCACATCTCCTCCACCACCCCTCCACACCACTGCTCACCCACCCCCCACAACTGCTCCCCCACCCCACCACAATCCTCCACCGACCCCTCCACACTCCTCCACCACCCCTCCACACTGCTACACCACCTCCTCCACACCCTAACCAATCACTGCACACTCCTCCACCTCCCCTCCACACTGCTCCAACCACCACCCCTCCACACTCCTCCACTACCCTCTACACACTGCTCCACCACCCCTCCACACTCCCCACCACCACCCCTCCACACTGCTCTCACCACCCCTCCACACTCCCTATACCAATCACTGCACACTCCTCCACCAACCCCTCACACTGCTCCACCACCCTCCACACTGCTCCACCACCCCTCCACACTCCCTCAACCACCCCTCCACCTGCTCCACCACCGCCTCCACACTCCTCCAGACCACCCCTCCACACTGCGTCCACCACCCCTCCACACTCCTCCACCCCCCTCCACAACTGCCTCCACCACCCCTCCACACTGCTCCACCACCCCCTCCACACTGCTCCACACCCCTCCACACTGCTCCAACCACCCCTCCACACTCCTCCACCACCCCTCCACACTCTCCACCACCCCCCACAACTCCTCCACCACCCCTCCACACATGCTCCACCCCCCTCCACCTGAGCACCACCACCCCTCCACACTCCTCCACCACCCCTCCACACTGCTCCACACGCCCTCCACACTCCTCCACACACCCCTCCACACTCCTCCACCACGCTCCACACTCCTCCACCACCACCCCTCCACACTCCTCCACCAACCCTTCCACACTCCTCCACGCACCCCTCCACACTCCTCCACCACCCCTCCACACTCCTCCACCCCTCCCTGTTCCCCTCCACACTCCTCCACCACCCTCTCACACTGCTCCACCACCCATCCACACTCCTCCACCACCCTCCAACTGCTCCCCACCCCTCCCACACTCCTCCACCCAACCCCTCCACACCCTCCACCAACCCCTCCAACACGCACCACCAACCCCTCCACACTGCTCCACCACCCCTCCACACTCCTCCACCACCCCTCCACACTGCTCCACCACCCCTCACACATACCTATAACCATCAATGCACACTCCTCCACCACCCTTCCAAACTCCCCCACCACCCCCTCCACACTCCTACCACCACCCCTCCACACTGCTCCACCACCCCTGCACACTCCTCCACCACCCCTCCCACTCCTCCACCAACCATTCTCTCCCTCCAACACCCCTACACACTCCTCCACTAATCCCCTCCACTATCCCCTCCAACACTCATCCACTATCCACTTCCACACACTCTATTGCAGTCCACACTCCTCCCAACCACCCCTCCACACTTCTCCACCACCCTCCACATTCGCCACCACCGCTCCACCACCCTCGACACTCTCCGCCACCCCTCCACACTCCTATACCACCCCTCCACACTCCTCCACGACTGTCCCACACTCCGTCCAACACCCCTCCACACACCTCCACCAACCTCCACACTCCTCCACCACATTTCCACACAACTCCACGACCACTCCACACTCCTCCCACACACATTCCACCACCCTTGTCCACTCTCCATCCGTCGCTCACACTCATCCACCACCCCCTACAACACATCTTTACCATCAATTCACAACTCCTCCAGCAAAACCCCTCCACACTCCCTCTAACATCCCACATGTCATTAACACTCCTCCCCACCTCTCCACACTTCGTTCACCAACCTTCCCACTTCTCCAGCCACCACTCCAACACTTATCACTACCCCCTCTCACACTCCTCACAACTCCTTTACCCTCCTCCACCTCCCCCTCCACCCCTCTTCCCCACCCATACTCACTTCTCTTCCACCTCGTCACACCCTCCACCAAACCTCTACACTCGTTCCACCCCGCCTCCACCCTCCACCATCACCCTCCACACACCTATATCACGTCTGTACAACTTTTCCACCCACCCCGCACACATCCTCTACCACCCCCTCCACACTCCACCCCCACCCTCCACACTCCTTCACCACCTGCACAACTGCGCCACACCCCTGCACACAGTCTCCACCCACCCCCCTTCACACTCCTTCACTACCCCTCCGCACTTTTTTCCCACCACGTCTACACACGTCGGTCCAGGCACCCCTTCACATTCCTCCACCACACCCTCCAAACACCTCCCCACACCTTCCACACTCCTTCACACCAACCCTCCACACCCTCCACCACACCTTAAACACCCCTAAACTACCACTCCAAACTTCTTCCATCACCCCTCCACACTCCTCCACACACTTCCACACTCCTCCACCTCCTCTCCACACACTCCATCACTACCCCTCCACTCTCCACCACTCCATACCACCCTCCTCGACACGCCTTCACTACCCCTCAACACTTTTCCTCCACCCCACCACATCTCCTCCACCACACCTTCACACCCTTCACAACCCTCTCACACCTCCTCCAATGGCACTACACATTTTTCTCCACATCCCGTCCACACACCACCACCCCTCCACCACCCCCTCCACACTCCTCCACCACCCCTCCACACTCATCCAACACCGTGTCCACACTCCTCCACCACCCCTCCCACCACGTCTCCCACTATCATCCCCTCCACACTCCACCCTAGAAGTCCACTCTCCTCCCCCACCCCTCCACACTCCTCCACCACCTGTCCACACTCCTCTAACCACCCCTCCACTCTCCTCCACTATCCCCCCGCCACAACTCCTCCATTACAAGTACACACTTCTCTACCTCTCCCACCACACCTCAACTATCCACTTCACACTCCCTACTATCCCCTCCATTCTCATCGCACTCTCCTCTCCACACTCTCTCCAATATCCCCTCCACACTCTATTCACTATGGCCCTCCACTCCTCTCCGATCCCCTCCATACTCCCTCTACTATCCCCGTCCACACTCCATATTAGCCTCCCCTCCTCCCTCCCTCTACTATCCAGTCCACTCTTCTCCACTCTCTCCTCCAGACTCCGTCTACTATCTCCTCTCTCTCCATCCTCAAATGATCCCATGATCACTCCTCTTCCATCCATCCACAATCCTTCACCACCCCTCACACTCCTCCATCCCTCCCACACTCCTCCACCCACCCACCACACTCACCATCCAAACCGTCCACACTTCTCCACAACCACTCCACGCTCCGCCACCACCTGCCCAGACTCCTCATGCCACCCTCCACACTCCCTCCATTACAAGTCCACTTCTCCTGCACCACCCTTCCACACTTCCTCCAACACCTGTCGACACTCCTGCCACCACCCCTCCACACTCCCACCTCTCACCTCACCAAACTCCCTCCTCTACAGGGCCACACGCCTCCATCAACCCCTTCACAACCCTCCACCAACCATCCACACACCTCCATCACCCCTCCTCACTCCTCCATCACCCTGTCCACACTCATCACCAACCCCTCCACACACGCTCCACCAACCATCTACACACCTCCACCACCCCTCCACCTCCTCCACCAACTGTCCCACACTCCTCAACTTCCCCTGTGCTCTCCGCCACCAGCCCACACACTCCTCCACCACCCCTCCACTCTCCTTCACCACCCCTGCAACTGCTCCACCTCCCCTGCAACATACTCCTCCCACCTACCATCCACAACACCTAGACCACCCCCCACACTCCTCCACCAACTGTCCACACTCCTCACTTCCCCTGTGAACTCCTCCCACCACCCTCCACACTCCTCCACCACCCTCCACTCTCGCTTCACAACCCTGCACAGTGCTCACCATCCCCTGCACACTTCTCCACTACCCTCCCTCCACCTCCTCCACTCTCCGCTGCCATACTCCTCCATTACACGTTACACAACACTCCTACCAAACTCCTCCACTATCTGCTCCACACGCCCTTCCACTATCCCCTACACATTCCATTACTCTCACCTCCACATTACTCCTCCACTATCTCTCCACACACACTACAACTATCCCCTCCACACATCCCCCACTATCCCCCTAACCCTCATCTACTATTCCCTCCACACTCCTCTACTATCCATCACTACTCCTCTACTATCCCTTCCACATCTTCCACTCCTCCCCTCCACACTCCTCCAATATCCCCTCACACTCCTCAACTAAACCATTCCATAACTCATACTACTATCCCTCCACATTCCTCCACTACCCCCTCCACACTCCTCTAACTATCCCCTCAACACTCCTCTACTATCCCCTCATCACTCCACTTCTATTCTGTCCACTCTTCTCCACTCTACCTCCCCCAGACTCCTCCGCTATCCCCTTCACTCTCCTCAAATATCCCCTGGAACACATTTCCACACTCGTCCACCACCCTAAACACTCCTCCACCTCCCCTCCACACTCCTCCACCACCCCTCCACACTGCTTCCACACTCCTCATCACCTTCCACACTCCTCCATAGCTCCAAACTTCTCCAAATACCCTTCCACACTTCTCCACCACCCTTCCACACTCCTCCACACTCCTCCACAACCTTTCCACACTCCTCACCACCCAACCACACTCCTCCAACAACCCTCCACTCTCCTCCACCACCCTACCTCCACACTCTTCAACCTCCACTTCCACGCTCCTCCACCCACCCCTCCCACTCCCTACACACTCCTCCACCACCTTCCACACTCCATCTTCCTATCGCTCCACAAACCTCCACATCCCCAATCACAACTTACACCACCCTCCACACTCCTCCACCACCCTCCACACTCCTCCAAACCCCTCTTTTGAGGAGTTAACAACTCCACCACCCTATACACTCCTACTCCACCTTCCATCACTCCTTCACCTCCCCTCCTACACTCCTCCATCACCCCTCCACAACTCCTCAACTTATTTAATCTCCCTTCTTCTCTACTATCCCCCTCACATTCTTTCCCTATCCCCTCGACCTACTCCTCTACTATCCCCTCCACACTCCGTCTGCGTATCCTCTACCACTCATCTCAACTATCCCTCAGCATCCTCCACTAGTCCCTCCTCTCTCCTCCAAATAACCCATCATCACTCCTCCTCCATCCTCCACAATCCTCCCATCCCCCCTTTACACTCCTTCACACCCCTCTCAACACTCCTCCACCACCCTCCACACTAATCCTCAACCTGTCCACATTCCTCCCACCAACCCACCGCAACTCGTCCACCACACCTCCACACTCCTCCACCACACTTGCACACTTCTCCAACAACCCCTCCACACTCTGCCACCCCTCCACTCTCATGATACACCTTCACCACCATTCCACGCTCTTCCTCCATCGATGCACACTCCTCCAATCACTGCTTCACACTTTTTTCCACCACAACACCCACACTCCCTACAGACCACCCCTCCACAGTCCTCACACTCCTCCACACTCCTCCACACTCCTTCACCAACCCTTGAAACACTCCTCCTCCAGCGCTCAACACTCCTCCACCACCCCTTTCTACTTCGCGTAACCCTTCCACATCCGTCCGCCTCCCATACCACACTCCTCCAACTACCGCAGTCACCTCCATGCTTCTAAAAACTCCTCCACCCACCCCCTTACATCCCTCCTTCCATGCATCACACTCTTTCAATCCTCCCCTCCAATCTCCAACCACCTCCCCATACACTCCTCCACCACCCACTCCACAATTATCCACCACCTCTCACGCCTCCTCCACTGCAAGTCCACACACCTCCCATCTCCATTCACACACCTTCCCCCAGCACCCTCCACACTCTTCCATCACTCCTCCACACACTCCTCCAATACCACTCCACAGTCCTCCACCAATCCTCCACACTCATCCTCCACCCCCTCAACAATGTTCCACCACCCTCCAATCCCTCCACTATTCCACACAACTCCACCCACCCCTCCACCTCCTCCACAACCCCTAAACACTCCACCACCCACCAAACATTCTCCACCACCCATCCACACTTCTCCACAACCCTCCACACACCTCCACACTCATCCACCACCCTTCCACTCTCACTACATCGCTCCACTTCATCCACCACCCTTCACACTTCAATAACACCCCTCCACACTCCTCCACCACCCCTAACACCTCTTCCACCACCCCTCCATGCTTCTTTCCGCATCACTCTCCACCCACCCCTCTATACTCCTTCTCCTACCGTCCACACTCCTAACACCACCCCTCCTCACTCCTCCATCCGAGTCCCCTCACACTTCCTATAACCACCCCTTTACCACCAGCACCCCAACCACTCCACTCCACTCTCCACCACCCCTCCACTCTCTTTATACCAACCCTACACACTCTCCACCACCCCTCCACGCTCCTTCACTCACCAGTCCACACTCCTCCACCACCCCTTCACACTCTTTTTTCACCACCCCTACAACAATCACCACCCCCTCCACACTCAATCCACCACCCCTTCGCACTTCTCCTCCACCAGCCACACTCCTTCACACCCTTGCACACTTCCTCCACCACCACTTCCCTCAACACTCCTCCACCACCCCTCCACACCCTCCAACACAAGCCTCCGCGCTTCCTCCACCACACCTCCACAGCTCCTCTACCACCCCTTCCACACTCTTCCAACCCACCACTCACACTCCTCCACCACCAGCCACATTCCTCCCCACCCTCCACACTCCTACCACTATCCCCTTTACACAAACCACCATTACAAGTAAACTATCTCCCCACACGTCCTCAATTATCCCCTCCACACTCCTCCACTATCCCTCACACACCCTTCAATTATCCCCGCCACACTCCTCAACTATCCCTCCATACTCCTCTACTATCCCCTCCACATTCTTCACGATACCTTGACCACACCTTCTACTACCCCCTCAACACTCCTCTCCTGTCCTCTTTTTTCACTCTCTCCACTCTCTCACCAGACTCCTTCACGCTCGCGTCACTCCTCTCTCCTCAAATATCCCCTCATCACTCCTCCTCCATCTCTCATCCACACTTCCTACCACCCCCCCACACTCATCATCAACCATCCACACAGCCTCCACCCCACTCCGCACATCGTCCACCACTGGTCCATACTCCTCCAACCACCTAAACTCCACACTCCTCCACCACTTCTCCACATCTCCACCTACACCACGCCTCCACAATTTTCCAACACTCAATCCACCACTCCACTAACCCTCCTCACTTCACCACCTCCCGTCCAACCCTCCTGCACAACCCCTCCACACGCCATCACTCCTCCACAATCCTTCACCCTCACTTCCTGCACACTGCTCCACCCCACACCCCATCCACATTTTCCACACCCATCACACTCCGCCACTCCTTCACACTCCTCCACCACCCTACACTCTAATCACAACCCTCCACACTCCAACCACTCCTCCAAACTCGTCCTTCCACCCCTCTACACTCCTCCACACTCCACCACCAGCCCTACCCACTCCTTCACACCCCTGTCACACTCCTCCACACTCGTCCACACACACATCCACACTCGCTCCTCCATCGTTCCACACTCTTCCGCTTCCCCACCCCTCACACTTTCTCCACCACCCCTCAAAACTCCTCCCCAACGCTCCACACTCCTCCACCACCAGTCAACACTCCTCAACACCCCTTCCACACTCCTCTATTACAATTCACTCTCCTCCACCTCCCCTCCACACTCCTCTTACCACCCCTCCACACTCTCCACACCCCTCCAATCACCTTTCCAAACCTCCTCCTCCAAAGCTTCACACTTCTCCACCACTCCTTCCACACTTCTCCAATACCCCCGACACACTCTCAACCACCCTTCCACACTCCTTCACACTCCTCTACCACCCCTCTACACCCCCTCCACCACCCCGCCACACTCCTGGCACCCCCTCCACACTCTTTCACCACCCCTCCATACTCCACCAACACCCCTCCCCACACTTCTCCACCACCCCCACCACACTCATACACACTCCTCCACCAACTTCCACACCCTCATCGCTCCACACTATCCTCCACATCCCAATCACACTTCCATCACCACCCCTACACACTCCTCCTCCCCACCCCTCCTCCACACTCCTCCATAACCTCCTCAATGCTTCTATACATACTCCACCACCCCATACACTCCTAATCCATCATTCCACACTCCCTCCTACCACCTACCACCCCTCCACACTCCTCCATTAACCCCGCAATGCTCTACCTACTCCACCACCCCAATACAACTCCTATTCCATCCTTCCACACCTCCTCCACCACCCCTCCACACTCCTCCATAACCCTCAATGCTTCCACATACTCCACCACCCCTATACACCTCCTATTCCATCCTTTCCACACACCTCCACCACCCCCACACTCCTCCATAACCCCTCAATGCCTTCTACAACTCCACCAACCCCTATAATAACACTCCTATTCCATCCTTCCACACGTCCTCCACCACCCTCCACCTCCTCCATAACCCCTCATGCTTCTACATACTCCACCACCCTATACACTCCTTTTTCCATCATTCCACACTCCTTCACCTCCCTCTACAATTTCCTCCAGCACCCCTCAGCACTCCGTCACCACTCCTCCACATCTTCCACCACCACTCCACAGTCCTCCACTCACCCCCTCCACGCTCCTCTACACTCCTCCACACTCCTCCACACTTCTCCACACTCCTCCACACTCCTCCACACTCCTTCACCACCGTTGAACACTCCTCCTACATCGCTCCACACCCTCCACCACTCCTTTGCACTTCACATAGCCCCTCCACATCCCTCCACCTCTCATCCACACTCCTCCAACACCCCCTTACATTCCTCCTCCATCCTTCCACACTCCTTCACCACCCCTCCACACTCTTCCATCACTCCTCCACACTCCTCGAATACCACTCCACAGTCCTCCACCACTCCTCCACACTTCCTCCACCCCTCCAAAATTTTCCACCACCCCTCCAATCTCCACCATTATTCCACACACCTCCAATACCCCTCCACACTCCTCCACAATCCCTCCACACTCCACCACTCCTCCACCACCCATCCACACTTCTCCACAACCCCTGCACACTCCTCCACACCCTTCCACTCTCCTTCATCGCTCCACTTTCATCCATTACCCCTTCACACTTTAATAACACCCCTCGTCACTCCTCCACCACCCCTGCACACTCCTCCACCACCTCCCATACTCCTTCTCCAATCTTCCACACTCCTCCACCACCCCCTTTACACTCCTATACTCTCCTTTACACTGCACCACCGCTCCACAGTCTTTAACCATCCCTCAACACTCCTCCGCCACCCCTCCACACTCCTTCACCACCTGTCCACTCTCCTCCACCACCCGTTCACACACTTCCACCACCCCTCCACACTCTTCCACCACCCCTCAACAATCACCACCCCTCCACACTCCACCACCCCTCCGCACTTCTCCTCCACCCTTCCACTCCTTCACCACCCCTCCACACTCCTCCACCACCCCTCCACACCCCTCCACCACCCCTCCGCACTCCTCCACAACACCTCCACACTCCTCCACCACCCATCCACACTCCTACACCACCCCTCCACACTCATCCACCACCTGTCCACACTCCTCCACAGCCCCTCCTCACTCCTCCACTATCCCCTAAACACTCCTCCATTACAAGTCCACTCTTCTCCACCACCACTCCACACTCCACCACCTGCCCACACTCCTCCACCACCCCTCCACACTCCTCCACTAGCCCCTCCACACTCCTCCATTACAAGTACACCCTCCTCCACCACCCCTCCACACTCCTCAACTATCTGCTCCACACTCCTCAACTATCCCATCCATACTCCTCTACTATCCCCTCCACATTCTTATACTATACCCTGACCACACTCTTCTATCCACTTAACCTCCTCTACTGTCCTCTCCACTTTTCTCCACTCTTTCCTCCGGACTCCTCCACTCTCCCCTTCTCTCTCCTCAAATGTCCCCTCGTCACTCCTCCTCCATCTCTCATCCACACTCCTCTACCACCCCCCACACTTCTCATAAAACCGTCCACACTCCTCCACCACCATTCCGCACTAGTCCACCACGGGTGCATACTCCTCCATCTCCCTCCACACTCCTCCACCACTCCTCCACACTCCTCCACCACGCCTCCACAATTTTCCAACACCCATTCACACTCCACTACCCCTCCTAACTTCACCACCTTCCCTCCACACACCTGCACAACCCCTCCACACTCCATCACTCCTCCACACTCCACCACTCCTGCACACTCCTCCACCACCCCTCCACAATTTTCCAACACCCATGAACACTCCACCACTCCTTCACACTCCTCCACCACTGGACACATCCTTAATCTGCACCAAGAACACATTCCTCACCGGCAATATGTGACAAACCCTACAGATCAGCCTTGGTTTGGCTTTCGTTGTAGAGAGGCTGCTACTGCTAAGTACAAAGCATGGCGAAGGTATAAGAGACATCCTACCACCTATAACAGGAACTTGCACATGCAAGCCTGTAGGCATATGGGTGATGTTCAAAAGTGGGCCATTGCTAAATGGGAGGTGGACACTAAAAGAAAGTTAGCATCAGGTAGGGTAGGCTCCAAAACCTGGTGGTCCCTGGTCAAGGACAGACAAGGTTATCTGCCTGATGAACTTATTCCACCTCTAAATCGACAGGATGGGACCACCTCTACTAGTAGTCAAGAGAAGGCGGACCTCTTTGCTGAACACTTTTGCTACCAAAATGCAAGTTCCTGATCCAGCAAGGGGCCCTCCTTGGCTAGCTGCAAGAACTGTGTCAAAACTGTCAGTGGTGACAATAAGGCAGGAGGAGGTGCATTTCCTTCTTAAATCACTTGACCAAGAAAAGGCTGTGGGCCCAGACAAGTGGAGCCCAAGATTGTTGAGAAGATGTGCAGACCAGCTAGCAGCACCTCTAACTCGCATCTTTCAGCACTGCCTAGTACAGTGTAAATGGCCCTCTCTATGGAAAGAGGCAAATGTAGTCCCTGTTCACAAAAA
>NC_069410.1:72618284-72626470 GCF_026875155.1 Cherax quadricarinatus
TGCAAACCTGTGTGTGTGTGTGAGCACTGTGCTACCAGTCATGTGTTTACTGCTGTTGGTTACAGTCACTGCCAACAACAATGGCAGTGACTGTAAGGAACTGTGCTACCAGTGAAGTTATTACCACTTTTACTGCCACTGTCAGCACCACTCACGGAAATGTGCTACCACTGACGTGTTTATTACTGATATTTCTGCCCTTGTTACTACCCTCTTTACCACTGCTCTTATTTTGACTTCAAACATCCGGGGGAATGACTCCCACAAACCCCCAAAAAAGCACTGATTCTCCATACATAAATATTGATCAAATTTTAAACCCTCTCTCTCTCTCTTTTTCTTCTTTCTCTCTCTCTCTCTCTGTCTCTCTCTCTCTTCTCTTCCTCTTTTCCATATTCTCTTGCATAACAAATTCAATACTGTTCGAGTCCAATTTTTAAATTCCCGGGTCTCGGGACTCAAACCCAACCCTTTTCCTAATTTTGGTCAAAAAAGCGAGTTACATTTCCCTTATCTCGGGTCCAGGTTCCCAAATGCAAAAATTATCAAAATTTCCTGTGTAGTAACATGAGCTCAGGTTGGGGTCGAATGGATACAAATCCCCTGTCCATAATGTTAAATTAACCCGCAGGGTCAAAAAAAGATTTTATTTGTGATAGCGCTTCGCTTTTTTAAAGGTTTTTATCAAATCAGGCAATGAGGAGTCCCAGACCGTTAAAAATTTCCCTGATTTACCTGTTTGGCGAACACCCCGAGTTTAAACCTTTTACGTTATTCCACAATATCGGCACCCACCTCCTTCCCCCCCCCCCCCCAAAACCCTTCCCCCCCAAAAATTTCAATGTCAAGTTTCCTTCATCCTCTGTGTCCCTTTTCTTTAGCAAAGAATTTCATATTCTTATGCCCAAAGTACGATTTAAATAAGAAGAAAAAGAAATTTTGGAAAGGAATGTAGATAAAGTTTTTTTGTTATTATCTCCCTTGATAAAAATTCAGAACAAACCGAAAGTCGAAGTTTTCCCCTTTAAAGCAAAAATTTTAGTGAAACTTGTATAAAAAAAAGATCTGTCTCTTGTATTTATAGATTTTAAAAATCAATGACAGGGTTAGAGGGAGAAGTTTTACTAGGTATATTTTAAAGTTGTTAACACCAGAAAATATAAACACACGCTACAAAGATAAAAAAATATACAAACAACATATATATAACTTATATTTTGCAGAAAATCCCAAAAGCAAGAAAAAAATTTAAATATGAAACATTAATAGTAGAATCAAATTTTTCAATGATGTGGTCTCCTGGGAGTCGGGTAACATACTTTTTTTGTCTGGCGCCTATGTTTCCATGAGTCCAGGAAGTTGTAATTAAGGGCACAATTTTTGTGTGTCCTCCCTATAATTATATCTTTTTGTATATACTGACTTAACCTTGTGTTCTAATATCATATATGGCGGTGCCCGTGGGTTGGGTGCCTTAAAATTTTAAATTTCCTCTCTTAAAGGAAAATTTTGTTTGGGGGTTTTACAACTCCAAAGTCCACCCAACTTTCTTTTTTTGTTTACTGAAACATTTTTTAAGCCGGAATGTGATGAACTTACGCATATCTATTTTTTTTTTTTTTAAAATTTTGAAATTTTGAAAATTAAATACATACTTTTTTATTTATTTATTCATTGAAATATCAGTTATTCACGTCTAGTATCAGAGTTAACTTTATCATCAAGCATTGTACAAAATCATAGAAGATCAGTTATAAAGAATCTGATCTTAACATATGCTAAAGATTATATTAGTATAAGTTTTAAGGAAAGATAAAAAAAAATATAAACTACCAAAAAAGTAAGAGAATTACTTTGTTTGTACTTTCTATATTTTTTCTTGATTTTTCAGAGACTGAAAGAAAGCACAACTCACTTCTCTGTATTTCACAGGTCTCCTGCGTTCCAATATTCTACCTGGAAACCTGGAAAATTACACCAGGTCTTCCCTGTGTAAAGAAAGTCACAGACTTGACGACGACTTTTCCATTCCTCTAGTCTTATTTTAGAACTAATTGTCTAACTTATTAGGACAGTAGATTATGATAGCTAAACATTTACTTTTCGATTTATTAAATAGATAGGGGGTCTTGTAATGATTAGAAAATGACGCTTCAGATCGGCTTCAAACACGTACGCGGTAATTTATCAGTTTTATTGATTTCCTTAAAAAACATAACTTTCTTAATAAAACGCAAAATCAAGTATATTTTTAGATGACTACAGAGAATTTTAAGTAGACCAGAAATGAAATCAAAACAGTATACTGAGAAATGTTAAAAACTAGCTTTTTAATAGTATTTTCAATTTTCACGATTTTAGTGAATCCTAAATTTTGTGTTGGACTCGACACAGTTCAAACTACGTTGGTCTCCTCTACCACTTATTTGCTCCAAGACTTGTTATAACTTCAGAAGAACTTATCGGATAACTTTCATATTCTCCAACTTTGTCAAGTATTTTTAGGTCAAGGTTTGTGAGACAACTGGGAAATGCAGGAGCCATCGTTGATCAATTTTACATAGGCCTCTCCCGAAATTTGTTTCCATGATTTGACTAAAAAAGCCTCTTTTGATAGGCTTCAAACATGGTTGGTATTATAAATGGTATTCTAATATTTTCCATATAACTAGATTATATTTTCCGAGAGGAAATAAGACTTATTTACCCTTTGCTTGCATTAAATCTGAATGTCTCCAATTTCACAGTCGCTAAATGATCTATCTCTGAAGATTAACAATTTCCAGCGATTACAATAAATATTTGTGAGCGGTTTCTGTCTTTAATGACGGATACATCATATGCAATGGTCCGGATGAGCATTGGCTGTATTGGTACAAATTTTGTTGTTTTTTAATAACTGGTGAATGATTCTTCTGTCAGAATTAAACTTTTTTTCCCGATGTGTTTCCTTCAAGGAATTTTTCTCTTGTTTTTGGGTTAAGTTTTGTTGTGCCAGATTTTAATCAAAATGATTTGTGTGAAATAACTGGAGAATGTTTCTTCTGATCAGGAATAAGTCACAGTGTCTAACTATACTGAGTTTTTACCCTAACTTAAATCTACATTATGTGCTTTCTGAAGCTTTGTTTACTCTATGGAATTTAGCATTGGGGTTCAGTTATTTTATCAGGCTTTCAAGACTGTCGTAATATCATGTGTTTAAACTCAGTCACAGAAAGAGAAAGACTGAGAAACAGGTTTTATCTTCCAGTGTAAGTCGGTTTCCATAACATGAGACAAAATTTAAATTTATTTGTGTAGACAGCAAATATATCAACGTTGACCGATATTTCAATTTCCCGCTGAAGACCGATTCCGCAAGGACTGATGCTTGTCTTAAACTGCCAATACTGCCAGGTTTCCAAGTTGGTTATTGGATACTGGCTCATCAGTTTGAATATGTAAGTAACATGTTCCATTCTCTGTGTGTATGTTGCCGTCAAGAAAAGAATTTCTGTTGAGAAAATAAGTAATGTTTACATATAACCTTGACAACTTGTAACCTTGTAACTTTGACAACTTGTCACCTTGTAGCCTTGACAACTTGTCACCTTGTAACCTTGACAACTTGTCACCTTGTAACATTGACAACTTGTCACCTTGTAACCTTGCCAACGTTGTCACCTGTGGCCATGACAATGTCACACTTGTAGCCTTGACAACTGTCACCATTGTAACCTTGACAACTTGTCACCTTGTAACCTTGTCAACTTGTCACCTTGTAACCTTGACAACTTGCCACCTTGCAACCTTGACAACTTGTGCATGCTAACTCTGACACACTAATGTGCATCTCTGTTTGACACACTAGTCGCATGTTATCCTCCGGCAAACTAGTGTGCATCTATCATCTGACACATTAATGGCATGCTTTTCTCTGACACACTAGTGAGCATGATATCTTTTGCACACTAGTATTCATGCTACCGTGGCAAAACAATGTGCCGGGTATCCCCTTGATATACACTATTGCAAGCTAGCCTCTGACACACTAGTGTCAGCTAGCCTCTAACACACTAGTGCGCATGCTAGCCTCTGACACAATAGTGTGCATGCTAGTCTCTGACACACTAGTGCCATGCTAGCCTCTGACACACAAGTGTGCATGCTATCCTCTGACACACTAGTGTGCATGCTAGCTCTGACACACTAGTGTGCATGCTAGTCCTCTGACACACTAGGTGTGCATGCTACCTGACACCTAGTGGGCATGCTAGCCTGACACACTGTGTGCATGCTAGTCCACTGACCACTACTAGTGTGCAGCTAGCCTCTGACACACTAGTGTGCATGCTAGCTCTGACACACTAGTGTGCATGCTAGCCACTGACACACTAGTGATGCATGCAGCCTGACCACACTAGTGACATGCTAGTCTCATGACACACTAGTGTGCATGCTAGCTCTGCACACTAGTGTGCATGCTAGTCTCCTGACACACTATGTGCATGCTAGCTCTGCACACTAGTGTGCATGCTAGTCCTGACACACTAGTGTGCATGTTAGTCTCTGACACACTAGGTGCATGCTAGTCTCTGACACACTAGTGTGCATGCTAGTCTCTGACACACTAGTGTGCATGCTAGTCTCTGACACACTAGTGTGCATGCTAGTCTCTGACACACTGGTGTGCATGCTAGTCTCTGACACACTAGTGTGCATGCTAGTCTCTGACACACTAGTGTGCATGCTAGTCTCTGACACACTAGTGTGCATGCTAGTCTCTGACACACTAGTGTGCATGCTAGTCTCTGACACACTAGTGTGCATGCTAGTCTCTGACACACTAGTGTGCATGCTAGTCTCTGACACACTAGTGTGCATGCTAGTCTCTGACACACTAGTGTGCATGCTAGTCCTCTGACACACTATGTGCATGTAGTCTCTGACACACTAGTGTGCATGCTAGTCTCTGACACACTAGTGTGCATGCTAGTCTCTGACACACTAGTGTGCATGCTAGTCTCTGACACACTAGTGTGCATGCTAGTCTCTGACACACTAGTGTGCATGCTAGTCTCTGACACACTAGTGTGCATGCTAGTCTCGACACACTAGTGTGCATGCTAGTCTCTGACACACTAGTGTGCATGCTAGTCTCTGACACACTAGTGTGCATGTTAGTCTCTGACACACTAGTGTGCATGCTAGTCTCTGACACACTAGTGTGCATGCTAGTCTCTGACACACTAGTGTGCATGCTAGTCTCTGACACATTAGTGTGCATGCTAGTCTCTGGCACACTAGTGTGCATGTTAGCCACTAACACACGCAACAGTTATGTCAGTACTGGTTGGACATGATTTATGTTGGGTCAGTAGGTAGCTGTTGGCTCTATCCACACTGTGTAAATTTGTTGACTTTTTATTGAGTCAATGTTGGTCGTGGTTTGTCTTGAATCTCCTATTGAACTGTGTTGTGTCCTTACTGTGCAAGTTATGATCTTGTATTACTGTGTCACTGTCAACGTTGCCAGTCAGGAACTGGCCTCGTCTGGTCTCTCGTGGTCTTTATAATATCTCAGGCTAAGGGACAGGGGTAAGATAATTCAAAGTCCAGAGATGGATACAGAGAGAAGAGTTTTTCATTACTGAGAACTAGTTGCTATTTATATACGTTGATTTTTAAACGCATTGCTGTGGGCTGTGTCGGGCTGATGTTCGTACGTTGGACTACGTGCGGCCAGCAGTAACAGCCTGGAGTCTACCCTCCAGGAAGACTCCTGGTAGACCCAACTGTTGCACCTGAAATACCTCTAGTCTTTTAGGTATCCCCAAAGGAAGACCTGTCAGTGCTGCTTCCTACTGTTATTCCTTTATCTTTACGTTATTATTTCGCTCATAATACGAGAATGCTTCATACGATAGTCGTCAAATTTTCAAAACTGATGTATGGTAACTGGGGCAAGATTCTATGAATAATTGGCTTGTGCAGGGGACCCTATGACCAAATTGTTGAATCCATTTTCTGCATCCTGGAATAGCGCCTAGAACTTGGAAAACCCTCAGCTTCGTTTCTTCAAACTCTGGAAAAAAAATGTGGCTCCTTATGTGAGAACCGTGGAGAGTGAAATTAAAGCGAATAGATGTATATTTTACGTCTAGTGTGAAATTTTTACTCACGTTAAATTACATTTAATGCATTTGAGTCTGAGTCTTATGAACGGTAGAACGACTTCAATATTTTAGGGATGATGTATCTTGCAGACAAGACAGTGAGTACTTATTAACTTTTGTTTGTGAGTAGGCAAATTTGTCTCTATACTTCGAGTTAAAAAAAAAAACCCGATATCGTTGGGATCCCTGACGTAACTAAAGAACGCTTCTTCTGATCGGCTTTTAATTTTAAGCTCTGGAGTGATTTACTGAACGCAAGGTTCGTCCTATTATTGTCTAACTGTAAAGGAAAAGTCTCTAATAAGATTTATTCCTTTACCTCCGGTTTCTGTGGCTGTCCGGTAATCTGTTAGTTACACCTCCCAGGATTCATGTTGTCTACCTCGCCTGTCAGCGCCATCTGTAGGCCTGAGATATGCACATTCAGTTTGGTTCCCTTCTATTTCACCCTAATATCTCTTCTATTTTTTCCAGTGTTGCGAGGTGAGGCTCGTCCCTCACCTCTCTGAGCTGCTGTCTGTCTATGTTCCTTGGTATTGTGGAAACATAAAAACACATGCAGTTTAATGTGATCCTTTATTAATAACGTTTCGCCCACACAGTGGGCTTTTTCAAGTCACAAACAGATCTACCTGGGGTGGAAGGTGCGCGAGTATTTATAGTTAGGTTCAGAATGTTGAGGTCAAGTTATCTTATCCAATACCCCTGCCAAGCTACCCAAGATTTTAGACTCCATAACCCCACTCGGTACATCATCAGATGCAGCATTCTCCACCTGACCTCAACATTCTGAACCTGACTATAAATACTCACGTACCTTCCACCCCAGGTAGATCTGTTTGTGACTTGAAAAAGCCCACTGTGTGGGCGAAACGTTATTAATAAAGGATCACATTAAACTGCATGTGTGTTTATGTTTCCATTGTGTCGGTATTTTATAACATTTATTTTCATCCTTGGTATTGTACCTCAATGTTGTATTTGTCTTATTGTGTTTCTTCTGACCAGAACAGTAGAGCGCTACACCAATATCTGAATACACTGAGAAAGAAGCAGTTTAACATAAACAAATGCAAAGTTCCAAACCTTGGAAAAGTAAATAACAATAACGCTTGTAAACTAAATAATATACATCTCTAAATGAGAAAAAATATGAATTTTCGTAAGTAGTAATCTAAAACTAACACAACAATACTAAAGTGTTCTCGATAAAGTGAATAAAATTATTTTTTTTATTAACACATCGGCCTTCTCCCACCATGGCAGGTGGTCAGAAAAAGACAAACTTTCATCGTTCACTCCATCACTGTCTTACCAGAGGCGTGCTTACACTAAAGTTAAAACTGCAACATTAACACCCCTCCTTCAGAGTGCCGGCACTGTACCTCCCATCTCCAGGACTCAAGTCCGGCCTGCCGGACAACATCACATGAAGTCCTAAAAACTATTTGTCTCCATTCGCCCCTATCTAACACGCTCACGCATGCTTGCTGGAAGTACAAGCCCGTCACACATAAAACCTCCTTTACCCCCTCCCTCCAACCTATGCTAGACCGACCCTTACCCCGCCTTCCCTCCACTATAGATTTATACACTCTCCAAGTCATTCTATTTTGTTCCATCCTCTCTGCATGTCCGAACCACCTCAACTCTCCTCATTCCTCTGGACAACAGTTTTCGTAATTCCACACTTCCTCCCAATTTCCAAACTACAAATTCACTGCATTACATTCATACCACACATTGCCCCCAGACATAACATCTCCACTGTCTCCAGCCTTCTCCTTGTTACAACATCAACCACCCATGTTTCACGCCCATATAGTAGCGTTGGTATAACTATACTTTCACATATTCCCCTCTTTGCTTCCATGGACAAAGTTCTTTGTCTCCCTAGACTCAGTGCACTAGTCATCTTTATCCCCTCGTAAATTTTATGACTCACCTCAAATTTCATAGACCCATCTGCTGACACGTCCACTTCTAAATATTTCAATACATTCACTTCCTCAATACTCTCTCCACTCT
>NC_069410.1:72626970-72683835 GCF_026875155.1 Cherax quadricarinatus
CCCAAACCCCCCCCTCTATAAAAATAAAACAACCCCGTGATCCACACCTTTGCAAGGCCTACTTTATGGGAAATAATTTCCCTCTTTCCTATGTACTCTAATTTGAGTCACTACCCCTCGTAAAAACTTTACTGCTTTCAGTAACCACCTCCTACACCAACACCTGAAACATCTGCCACATTGCCCCCCTACCCCCCTGTCATATGCCTTTCCCCAAATCCAAAATCCACAAAGACTTTTTACCCTTTTAAAAAAATACTGTTACTTTATTTTCCTGAAACCCGGGTCCACACACCCCCATTTTTCCCAAAACCCCCCTTTTTCATCTGCTATCCTTTTCCCGCTTACTTTTAATTCTTTAAATAAAATTTCCCCATAATTTTACCAGGTATCCCAACAGACTTATCCCCTTTAATTTTTGCACTTCTTTTGTCCCTTTCCTTTATACAAAGAAAATATGCATGCTCTCTCCCAATCCTAGGTATTTTACCCTCTTCCTACATTTATTAATAATTCCCCCAACCATCCAAAACTTATCCCCACCTCTTTAAAAACATTTCTATCTTTATCCATCAATCCCGTCCCTTCCCCCTTTCATTTTACCTACTGCCTCACGAATTTCCCCCACACTACAACTGTCTTTTCCCTCACTCCTAAAGTTTATTCCTCCTTGCCCTATACACAAATCACAGCTTCCATCTTCATCAACATTTAACAATTCCTCAAAATTTTCCCCTCCATCTTCCCAAAAACCTCTAATCTCATTTAATACTCTCCTCTCCTATTTTTAACTGACAAATCCATTGTTCTCTAGGCTTCCTTAACTTGTTAATCTCACTCCAAAACTTTTTCTTATTTCAACAAAATTTGTTGATAACATCTCACCCACTCTCTCATTTGCTCTCTTTTTACATTGCTTCACCACTCTCTTAACCTCTCTCTTTTTCTCCATATACTCTTCCCTCCTTGCATCACTTCTACTTTGTAAAAACTTCTCATATGCTAACTTTTTCTCCTTACTACTCTTTTACATCATCATTCCACCAATCGCTCCTCTTCCCTCCACACCACTTTCCTGTAACCACAAACTTCTGCTGAACACTCTAACACTACATTTTTAAACCTACCCCATACCTCTTCGACCCCATTGCCTATGCTCTCATTAGCCCATCTATCCTCCAATAGCTGTTTATATCTTTCCCTATCTGCCTCCCCATCTAGTTTATAAACCTTCACCTCTCTCTTCCCTGATGCTTCTATTCTCCTTGTATCCCATCTACCTTTTACTCTCAGTGTAGCTACAACTAGAAAGTGATCTGATATATCTGTGGCCCCTCTATAAACATGTACATCCTGAAGTCTACTCAACAGTCTTTTATCTACCAATACATAATCCAACAAACTACAGTCATTTCGCCCTACATCATATCTTGTATACTTATTTATCCTCTTTTTCTTAAAATATGTATTACCTATAACTAAACCCCTTTCTATACAAAGTTCAATCAAAGGGCTCCCATTATCATTTACACCTGGCACCCCAAACTTACCTACCACACCCTCTCTAAAAGTTTCTCCTACTTTAGCATTCAGGTCCCTACACAATTACTCTCTCACTTGGTTCAAAGGCTCCTATACATTCACTCAACATCTCCCAAAATCTCTCTCTCTCCTCTGCATTCCTCTCTTCTCCAGGTGCATACACGCTTATTATGACCCACTTCTCGCATCCAACCTTTACTTTAATCCACATAATTCTTGCATTTACACATTCATATTCTCTTTTCTCCTTCATAACTGATCATTCAGCATTACTGCTACCCTTCCTTTGCTCTAACTCTCTCAGATACTTCAGATTTAATCCCATTTATTTCCCCCCACCGAAACTCCCCTACCCCCTTCAGCTTTGTTTCGCTTAGGGCCAGGACATCCAACTTCTTTTCATTCATAACATCAGCAATCATCTGTTTCTTGTCATCCGCACTACATCCACGCACATTGCAAGCATCCCAGTTTTATGAAGTTTTTCTTCTTCCTTTTTTAGTAAATGACTACAGGAGAAGGGGTTACTAGCCCATTGCTCCAGCATTTTAGTCGCCTCATACGACATCCATGGTGTACTTACGGAGGAAAGATTCTTATCCACTTCCCCATGGACAATAGAAGAAATAAAGAAGAACAAGAGCTATGTAGTCTAAAAAGGAGAAAAACCTCTAGATTTATGTATATATATATATGCATGTGCATGTCTGTGAAGTGTGCCCAAAGTAGTATGTTGGAGTAGCAGATATCCCTGTTATCTAGCGTGTTTATGTGACAGAAAAAGACACCACCAATCCTACCAATCATGCAAAACAGTTTACAGGATTCTGTTTCACAGTCCATCTGCAGGAAGTAGTACTTCACTGGGTGATGCTGTCTACCAACCTAACAGCACAATGTATGCATCATCCCTTGCCACTAGGGCCATATGGTTGTATATAATATATATATATATATTATATATAATATATATTTATATATATATATATATATATATATATTATATAATATATATATATAAATAATATATATAGATATATTTGGCACAACGGATCGACCCACAGACCTCCACATTGGTGTTGCCCTTCGACTTGCCGCCTCCTATTCTCGCCGAACACAGGTGTATTTGTGGCAGTGAGGCAGCAAACCGATTCGGGTACCATGTCTTTGTGTGCCGTAAATCCGAGGGAAAGACTGCAAGACATGAGAGGTTTATAATTCTCAAGAGGAGCCTCACAACATCCGGATTTCGCAAGCAGTAAGGGAGCCACCCAACTATCAGATCCTGATGGCAACCAAACGTCCAGAAGGTATCACACTTCAACCTGACATACGTAAGTAGGTGGGTGGGACTATACATGTGCATCTACCTTGGCTGATACCTATCGTCTTCAATACACCAGGAAAAGGAGGGACAGCCGCCAGCCTTCAGGGAGTCACAAAAGTCTAGAAAATATGAAGACTTGCCCCCCATCATTATATGTTTGTCCCATAGGCTCAGAGACCCTTGGCCCGGGGAAAGAGTGCATCTAAGTTCACTTAAGCGAGAGACCTAAAATTAGTTATTATTATTTAATTCTGGTATAATTATCTGTATTTCTGAGTAATTCCAGTAAAATAATTCTAGTGGTATAGTAATTCCTGGTATAATTAATTCTGGTATAAGTAATTCGGTAATAATTTTGTGTGTACTGATGAATTGGGTTTGATCTTGACAAACAGAAACGTGGGGAGTCTGTTACAAATATGAACATTAAGCGCAGCATATGTTGAACATATTAAATAATCTTTTAATAACATTAACAATTTGGACCACAGGTGAATATATCCTAACGCTACTAGTCCAGTCAGAAATATGAGACCAACGTGAACTACTGTACAACTGAAACTACTGTAACTGTATTTTCTTCGCAGTTCGCTCACGAAATAAATATTTCTAGTTGGGTTCAGTGTTAACATCTGGTGTATGATCTCACAAATAAAGACACTACCGTGACTTGCTTAGAGGCTGCAGTGGGAGTAACACCACCGGTGACTACTTGTCAGGGAGGCTGAGTGGGAGTAACCACCACCGTGACTTTTGTCAGGGAGGCCGGAGTGGGAAATAACACCACAGTGACTTCTGTCAGGGAGGCCGGAGTGGGGAATAGCACCACCGTGACTTTCTGTCGGGAGGCTGGATGGTGGATAACACCACCGGTGACTTCTGTCCAGGGAGGCTGGAGAGGGAATAGCACCCCGTGACTTCTTGTCAGGAGGCTGGAGTGGGAATAGCACCACCGTGACTTCCAGTCATGGAGGCTGGAGTGGGAAAAACACCACCGTGACCTTGTCAGAGAGGGGAGTGGGAGTAACACCACCGTGGATGAAAGTTAAGACACTTGTGCAACATCTGGTTACTTTAATTGGTAGAAGTTACGCATCAGTGGCTTTAACAATTCAGATTGGAAAATCTGAAACAAAAAATATTTTGCTTTAATAACGATTTCATTAATTAACAATATTCACGAGAAAATACCACGACACAGTCTTTGTAGACTGAGTCATGGGTTCAAGGATGCATTATTGCTTCATATTTTCTCAATTCATAAAAAGTAATGAGAAATTTCAAAATTTTGTGTTGAATAAATTTCTTTCTGTACTGTAATGTTTGCCGCCAGTAAACAAAAAATCTCACTATTCAGCCTGCCGAGGGCTGAGTGGCGCCACTAGACACAAAAGAGACGCATCTTGCAAGCAACAACAACAACAGTGGATAAATCAAGTCACGTCTGGAATATCGATTACGTTTATTGTGATCCTCACAACCGCTGACATTTTAATAAAACAATGAAAATTCACGATTTTATACACTGGAGGTTTTCTGTTGACAACTGTCCGACATCTTTCTAAATAAAGGACTGTCGTTATATTTTCTAGATGTTTATGATAAAAAATGGTAAAGCAAAAGGTACTCATTCCTACTATTCACTTGCTCAATCAAATGCCATAATGAAACAGGGGTAAATATTCTACCATTTAACAAAAATGCCACAAAACCTTATCGGAGAAGATGAAAGTGGATGTAAGGCCACGGACAACCATCCTCCACGGACACCACCCTCCACGGACAGACCACCTCCACGGACACCTGTCCTCCACTAATAATCTCTGCATTAACTACTCGTGTTCTGCACATTCTGTGCTCAAAAATGAAAGTACTAGGGGCTATGTTTTATAGTTACTACTACTTCTGGAGTCGTGGTGCAGTGTGATCACTGTGTGCAATGTGTACCACTGTGGGTGCAGTGTGTACCACTGTGGTGCAGTGTTGTACCACTGTGGTGGGCAGTGTGTACCACTGTGTGCATGTGTACCGGACTGTGGTGCATGGTGTACCACTGAGGTGGGCATTGTGTACCATGTGGTGCAGTGTGTACCACTGTGGTGCAGTGTTACCACTGTTGTGCAGTGTGTAGCCACTTGTGGTGCAGTGTGTACACAGTGGTGCCATTGGTTGGTACAACTGTGGTGCAGTGTGTACCACTGTGGTGCAAGTGGTGTACCACGTGGTGGCATTAGTGTACCACTGTGGTGCAGTGTGTACACTGTGGGTGGCAATGTTACCACTGTGGTGCGTGTGTACCACTGTGGTGCAGTGTGTACCACTGTGGTGCAGTGTGTACCCTGGGCGCAATGTGAACCACTGTGGTGCGTGTGTACCACTGTGTGCAGTTGGTACCACTGTGTTGCAGTGGTGTACCACTGTGTGCAGTGTGTACCACGGTGGTGCAGTGTTTACCACTGTGGTGTCAGTGTTGTACCACTGTGGTGCAGTGTGGTACCACTGCGGTGCAGTGTGTACCACTGGGTGCCAGTGTGACCACGTTGTGCAGTGTGGTACCACTGTGTGCAGTGTGTAAGCACTGTGGTGCAGTGTGTACCACTGTGGTGCAGTGTTATCACTGTGGTGCAGTGTGTATAACTACTGTGGTGCAGGGTGTTCACTGTGGTGCATGTGTACCACTGTGGTGCAGTGTGTACCACTGTGGTGCAGTGTGTACACTGTGGTGCATTGTGTACCACTGAGTGGCAGTGTGTACCACTGTGGAGTGGCATTGTGTATCACTGTGGTGCATGTGTATCACTGTGGTCAGGGTGTATCACTGTGTGCAGTGTGTACCACTGTGGTGCAGTGTGTACCACTGTGGTGCAGTGTGTACCTCTGGGTGCAGTGGTGTACCACTGTGGTGCAGTGTGTACCACTGCGTGCAGTGTGTACTCCACTGTTTTTGCAGTGTGTATCACTGTGCTGCAGTGTGTAAATCACTGTGGTGCAGGGTGTATCACTGTGGTCAGTGTGTACCACTGTGGTGCGAGTACCACAGTGGTGCAGTGTGGGTGGGGGTACCACTGTGGTACAGTTTGTACCACTGGGGTGCAGTGTTGTACCACTGTGGTGGCAGTGTGTACCACAGTGGTGCAGGTGTACAACTGTGGTGCAGTGTATACCACTTGGTGCAGTGTACCAATGTGGTTGCAGTGTGACCACTGTGGTACAGTTGTTATCCCCACTGTGGTGCAGTGTGTATCACTGTGGTTGCAGTGTGTATCCACTGTGGTGCAGTGGTACCACTGTGTGCAGTGTTATCACTGTGGTGCAGTGGTGTACCACTGTGGTGCAGTGGTACCACGTGGTGCAGTGTGTACCACTGTGGTAAGCATTGTGAACAACTGTGTTGCAGTGTGAACCACTGTGGTGGCAGTGTGTACCACTGTGTGCATTGTGTACCACTGTGGTGCAGTGGTGTACCACTGTGGTGCAGTGTGTATCAAGTGGTGGCAGTGTTTTTGTATCACAGGTGGTGCAGTGTGTACACTGTGGTGCGTGTGTACCACTGTGGTGCATGTGTACCACTGTGGTGCAGTGTACCACTGTGGTGCAAAGTGGTGTACCACTGTGGTGCACTGTACCACTGGGGGTAGTGTGTACCACTGTGGTGCATTGTGACCACTGTGGTGCAGTTAACCACTGTGGTGCAAGTGTTTACCACTGTGGAGCAGTGGTGTACCACTGTGTGCATGTGTACCACGTGAGTGCAGTGTACAACTGAGTGGTGCATGGTACCACATGAGGTGCAGTGTGTAACCACTGTGGTGCAGTGTACCACTGTGTGGCAAGGTGTACCACTGTGGTCAGTGTACCACTGTGGTGCAGTGTACCACTGGGGGGTCTGTGTACCACCGTGTGAGTGTACCACAGTGGTGGCAGTGTACACTGTGGGTGCAGTGGTGACCACTGTGGTGCAGTGTACCACTGTGGGTGCAGTGTGTGTACCACTGGGTGCAGTGTACCACTGGAGTGGTGCAGTGTACCAACTGGGGTGCAGTGTGACCACTAGTGGTCATTGTACCACTGTGGTGCAGTGTACCACTGTGGTGCAAGTGTGAGTACCACGTGTGCTGTTGTATCACTGTGGTGCAGTGTACCACTGTGGGTGCAGTGTACCACTGGTGGTGCAGTGTACCACTGTGTGCAGTGTACCACTGTGGTGGCAGTGTACACACTGTGGTGCATGTACCTACTGTGGTGGCAGTGTACCACTCGTGGTGCAGTGTACCACTGTTGTGCAGTGGTGTACCACTGTGGTGCAGTGTGTACCACTGTGTGTGCATGTGAATCCACTGTGGTGCGTGTACCCTGTGGGGCAGTGTACCACTGTGGTGCAATGTACCACTGGTGCACGCAGTGTACACTGTGGTGCAAGTGTACCACTGTGGTCAGTGTACCACTTGATGGTGCAGTTGTACCACTGTGGTGCAGTGTGTACGCACTGTGTGCATGTACCACTTGGTGCAGTGTACCACCGTGGTGCAGGTGTACCACTGTATTTGGTGCAGTGTACCACTGTGTCAGTGTACCACTGTGGGGCAGTGTACCACATGTGGGCAGTGTACCACTGTGGTGCAGTGTGTACCTACTGTGGTGCAGATGTACCATTGTGGAGCAGTGTACCACTGTGGTGCAGTGTACCACTGTGGTGCAGTGTACCACTGTGGTGCAGTGTACCACTGTGGTGCAGTGTACCACTGTGGTGCAGTGTACCACTGTGGTGCAGTGTGTACCACTGTGGTGCGTGTGTACCACTGTGGTACAGTGTGTAGCACAGCTATGACTGTCATAATCGCTACTGCCACCTCCAGTTCCTGCACTACTATATTATTAATTTGGGTTGCTTATTGTTAACCGTTCATCCTGGTATAGTTCTAAATACATATTAGGTAACCATTTTTTCCAGTATCATTCCATCATAATATCTAGCTATTTACATATTTAAGAAAGTGCTTATAAGGCAGGTTTTCATGAATCACTTTGTTGCATCTCTTGCTTTAACCTTCTGTTAAGTGTTTCCAGATATTGATTCTATTGGCACTGCATAATGTTTCTTCCCGTTTGAAAGTAATAATTCCATTCATATCTCACTGTTTGAATAGATCTCATTGTAGTCCGTCCACTTCTTAAGGGAGAAATTCTAATTTTTTTGTGTCTTTTTTTCCTTGTTTGTTTGTTTTGTTGATGGTACGAGATTAGTGTCCTTCTGTTCCCCTCTACCTGCTATATAGAGAAGAGAAGTTGAGAAGGAAGAGGGAGAGGAAGAGAAAGAAGAGGAGAGAACATCACTTCATTTGAGATCATATTATCCCAAGAATGACTAGTCTGAACACATTCGTACAGCATTATGATGTTTTACGTGATAAAGTCAATTGATCAACTGAAAATGTCGCAAACAGATGGCTTCCATATTCATCTTTTTCCCGCTTGTTAAGTCCTCATAACATAGAAACGCTTTCAAAGGAGCTGATGTAGGTACAGCTCTGAGCTTGATCATTACAGGTCTGATGGATCCTAACCTTACCTTGTCAAACCATGGATGTGAAAAACAGAGAGAGAGAGAGAGAGAGGGAGAGGGAAAGGGAGAGGGAGAGGGAGAGGAGAGAGAGAGAGAAGAGAGAGAGAGAGAGAGAGAGAGAGAGAGAGAGAGATGTATGGATGTATGTATTTGTCCGATTCTCTTGATCGCAATGACTCTTAAAACAGTCACACAATATATACATGTGAGAAGTAAATACCCTTATAAGGATTGGCAGATTCCTATGATCTCTCTCCTGTGTACCTTACTTTCGTGGTGGATATCGTTGTAAAACATTTTGAATGACCCTACAGAATTTGTTCAAAGTAATTTAAAACTTCAGACCGTGCTGCAAATAGCCAAATATTCTAGATGCAAGGAATCACAGAAATACTCTACAGAAACTGTCAGAGCATTTATTAAAGTCATATATTGTTACCTGCTCAACCAAGATTTCGTGTTCATCAGATTTCTATTCGGAGAAACTTAGTATCACAAGTAGAAAATAAGTCCCTTGATTGATGATTTAGAGAGAGCGACTAAGGCAGAAGTTGTATGAGCCATTTGTAGCCCAGTTTACGCTCATCCCTTCCTTAGCCTGACTGAGACAATATCACAGAGTGTAAACAGGTCAGTAAGTATGGCGTAACCTCATACTAGTACCCCCGTATGCTACACCTAGTACATTAGCTATCCTACACTAGATCAGGCTATCTAGGCATGACTGTGGACAAGGCGCCCGACCTAATGAAACGTCCTCCAGACTCATTCGTTAGTTCCTTATTCCTCAGTTGTCACTGTCTATTTCCTCAGGATCTGGGGGGAGGGTTTGTTGGGGGGCCTAATTAAGTTGGCAGACCGTGCAAAGAAACACAGAAATTGAACGAAGATTTCATAAAGAGATTGTTCGTCTCGAAAGATAAACTGTAGTACAACACTAGGACACATTCAAACGTGCAAAAAGCTGCTTTATGGGTTCCTATGTTCTTTGAAAGTGACTAGACACTTATTTCAATGTTTTTTTTGAGATCATGTCACATGCAATGAATGGTCCACGTAGGCACTAGGCAACATGTTGCACACAGCTTTGATAGCAGAGCTCAAAATTGTACTGCTGCTCTGCCCTTTGACAAGTACATTAACTACAATACTAGGAAAATTAAAATTACCTGGATGAACACATAAGATACATACCAGTAAATAGTAACAAAGATAATTTATTCTTTATCAAGGTAACGAGAGACATGTAGGAATTTTAGGACATTCTAGGTCGCAAAAAATGTCCTTCCATTCGATACCTACCTCCAATCTCCACAAAGTCACTCTGGACCTATAATTTCCAATGAAATATACATCACCGGGATTATGTAAAACCATAATATAAATATTGACTGTATGTTAAATTTAGTTAATGAATTATACATTGTAAAGAGAATTTTTAATAATAACACTCACCCATTTGTCTGGAGATTACTTGTGTGTCCACACATACCCCACCTAAAATATGAAGAAAATACTGCCAGAATTTCAACAATAAATAGACATTACTTATCTGGGGACTGTGTTACTGATTATTCTCTTTTCCCATCTAATTCGGAGTCCTGTCCAATTATTTGTTCTCACATTCTGCAGTCTGCAGAATGTGAGAAACAAAACAATTTCTGCACCTGTTTGAGAGGTTTTAAACACAATTAACCTCTAGAGCGACGAAAATTCTTCCGATTTTTCCTAACGCTTTCTTGCCCAGTTCAAACAATGGCCTGTCCTCCAAGCGATGCTAACTCTCTCGCTGATTTTTTTATTTACTCATTAATTTTTATTGAACTACAATAAGTTTTCACAATTTAACGTACAAAATACACTTATTTTCGGAAAATATCTACAATATTTTCGGAAAATATACAATATTTTCGGGAAAATATACAATATTTTTCGGAAAATATACAATATTTCACACTGGCCGGCGGAGATCGTTGCTAAACGACTCCAATTCTCCTTCCATCCTCTAGGAGATGATTCCAGCCAGTTCTGGCTTGAGTTGCTGTTTCCTAGTAGGCCTTACTAATTCATCTTCTTGCATAACTTGGTCGGACGCTACTTCATTATCACTCATGTCACTTTCCCTTCGATTTTCATTTACATTTGAGTGAAGTGAATACCATTTAATTCCAAGGAATCAATTTATTAATTGTGCCAAACTTTTTCCTGGCCACGACACAACACTTTGAACATTCCAGACAACACCTTGTGCATGCTGGGTACAATGTCAAACCTTGCCCCAGAGGCCACAACGTTCGATGCTGTTCAGTATCAATTAACACAATGTTGCCTGATCGAATGTTTATGCCAATTTACTGCCTCATCCCACCATAAAAGTGTGTCACGGTAGTTAAGATATTCCTTTATAGAGCCACACATAAGACCAATGATCAATTACTTATTTAACATGTTAAATTTACACAACTAACACGCAGCATCGTTGTAATCTTCTCACTTTCTTCATGATATCTCTATAGACAGGGCAGCTTCCAAATTCCTTTCACATATTAGGTGAGGAAGGGTGTTAATACATCTGCACAGGTGTATCACTCTATAAAATGTACGAGAGAGGCCTATTATTTATCCGATTCTTCTGCCTCCACCACACCACACGAAATACCTCCAAATTATTCTCTTCCTGTGTAGTACTTTTTATATTTTTTAAACAGAGACTCCTCTTCACTGTGCCTATCAGTCTTTTGTACAGCCCCTCTTCCAAGGGGCTCTAGAGTAATA
Source organism: Cherax quadricarinatus (assembly GCF_026875155.1). Classification (NCBI taxonomy): domain Eukaryota; kingdom Metazoa; phylum Arthropoda; class Malacostraca; order Decapoda; family Parastacidae; genus Cherax; species Cherax quadricarinatus. Next base: position 72,638,178 of record NC_069410.1, read on the forward strand.
AATTTCCAGGTACCAACACAGCCCTCGCTGGGTTTAAAACAGAGATTGAACATCGTTACTCTTATTTAATTCTATCAAGTGTTGAGCAACCGCTACAAAATTTGTGCATTATCCGAACTCATCAATCTCGGACAGGATCGTCCTAGCTGCAAAATTTTCGAAACAGCTGTATAAACTGTTCTGCAGACAAGTCCTGAGCCACGACACTCTAAATGAACTGCCCTATGAGCAATACAAGAGAACAAGCATACAACACTTTCAGTGAAGAACATCGGAAGCACCCCACATAAAATAATTGGACCTCTAAGTTTACACCTGTTACATCATATAGTTTCACTAATTGTACAACGCTCCTATTGGCAAAGGTGGAGGACCTGGGTACATATAGGGTCTGGCATCCCACACAGTGAAATATTACACCAAGATGTTAATAACACTTTTTACACTTTGCCTTCCTGTGGAAATCCAGAATGTTTCCCTAATACAGTTTTAAGGTATCTTGTCCCCCACCATGCATTACATATTTTATGGGGCTTTAAAACAATCATAATTTTTAGATGATGAGTTTTGGGCATTAAGATAGGGTGTTTAGCATATTAACCCAGTTCCAGCATTTTGTAACCTAACTACCTCTAGCACCTAATATCATTATTCCTCTAAATAACACCCCCCCAATTTCTCTATTATTGAACCTTTCACAATTTTTCTTTCTCCTATCATATTTTAACTTCATTTCCATGAGATTTCTTTCCTAATAACCCTCTGTATCCAATATCAAGAGGATGTGAAAATTGTATGAGATATTCATTTTGTTTAGAAATTTAAACACTAACTTAGTTACATTGATTAGTTTGGGTAAAGAAGAATACCTATTTATATCAATGGCTAATGGGACAAACTATTGGGAGCGGTGGTCACAGTAGTGGTCACAAGAACAACATATGCTTTTTGTACAGTCAATTAAACTTTTATTTACCAACCAGCTCGTTCTTTAAACCATGACACAAGCACAAATAACCCTGCACATAGAATAGAGGAGCTTTACAGACGACGTTTCGGTCCGACTCAGACCATTAACAAAGGGTCCCCCCCCCCAACCACTAACGAAGAAGTAGAGTAGGACGGTATATATAGGTAGGAATTGGTGGATGGTGGTGTGATGGTGGTGGTGATGGTGTGGAGATGGTGGTGGTGATGTTGGTGATGGTGGTGGTGATGGTGGGTGGTGATGGTGTGATGGTGGTGTGGGGGTGGTGGTGGTGGTGGGGTGGTAGAGTAGTTAGTAGTAGTATAGTAGTAGTAGTAGTAAGTAGTAGTAGTAATAGTAGTAGTAGTAGTATGCTGGAGGCGGACGGAACTAGTGTGGGGAGAAAGGGGGAGCCAGTCAAATACTAAGAAGGGGAGCACTTCAAAGGGAGCTAGGTGCCCAACAGAGGGAGGGCAAGAACACAGAGGTGGGGGAGAGACAACCCCAGAAGAGAAAAAGGAAAGAGGAAAGGGAGGGATTGAGAAGAAGAAAGAGAGGAATTCAGGTTAATCACAGGTGTTCTGAAGCTTGGAGCATTTTACAATGTAGTGGGAGAGGAAGGCATCTACAGAGACGAAGCCAGGACTAAGATCATACAAGGAAAGTTTGTGATTTAGGGAGGATTCAACCAGACAGTTTTAGTCAGAAGACCAGTCAATAGGAATGGCTGGATCTCTGATGTGACAGAAAAGAGCATTGTTAATGTTTGGCAAGCCAAACACTAAATTTTGTGCTCCCTAAGTCCTGTCAGAAAGACATCGGTCAGTTTTCTCGAAAGTACTGAAGAGGACAGGAGGAGCAAGAAATCGAGCAGACAACCAGGAACATCTGTAGAGGGAGAAGAAGGTATGAACGAGATTATTGTGAAGAGTGTTAGTCAGGCGGAAAGTAAGTTTGATGTCTAGAGGAGTCGGAGGAGAGTTGTTTGAGATTAGAAAGACCGGAAATGTAAGGTAAACTGAGGACAGAAGAGTTTCCCAGGAGTAGAGAGCTTGGGAGAGAAGTAAATATGTTTTAGCACGTGCGAGGGAAGAGTCTAAGAAATGGGAAGGGTAGCCAAGACGGCAAAACGAATAATGAAGACTGGAATTTCTGCTGGAAGGAACTGAGGATCACAGATTACGGAGGGCACGGAGAAAGAGGGAGATAAGAAGCACTTTATTGACAGGGGAAGCATGAAGGAAAAGTAGTGAATGTACATGCCACTGTGGCATATAGGTTTGCGGTAAACAGAAAAAGGAAAAGCCTTCTGTCTGAGCGGTGGGCATGGACATCGGAGGAAAGGAAGCAAGGAATTAGAATTCCATTCAGCTTTAATCTTAATGGAAGGGGCAAGATTATTAAGAGCTTCAAGAAAAGGTTGAAAGAGACTGAGTCATGAGGCCACAGAGCAAAGATTCATCTCACATTCTGCAGCATAGTACCAGAAGGGGGGGGGACAATTTTCTACTCCTTATTTTGAAATTTTAACACAATTTAACCTCTAGAGCAGTGGTTCCCAAACGGGGGTAAAATTACCCCCTGGGTAATTTAACCATTTTTTGGGGGTAATGCAGGGATGATCAGAAAAAAATTATGATTCTGAAAATCAAGACAAAACAATGCGGTACCCGGTATGAGGATATTGTTACTTTGTCTTAGTATATAAAGTTGTAAAGTATACCTATTATAAGTAAATAATAAAGTTAAACCAAATATAATAAACAACAAAAACAAATATACAGTATTAGAAAAGAATAAATATAATAGCTAAGTGTGTGGAAACCCAAAAGTATTTTGACAATATGCTTCAGGACAAAAGCACTCAGTAGCCCAGATCGAACTGTCCAGTAACGCGTCACTCACTTCGCTGAGGCAGCCTCTATTTACACTGTCAGTTTTATCTGTGAGCATCAGCCGAGGTAAGACATAAGCTGGTACGTATGTGTACTGCCCTGTGCAGTATATAGTTAGTATTTACCCACTGTTAACGTGAATTTGTAGCTATTATTAATTTTATTATATAATGTTATGTGTGGTTCAACGTTTTCAATGGTTTTTGTTATGATTACAGAGTAATGACGAGGCGTATCGTTCACGTTTAGCCATATATATCAATAATAACAACATTTTGTGAAAGGGGTAACATGCTTTATGTGTGCAAAGAAAGGTATAAAATACCGACAATATGAAAGTTAAGACACATGTGCAACATCTGGATATCTATATTGTAGTAGTCGATTCGCCATCCATGGCTTTAATCAATACAGATCTAAGGACATAATAGAAGACATTAGAAACCTATATACAAAAGATGAGGAAATCAGTCCCTCGGCCTTGGAGTTAGTGTTCACAGCATCGGGTGGAGGAGAGACTGGAGCAAAGGCAAGAAGACTGGCGCTTTATAGGCGTCATGAAGGGACGTGCAGCAGACGAGGTCCAGTCACTGTAGGGCGGGATTTCCCCAGTGGAAGTAGGTCCTTATCGCCAAAGAGATGGGTTAGTTTGCAGCAGCCGTGAAGAAGGTCCCTTGTAAGGATGGTCCTCTGAACAAGATTCCATGATGTTGCAGTGTCTGACAAGTTGTTGCAAAGAAAGGTATAAAATACCGACAATATGAACAGTTAAGACACATGTCAACCTCTGGATATCATTATTGTAGTAGACTGCTTTCCGGCCATCCAGTGGCTTTATCAATACAGATTCTAGGACATAATAGGAAGACCGTAGAACTAATATACAGAAAGATGAGGAAATCAGTCCTCGCGGCCTTATGGAGTTATGTTCACAGCATCGTGGAGGAGTGAGAGTCTGGAGCAAAGCAAGAAGACTGGTCGGCTTTTTATAGGCGTCAGTGAATGGGACGGGCAGCAGACGAGGTCAGTCACTGGTATGCGGGATTCCCCAGTGTAAGTAGGTCCATCCCAAAGAGATGGGTTATGTTGCAGCAGCCGTGAAAAGGTCTTGTAGATGTCGCTCGGGCTGAAGCTTCATCATGAATGTATTGAGTCCATGATGAGTTGCAGTGTCTGACAAGTTTGTGCAAAGTAAAGGTATAAAATACCGACAATATGAACGTTAAGACACATGTGCAACATCTGGATATCTTTATAGTATAGATCGTTTCGCCATCCAGTGGGCTTTAATCAATACAGATTCTGAGGACAGAATAGGAAGGAGACAGTAGAACTAAATACAAAAATGAGTTAATCAGTCCCCTCGGGGCCTTGGATTAGTGTTCACTGACATCGTGGTGGAGGAGAGTCTGGAGCAAGGCAAGAAGACTTGCGCTTTTTATAATAGGCGTCAGTGAATGGGAACGGGCAGCATACGAGGTCTAGTCACTGGTAGGCGGGATTCCCAGTGGAAGTAGTCCTTCCAAAGAGTTGGTTAGGTGCAGCAGCCGTGAAGAAGGTCTTGTAGATGTCCTCTGAACCAAGTTCCATGATGTTGCAGTGTCTGACAAGTTGTGCAAAGAAAGGTAAAAAATACCGACATATGAAAGTTAAGACACATGTGCAACATCTGGATAATCTTTATTGTAGTAGACGTTTCGCCATCAGTGGCATATCAATACAGATTTCAAGGACATAATAGAAGACAGTAGAACTAATATAACAAAAGATGAGGGTAATCAGTGCCCTCGGGGCTATAAAAAAGCGCCATCTTCTTGCCTTTGCTCCAGACTCTACCTCCACCACGATGCTGTGAACACTAACTCCAAGGCGAGGGACGAATTACCTCACATCTTTTTGTATATAGTTCTACTGTCTTCCTATTATGACCTAGAAATCTGTAATGATAAAGCCACTGGATGGCTGAAACGTCTACTACAATAAAGATATACCAGAATGTTGCACATGTGTCTATCTTTCATATTGTCGGTAATTTTAACCTTTTTTGCACAACTTGTCAGACACTGCCAACATCATGGAATCTTGGTTCAGAGGACATTCTACAAGACCTTCTTTCACGGCTGCTGCAACTAACCCATCTCTTTGGGAAGGACCTACTTCCACTGTGAATCCCGCCTACCAGTGACTGACCTCGTCTGGCTGCCGCGTCCATTACTGACGCCTATAAAAAAAAACGCGCCAGTCCTTCTGCTTTGCTCCAGACTCTCCTCCACACGATGCTGTGAACACTAACACCAAGGCCGAGGGACTGATTACCTCATCTTTTGTATATAGTTCTACTGTCTTCCTATTATGTCCTAGAATCTGTATTGATAAAGCACTGGATGGCGAAACGTCTACTACAATAAAGATATCCAGATGTTGCACATGTGTCTTAACTTTCATGCTTTATGTGACATGTTAAATTGGGTAACAAGCTGAAAAAGTTTGGGAACCACTTGCTCTAACTGACACAATATAGACCCAGGACGAATCATATCTAAGCCACCTCAAAACCTTGATCTTTGACAAAATTAGAAAATTACATTCGTAGAAATTAGCCAAGGTGACCACCGAGACTCGACACGTCTGGGGAAATTGCCACAATCTAAATGAACAACAAACCCGTATGGGTAGCACAGACTAGCTCCTAACGGGACAGCTCAAGGGAAATGCAACCAGACTCAACAGAGAAATGAAAAAGGGAAAATACGTAACGCTGCAGTGTATGCCCTGTTTCAACGTGATTAAAATGTTTAGCAAGTGCAGTTTGGGGAAGTGCTTGGAAATAGTAGATCTGGCAAGGATGTGGCTCTAAAGCCTGGAATGGCAAAATGGCCCTAACTGGCTGAGGCATACTCAGCCAATTCGTTCTTTTTGCAGGAAAGTTGAGATAAAACATAAGGAACGTCTTGCCCCATTAGTTTATTGTTCACCCCATATCCAAGCGAGTGGTACGGTAAGGGAAAAGAATAGGATACACAAAAGGCCTAGGAACTAGAACCCCTCCCCCCAAAAAGGGTTAACAGTAGTACATCTGGATTTAAATCTACATTCAATCTGTTTTGTTACAAACCAAGTTCGGACATTTGCTTTGATATAACAGGTATCTTATTTCATTATACCAAATACACGAAGTAAATTTGGCTAATTTGCTTGCTAACCGCATCAAATTTTTGATTCTTTGTATGAGAGGCCTATGGTGAATGAAAATCGTCGTCGAAAATGTACAGCTCATAGGAAGGACTAAAACCTGGGAATTGGACATAGGGAGTAAAGCTAATAGCTGTTAAACTACCGTGTTTTTTCTGCTATGTTAGGTTGGGACGGCTACCTTAGAAGTTGAATGCCTGATGTATCATTATAATGTCGCCCACGTACAAGAAAGTATTTGATATTATCAGAGATTTAACAATGACATAACACCACCTATGGCTAATAATAAAAGATACTAATGTTGAAAATTCTTCCTTACGTACCAAGCCTACTCAAGGGAAAACTTACGCGAGTGCCACGAACCGCAACCTTCACTTGAGCGATCTGCTAGACAAACTTGCTTGAGGAACAATAACAACGGCCCCACAATGCTGAGCCAGGAGACGGTAAAACACACTGAAATCTACGTTGAATCATTTTATCAAAGTCAAGGGCTACACCCACTAGTGTCATACACCGCTTTTTATTTTATCATCACTTTCTTTCTACAGGCCAGAACTTGCTGTAAACTGCATTTCATTCCCTTTTTCCAACAGCCTACATCTTCATTAATCTTATGTTCACGGAAATTTTGATAATGGAAAACCTAGGAAGAATTGGTCCTCTAGTTGGCCCTTAATTCCAACAACCACTTCAGTAATAATAAAAATCTATGACAAAAATGGAAATTGCCTAACCCGTGGACAAAATAATGAAATGTGTTCCACAGATGGAGGGAAAAAGCAGAAGCAAATGTGAACAGGTGGATACGGATGAGGTGTGTCACCAATCCACTACTTTCAGATTCACCTTAAAATAACGGTTCCTTTTGAGAAGATAATTAAGTGGGAGATGTTTTACCTTATAATGGTTATCGTCCAATATAATATTTCTAACCAGCGTGAACGATTAATTCGTTTAACAACAATATGCTGTGGAGGCAAATTAAGTACGTATATGTATCCAATGGGAGTGATGGGGAATTGTTTCTCCTTTAGGGCCAGGACATCCAACTTCTTTTCATTCATAACATCAGCAATCATCTGTTTATTGTCATCCGCACTACATCCACGCACATTGCAAGCATCCCAGTTTTATGAAGTTTTTCTTCTTCCTTTTTTAGTAAATGACTACAGGAGAAGGGGTTACTAGCCCATTGCTCCAGCATTTTAGTCGCCTCATACGACATCCATGGTGTACTTACGGAGGAAAGATTCTTATCCACTTCCCCATGGACAATAGAAGAAATAAAGAAGAACAAGAGCTATGTAGTCTAAAAAGGAGAAAAACCTCTAGATTTATGTATATATATATATGCATGTGCATGTCTGTGAAGTGTGCCCAAAGTAGTATGTTGGAGTAGCAGATATCCCTGTTATCTAGCGTGTTTATGTGACAGAAAAAGACACCACCAATCCTACCAATCATGCAAAACAGTTTACAGGATTCTGTTTCACAGTCCATCTGCAGGAAGTAGTACTTCACTGGGTGATGCTGTCTACCAACCTAACAGCACAATGTATGCATCATCCCTTGCCACTAGGGCCATATGGTTGTATATAATATATATATATATATTATATATAATATATATTTATATATATATATATATATATATATATTATATAATATATATATATAAATAATATATATAGATATATTTGGCACAACGGATCGACCCACAGACCTCCACATTGGTGTTGCCCTTCGACTTGCCGCCTCCTATTCTCGCCGAACACAGGTGTATTTGTGGCAGTGAGGCAGCAAACCGATTCGGGTACCATGTCTTTGTGTGCCGTAAATCCGAGGGAAAGACTGCAAGACATGAGAGGTTTATAATTCTCAAGAGGAGCCTCACAACATCCGGATTTCGCAAGCAGTAAGGGAGCCACCCAACTATCAGATCCTGATGGCAACCAAACGTCCAGAAGGTATCACACTTCAACCTGACATACGTAAGTAGGTGGGTGGGACTATACATGTGCATCTACCTTGGCTGATACCTATCGTCTTCAATACACCAGGAAAAGGAGGGACAGCCGCCAGCCTTCAGGGAGTCACAAAAGTCTAGAAAATATGAAGACTTGCCCCCCATCATTATATGTTTGTCCCATAGGCTCAGAGACCCTTGGCCCGGGGAAAGAGTGCATCTAAGTTCACTTAAGCGAGAGACCTAAAATTAGTTATTATTATTTAATTCTGGTATAATTATCTGTATTTCTGAGTAATTCCAGTAAAATAATTCTAGTGGTATAGTAATTCCTGGTATAATTAATTCTGGTATAAGTAATTCGGTAATAATTTTGTGTGTACTGATGAATTGGGTTTGATCTTGACAAACAGAAACGTGGGGAGTCTGTTACAAATATGAACATTAACGCAGCATATGTTGAACATATTAAATAATCTTTTAATAACACTTAACAATTTGGACCACAGGTGAATATATCCTAACGCTACTAGTCCAGTCAGAAATATGAGACCAACGTGAACTACTGTACAACTGAAACTACTGTAACTGTATTTTCTTCGCAGTTCGCTCACGAAATAAATATTTCTAGTTGGGTTCAGTGTTAACATCTGGTGTATGATCTCACAAATAAAGACACTACCGTGACTTGCTTAGAGGCTGCAGTGGGAGTAACACCACCGGTGACTACTTGTCAGGGAGGCTGAGTGGGAGTAACACCACCGTGACTTTTGTCAGGGAGGCCGGAGTGGGAATAACACCACAGTGACTTCTGTCAGGGAGGCCGGAGTGGGGAATAGCACCACCGTGACTTTCTGTCGGGAGGCTGGATGGTGGATAACACCACCGGTGACTTCTGTCCAGGGAGGCTGGAGAGGGAATAGCACCCCGTGACTTCTTGTCAGGAGGCTGGAGTGGGAATAGCACCACCGTGACTTCCAGTCATGGAGGCTGGAGTGGGAAAAACACCACCGTGACCTTGTCAGAGAGGGGAGTGGGAGTAACACCACCGTGGATGAAAGTTAAGACACTTGTGCAACATCTGGTTACTTTAATTGGTAGAAGTTACGCATCAGTGGCTTTAACAATTCAGATTGGAAAATCTGAAACAAAAAATATTTTGCTTTAATAACGATTTCATTAATTAACAATATTCACGAGAAAATACCACGACACAGTCTTTGTAGACTGAGTCATGGGTTCAAGGATGCATTATTGCTTCATATTTTCTCAATTCATAAAAAGTAATGAGAAATTTCAAAATTTTGTGTTGAATAAATTTCTTTCTGTACTGTAATGTTTGCCGCCAGTAAACAAAAAATCTCACTATTCAGCCTGCCGAGGGCTGAGTGGCGCCACTAGACACAAAAGAGACGCATCTTGCAAGCAACAACAACAACAGTGGATAAATCAAGTCACGTCTGGAATATCCGATTACGTTTATTGTGATCCTCACAACCGCTGACATTTTAATAAAACAATGAAAATTCACGATTTTATACACTGGAGGTTTTCTGTTGACAACTGTCCGACTCTTTCTAAATTAAGGACTGTCGTATATTTTCTAGATGTTTATGATAAAAAATGGTAAAGCAAAAGGTACTCATTCCTACTATTCACTTGCTCAATCAAATGCCATAATGAAACAGGGGTAAATATTCTACCATTTAACAAAAATGCCACAAAACCTTATCGGAGAAGATGAAAGTGGATGTAAGGCCACGGACAACCATCCTCCACGGACACCACCCTCCACGGACAGACCACCTCCACGGACACCTGTCCTCCACTAATAATCTCTGCATTAACTACTCGTGTTCTGCACATTCTGTGCTCAAAAATGAAAGTACTAGGGGCTATGTTTTATAGTTACTACTACTTCTGGAGTCGTGGTGCAGTGTGATCACTGTGTGCAATGTGTACCACTGTGGGTGCAGTGTGTACCACTGTGGTGCAGTGTTGTACCACTGTGGTGGGCAGTGTGTACCACTGTGTGCATGTGTACCGGACTGTGGTGCATGGTGTACCACTGAGGTGGGCATTGTGTACCATGTGGTGCAGTGTGTACCACTGTGGTGCAGTGTTACCACTGTTGTGCAGTGTGTAGCCACTTGTGGTGCAGTGTGTACACAGTGGTGCCATTGGTTGGTACAACTGTGGTGCAGTGTGTACCACTGTGGTGCAAGTGGTGTACCACGTGGTGGCATTAGTGTACCACTGTGGTGCAGTGTGTACACTGTGGGTGGCAATGTTACCACTGTGGTGCGTGTGTACCACTGTGGTGCAGTGTGTACCACTGTGGTGCAGTGTGTACCCTGGGCGCAATGTGAACCACTGTGGTGCGTGTGTACCACTGTGTGCAGTTGGTACCACTGTGTTGCAGTGGTGTACCACTGTGTGCAGTGTGTACCACGGTGGTGCAGTGTTTACCACTGTGGTGTCAGTGTTGTACCACTGTGGTGCAGTGTGGTACCACTGCGGTGCAGTGTGTACCACTGGGTGCCAGTGTGACCACGTTGTGCAGTGTGGTACCACTGTGTGCAGTGTGTAAGCACTGTGGTGCAGTGTGTACCACTGTGGTGCAGTGTTATCACTGTGGTGCAGTGTGTATAACTACTGTGGTGCAGGGTGTTCACTGTGGTGCATGTGTACCACTGTGGTGCAGTGTGTACCACTGTGGTGCAGTGTGTACACTGTGGTGCATTGTGTACCACTGAGTGGCAGTGTGTACCACTGTGGAGTGGCATTGTGTATCACTGTGGTGCATGTGTATCACTGTGGTCAGGGTGTATCACTGTGTGCAGTGTGTACCACTGTGGTGCAGTGTGTACCACTGTGGTGCAGTGTGTACCTCTGGGTGCAGTGGTGTACCACTGTGGTGCAGTGTGTACCACTGCGTGCAGTGTGTACTCCACTGTTTTTGCAGTGTGTATCACTGTGCTGCAGTGTGTAAATCACTGTGGTGCAGGGTGTATCACTGTGGTCAGTGTGTACCACTGTGGTGCGAGTACCACAGTGGTGCAGTGTGGGTGGGGGTACCACTGTGGTACAGTTTGTACCACTGGGGTGCAGTGTTGTACCACTGTGGTGGCAGTGTGTACCACAGTGGTGCAGGTGTACAACTGTGGTGCAGTGTATACCACTTGGTGCAGTGTACCAATGTGGTTGCAGTGTGACCACTGTGGTACAGTTGTTATCCCCACTGTGGTGCAGTGTGTATCACTGTGGTTGCAGTGTGTATCCACTGTGGTGCAGTGGTACCACTGTGTGCAGTGTTATCACTGTGGTGCAGTGGTGTACCACTGTGGTGCAGTGGTACCACGTGGTGCAGTGTGTACCACTGTGGTAAGCATTGTGAACAACTGTGTTGCAGTGTGAACCACTGTGGTGGCAGTGTGTACCACTGTGTGCATTGTGTACCACTGTGGTGCAGTGGTGTACCACTGTGGTGCAGTGTGTATCAAGTGGTGGCAGTGTTTTTGTATCACAGGTGGTGCAGTGTGTACACTGTGGTGCGTGTGTACCACTGTGGTGCATGTGTACCACTGTGGTGCAGTGTACCACTGTGGTGCAAAGTGGTGTACCACTGTGGTGCACTGTACCACTGGGGGTAGTGTGTACCACTGTGGTGCATTGTGACCACTGTGGTGCAGTTAACCACTGTGGTGCAAGTGTTTACCACTGTGGAGCAGTGGTGTACCACTGTGTGCATGTGTACCACGTGAGTGCAGTGTACAACTGAGTGGTGCATGGTACCACATGAGGTGCAGTGTGTAACCACTGTGGTGCAGTGTACCACTGTGTGGCAAGGTGTACCACTGTGGTCAGTGTACCACTGTGGTGCAGTGTACCACTGGGGGGTCTGTGTACCACCGTGTGAGTGTACCACAGTGGTGGCAGTGTACACTGTGGGTGCAGTGGTGACCACTGTGGTGCAGTGTACCACTGTGGGTGCAGTGTGTGTACCACTGGGTGCAGTGTACCACTGGAGTGGTGCAGTGTACCAACTGGGGTGCAGTGTGACCACTAGTGGTCATTGTACCACTGTGGTGCAGTGTACCACTGTGGTGCAAGTGTGAGTACCACGTGTGCTGTTGTATCACTGTGGTGCAGTGTACCACTGTGGGTGCAGTGTACCACTGGTGGTGCAGTGTACCACTGTGTGCAGTGTACCACTGTGGTGGCAGTGTACACACTGTGGTGCATGTACCTACTGTGGTGGCAGTGTACCACTCGTGGTGCAGTGTACCACTGTTGTGCAGTGGTGTACCACTGTGGTGCAGTGTGTACCACTGTGTGTGCATGTGAATCCACTGTGGTGCGTGTACCCTGTGGGGCAGTGTACCACTGTGGTGCAATGTACCACTGGTGCACGCAGTGTACACTGTGGTGCAAGTGTACCACTGTGGTCAGTGTACCACTTGATGGTGCAGTTGTACCACTGTGGTGCAGTGTGTACGCACTGTGTGCATGTACCACTTGGTGCAGTGTACCACCGTGGTGCAGGTGTACCACTGTATTTGGTGCAGTGTACCACTGTGTCAGTGTACCACTGTGGGGCAGTGTACCACATGTGGGCAGTGTACCACTGTGGTGCAGTGTGTACCTACTGTGGTGCAGATGTACCATTGTGGAGCAGTGTACCACTGTGGTGCAGTGTACCACTGTGGTGCAGTGTACCACTGTGGTGCAGTGTACCACTGTGGTGCAGTGTACCACTGTGGTGCAGTGTACCACTGTGGTGCAGTGTGTACCACTGTGGTGCAGAGTGTACCACTGTGGTACAGGTGTGTACCCCAGCTATGACTGTCATAATCGCTACTGCCACCGTGTCCAGTTTCCTCACTACTATATTTATTAATTTGGGTTGCTTATTGTTAACCGTTCATTCTGGTATAGTTTCTAAATACATGTATTAGGTAACCATTTTTTCCAGTATCATTCCATCATAATATCTAGCTATTTACATATTTAAGAAAGTGCTTATAAGGCAGGTTTTCATGAATCACTTTGTTGCATCTCTTGCTTTAACCTTCTGTTAAGTGTTTCCAGATATTGATTCTATTGGCACTGCATAATGTTTCTTCCCGTTTGAAAGTAATAATTCCATTCATATCTCACTGTTTGAATAGATCTCATTGTAGTCCGTCCACTTCTTAAGGGAGAAATTCTAATTTTTTTGTGTCTTTTTTTCCTTGTTTGTTTGTTTTGTTGATGGTACGAGATTAGTGTCCTTCTGTTCCCCTCTACCTGCTATATAGAGAAGAGAAGTTGAGAAGGAAGAGGGAGAGGAAGAGAAAGAAGAGGAGAGAACATCACTTCATTTGAGATCATATTATCCCAAGAATGACTAGTCTGAACACATTCGTACAGCATTATGATGTTTTACGTGATAAAGTCAATTGATCAACTGAAAATGTCGCAAACAGATGGCTTCCATATTCATCTTTTTCCCGCTTGTTAAGTCCTCATAACATAGAAACGCTTTCAAAGGAGCTGATGTAGGTACAGCTCTGAGCTTGATCATTACAGGTCTGATGGATCCTAACCTTACCTTGTCAAACCATGGATGTGAAAAACAGAGAGAGAGAGAGAGAGAGGGAGAGGGAAAGGGAGAGGGAGAGGGAGAGGAGAGAGAGAGAGAAGAGAGAGAGAGAGAGAGAGAGAGAGAGAGAGAGAGATGTATGGATGTATGTATTTGTCCGATTCTCTTGATCGCAATGACTCTTAAAACAGTCACACAATATATACATGTGAGAAGTAAATACCCTTATAAGGATTGGCAGATTCCTATGATCTCTCTCCTGTGTACCTTACTTTCGTGGTGGATATCGTTGTAAAACATTTTGAATGACCCTACAGAATTTGTTCAAAGTAATTTAAAACTTCAGACCGTGCTGCAAATAGCCAAATATTCTAGATGCAAGGAATCACAGAAATACTCTACAGAAACTGTCAGAGCATTTATTAAAGTCATATATTGTTACCTGCTCAACCAAGATTTCGTGTTCATCAGATTTCTATTCGGAGAAACTTAGTATCACAAGTAGAAAATAAGTCCCTTGATTGATGATTTAGAGAGAGCGACTAAGGCAGAAGTTGTATGAGCCATTTGTAGCCCAGTTTACGCTCATCCCTTCCTTAGCCTGACTGAGACAATATCACAGAGTGTAAACAGGTCAGTAAGTATGGCGTAACCTCATACTAGTACCCCCGTATGCTACACCTAGTACATTAGCTATCCTACACTAGATCAGGCTATCTAGGCATGACTGTGGACAAGGCGCCCGACCTAATGAAACGTCCTCCAGACTCATTCGTTAGTTCCTTATTCCTCAGTTGTCACTGTCTATTTCCTCAGGATCTGGGGGGAGGGTTTGTTGGGGGGCCTAATTAAGTTGGCAGACCGTGCAAAGAAACACAGAAATTGAACGAAGATTTCCATAAAGAGATTGTTCGTCTCGAAAGATAAACCTTGTAGTACAACACAGGACACATTCAAACGTGCAAAAAGCTGCTTTATGGGTTCCTATGTTCTTTGAAAGTGACTAGACACTTATTTCAATGTTTTTTTTGAGATCATGTCACATGCAATGAATGGTCCACGTAGGCACTAGGCAACATGTTGCACACAGCTTTGATAGCAGAGCTCAAAATTGTACTGCTGCTCTGCCCTTTGACAAGTACATTAACTACAATACTAGGAAAATTAAAATTACCTGGATGAACACATAAGATACATACCAGTAAATAGTAACAAAGATAATTTATTCTTTATCAAGGTAACGAGAGACATGTAGGAATTTTAGGACATTCTAGGTCGCAAAAAATGTCCTTCCATTCGATACCTACCTCCAATCTCCACAAAGTCACTCTGGACCTATAATTTCCAATGAAATATACATCACCGGGATTATGTAAAACCATAATATAAATATTGACTGTATGTTAAATTTAGTTAATGAATTATACATTGTAAAGAGAATTTTTAATAATAACACTCACCCATTTGTCTGGAGATTACTTGTGTGTCCACACATACCCCACCTAAAATATGAAGAAAATACTGCCAGAATTTCAACAATAAATAGACATTACTTATCTGGGGACTGTGTTACTGATTATTCTCTTTTCCCATCTAATTCGGAGTCCTGTCCAATTATTTGTTCTCACATTCTGCAGTCTGCAGAATGTGAGAAACAAAACAATTTCTGCACCTGTTTGAGAGGTTTTAAACACAATTAACCTCTAGAGCGACGAAAATTCTTCCGATTTTTCCTAACGCTTTCTTGCCCAGTTCAAACAATGGCCTGTCCTCCAAGCGATGCTAACTCTCTCGCTGATTTTTTTATTTACTCATTAATTTTTATTGAACTACAATAAGTTTTCACAATTTAACGTACAAAATACACTTATTTTCGGAAAATATCTACAATATTTTCGGAAAATATACAATATTTTCGGGAAAATATACAATATTTTTCGGAAAATATACAATATTTCACACTGGCCGGCGGAGATCGTTGCTAAACGACTCCAATTCTCCTTCCATCCTCTAGGAGATGATTCCAGCCAGTTCTGGCTTGAGTTGCTGTTTCCTAGTAGGCCTTACTATTTCATCTTCTTGCATAACTTGGTCGACGCTACTTCAGTATCACTCATGTCACTTTCCCTTCGATTTTCATTTACATTTGAGTGAAGTGAATACCATTTAATTCCCCTTCTACACCTACCCCTACACTAGACTACAAAACAAACTGTCAACTCGCCCCCTGCTTCCCACTCTGCGAGGTAATCTCTCAGCATACCAATCAGATTACTTACATGTCCTTAACCTAATCTTGTCTGCTAAACAATCTTCCTCTTTAATTATCCCTCCTTCCCCTGCTCTCTCCTAAGCCTCCTACAACCTCTCCCTCCTCCCTATCTCCAACCCCTCCACTTCCTACTCCCACCAGCTCTCCTCCTCCCTTACCCCTCTTACCTATTTCTACCCCTCCCACCAACACCCCTACTGCTGTTGCTACGACCACCCCTCCCCCACCTCGTTACCCACTTCCTCATCCCCTATCAAAGCTTCCACTTTCTCTGCATCTACCATCTCCCACTCCACCAAACCAAAAATTCATCCAGGTCCAACTCCACCTCCTACAGACAAAATCCACTCAAACCTAAACCTGCCCCAACTTCTGACAGACAGACCAAAGAACATAAAATTAGATCCATCTCTTCCTCCCCCTCCAGGAAACGGGTCCGTAACACCTACAAACACACATCCACTGATGGCACCACCATCACGTGCTTTAATCCAAACTCCTCCCCCGAAATTAACTTTGCTATGACGAAACCATTAAATCATATTTAAGGTGATTCAGTTCAACGTACGTTCTTTACAATTTGACACCTACTGGCCGAGCTCCTTGAAGCAGAGGCCAGATATTGTTCTGCTAAACAGTACCTGCCTCAAAGCCCCTCAACGTATCCACCATTATGGTTATACTGCACTACAGTCCCCCTATGATCCTCCATGATGGTGTTGCCATCCTTGTCAAATCCAACATAAAACACAAATTTCTCCCAATCCCTTTTATTCACCAACACTGTCTTGCAGTCAGAATACACACCCACCTTGGGCCCCCTTTTTCTTTTCAAACCACCTATGCCCCGGGCCAAACACTTTTCTCAACATACACGATCTTTCCTTAGTCTTCAACTACACCAACACACCAACATACCTACTAGCTATATGAATGCCAAACACAAAACCGCCTTTCATCACACCAGTAACAACAACTTTGGCACGAATTACTCAACTTGACAAACCCAAACACTTTTTCACCTCGGCCCAGACTTTAAACACTTCTACAATCAACTGCCAAGGCAAACCCGACATATTCCTGGCAAACCGAGCCACTCTCTCTCTTCAACCACATATCACCTGGCCCTATTACAGCTCTGATCACATTCCCGTCCTTCTACACATCTCCTCCAACCCCTATCCTCATTCCAACCACACCTTCCTTCTCCTACAAAAAACGCTGACTGGGATGCCTTCAGACAACACATAGATAATACTAACCTCACCTATGACTACAACAACAAACCCATCTCTGACATTGACACTCAATTTTCTCTCATCCTGGACACCATTACACAAGCAGCCAACATCACAATACCAAAGAAAACCCTCACCACTCGTTATTCCTCCAAACCCTCAATCAGAACAAGAAGACTAATTAATCCTTCTACCACAACCGCTTCCTCCTCTACAAACACACACAGATTTAATCAAGTCCGATTAGATCTCACTTACCTCAGAAACAACATACTACACAGTCTAGACCAAGACCCAACAACAATGAATGACCAGGTCACAACCCATACTACAAGCAGACAAACAGCATCAAAAACACCAAAGCATTCTGGACTTTATCAAAAAACATCTGAGGCACCACTGTCCCACCAGCAAATTCAAGCACATCACCCACAACAACACACATCTCAGACCACAGGCTGCAAACTAACAGCTTCAAACACACTGGAGAACATCTTCCACCCTCACCCATCCCACCTAAACGCTATCCACACATTCAGAACATAGAACCACTGAACACTACACACAACACACACGAAACAACACCAGACAGCCACATCCATCCTGGACCTCTCTTACCTCCTCCCAGAACTTGACACTCCTTTCATTTCACCAACACAGAACTTAAAATTCTCCTCAGACACCTTCCTCCCAAGGCCTCCTGACCTCTGGCCATAACACCATATATCCTAAAACACCTTCCTGCCTATCATTATACAGCCTACACAAACCTCCTCAATGCCTCCCATGCCTTCTGGAATACTTCCCTTCACTCTTTTAAAAGCAGCTTCTGCTATCCTCCTTCCTAGCTAAACCAATAAAGACCACTCTGACCCTAGAAACTATCGCCCTACACCTCCTCGAAACTTTAGAAAAACTCTTGAAAAACTCATCATCATCCGCCTTCGCAGATACCTGGAACACAATTCATTACTTTCTGATGGCCAGTTTGGCTTCAGAACACACGATCCACACAGGATGCCAGTAACATCATTCTCAACTACATCCACATAAACACAAAACAAAGAAACAGGACAGCCTGGTGCAAAAGATTTGAAAAAGCATTTGACACTCTCTGCACCAAGGCTTCAAATCAACTCTTCACTAACTTCAACTTGCCTCTCCGAGACACGCATAAACCTCCTCTGTCAACTTCCTAGAACGGCCGACCATGAGAATCAAATTCAAACCACCAAGGCTGCTACTCTGATTAATTTCAACACTAATTCCAGAGTACCCCAGATCTGTCCTCCTCCCCTACCCTCCTACATTCTATACACTAACGACATTCCAACACTGTATTCCACAACTCCATCCACTACCTATGCAGACGACATTACACACCTTAATCACTCAATTCCAATATAGATACATCACACACAAAACACAAATGAGGCCATCGACTGGATAGCCATCGGGAACAAAAATGGAGGATCAAAACCATTTCACGAAATCCAGCATTACGTATTTTTTTTTTTTTTTTTTTTGTTTTTTATTTTTTTTTTTTTTTTTTTTTTTTTTTTTTTTTTTTTTTTTTTTTTTTTTTTTTTTTTTTTTTTTTTTTTTTTTAAAAAACAAAAAACTACAGGAAACGCATCCTCCATTACCTGTCGAGCTCAGACAGCTGACACCCGCACTTACATCCCCCATCACACAATCTGTTCACGTCCTTGCGTAATCTTGACTACCTTCTTCGTTTACACGGACACATTCAACATCAAGGTATGCAATAAGCTAGTAAGGCCCTTGTCGGGCCTCTACATAGCTGAAACACGCCCTCTCATCGCACCAAAACTACACCTCTAAGCAATCCTAATACGTCCTCTGAAACTTACTCTCCTCTAGCCCTCTCTCTTGCAGCATAAACAAACTTACTTAAAACTGCAGCGTGTCCAAGAACAAGCCGCTGCGCTGGAATGCTTGATGGTCAGATGGAGACTCGCCACAGCGAGTCCTCCATGCCCAATTAGACCACCCTGCGCTGAATCTTACAGAACGACGCTCAGTGACAGACAGATAAACAAACTTGAGACACGACATGACTACTGAACCCCTCTCCTTGACGAAGACATTCGCAGACCCACAAACCAACACAACCTTTTCTACTCCTTGCATGATCCTGCTCCTAACTCTATTTACAAATAACCTTGGATTCACTGACAGGTACCTTCTCTGACAGGTACCATTCTCTGACCCACGTTCGCCTTAGCTATTGGGTTAAGACATGGCTCAGTTCTACACTCCTCTCTAGCGCTAAACGTGAAATTAAGACACATGCGCAATATCTGGGTATCTTTATTGTAGACGTTTCGCCATCCAGTTGCTTTATCAATACAAATTCCAGGACATAACTTGAAGACAGTAGGACTATATACAGAAGATGAGGTAATCAGTCCCTCAACCTTGAAGTAGGTGCGAGGAGCACCATAGTCGACTATGTTGCTCTTCGCACCTACTCCAAGGTTGAGGGACTGATTACCTCATCTTCTGTACCTAGTCCTACTGTCTTCAAGTTATGTCCTGGAATTTGTATTTGATAAAGCCACTTGATGGGCGACACGTCTACAATAGAGATACCCAGATGTTGCAAATGTGTCTAATTTCAATCCTTGTCGGTAATATATACCATTCTTGCACAGCAGCGCTAAACGTCGTGTCCTTCCTCCTCCGCTCCACCTCACCGTGGTCCCAACAGAATAGCTGAGTTTCTCTTCTCATATCTTCCCACTATCGCCTTCGCTGCTGGTTAAGCCCTGGCTTCTATTTCTTTCTCTACGACTAGGGGAAGAACACTCCTCTCCAGCACTATTCTTCGTCTGTCCCGTCTTCCCGCTCAATCCCATTTTGGATCTTACCTGACTTTCTTTCGTTCATTCCCGTTGATCTTCAGTTAGTTCCAGACGTGGAACAGAACATCTTCTCCAGGCTGAGGGACTGACCCCCCCACAACCCTCAAATCTACGACTTCAAGGGTGATGGAACTGATACAATCGTCTTCACTTCTCCTTCTGCTCCTGCCCAACTTTCTGTACTCGACTGAAGAAGCCTACTGTATAGAGAAACGAATCGGAATAAAGTTGCTTAAGTGTTGCCTGTGTCTTATCTACCAACCTGTCGGATTGTATACCATTTGATATTCACTAAGTATACGTCACCGTGCAAGCTTTGCTGTTTTATTCCTGTACAATTTGACACTGAGTTAACTTACTCCAGAACTAATGTATCGTCTAGATTAATGTGAATTTTTCAATAATTTTGGCCTTCGTGGTGTAATGTGTGGCGGTCCTTCAACGTAAATGGATAACTTCGGGCGTTGAACGCGAGCTCTTGTGTAGCACTGCACTGCTATACTTCTATCGCATCATTTCTCCCCAAGAATGAGTTTATGGATCTCTTATTTTATTTCTTGAGGAAATTAACGGTTTCTACTATGCCTAAAGACAACATAATTATTTTGTTCCATTTTTTGTGAAATTTAAAATTAGCTAAAACTGAGTCCCATGTGAACTTTTGAGACATTAAGGGTTAGAAATTTTTTAGTGTTGAGCTAAAGCTCAGTAGTCCCTAGAGCTTAGATATGATTGTGGTGTTTAAATGGAAAAACACGAATAAATAAAGGGGATGTTAAATAGCGGCTGAAAATATCCTAACCAAGACAGGACTCACAGAATGGTTTCAATTGGAAAAGTTCAGATTCAGGAAGGACATAGGGAAGCACTGGTTTGGTAAAAGAGTTGTTAATGAGTGAACAAACTCCCAAGTACCGTCATATGAAGCTTTGACCTTGTGTTTTTTTAAAAATAGGTTGGATTAAATACATGAAGTGGGTGTGGGTGGGTGTGAGTCGACCTGACCAGCTTGGGCTACCAGCTCTGGTGCCGTGCTCCTTCTTATGTGGAAGTGACCTGACTAAGGTGGTCATTGTTTCAATCCGGGAGTGTGGCATGGACCTGCTTCGCATGGGTCCAGTAGGCCTGTTGCAGTGTTCCTTCTTTCTTATGTTCTTATGTTCTTCATCTCTTGAGGGTTTGTGAAATACAACTAACATATTTTCTTTCGTGGATAGAGATACGTGTATGGGGTGGAGATAGGGATGTGGGAGATACCTATCTCGATCAAACACGAACGAATACCAAGTTATTATTACTATCCTGACAGTGGGACCTTGAGATGTTCCATTTTTTCTAATACTCCAACTTTCCCCGATTTTATTTTGTTCATATCACTGGAGGCGGAAAAAAACATCATCGTAATCGACTTCTAAAATTTCACAGATGTTTCCGTCACTGAGTCAGAGTCTTTGAAACAACGTATGTTGTTCGTAACCTGACCAAAAAAGCTGTTGTACCCATTTCCAGCATTCCAGAAAGCCTTCAGTCAGACAACTTCGAAAACTCTCATGACGTGTTTTCAACCTTTTAAAAAGACTAAGTTTGACTACGGCAAAGAGTAGAATCTGTGAATAGATCCAGATTTGAAAGAGAGATTTTGGCAGATTCTTGTAAAAAATAATTTGTTAAAATGGTGTAAATATATTCAGTTTCTCTTCTCGCCAGCTCCAGTATTTAATGACTGATGCATCACACGGCCAGTGTAGTCCCCAGTTACTTTTTCCTGTGCATAAAGCAAATTTATTAATGTAAATAGTTAAAACGTTTGAGTTTCCTTCTGTAACTGGAGAATGACTCGTCAGTGACCGTGATTTCAAACTTTATAAAAATACTAATCGACTACGGAAAAGAGTAAAGAATTCATGTTAATAATAGTCCAGATATGACGATTAAACAGTGTTAAATATATTTCAGTTTCTCGTCTGCTCAGGCTTCGGTATTTAATGGTGCATGTATCACACGCCAGTATAGTACGTAGCATTTTTTTTTGTGCGTTAAGGGCAAATTTATTGATGTAAAATATTAAAAAAAAAGTGATCGTTGAGACCCTTCTATAACTTGAGATGACACATCAGATTGGCTTCAAATTTTACCAATAGTCGTGGTTTTTACTGAACATAAGGAAGGTATGTTGCTTTATTGGGTAGAATCCGAATTAAATCAATTCTTGAGACTTCCTCTCTGATCGCTTCAAATCAACGTTTCAGCATTTATGGACAATATTAAGCCAATGACTTATCGCTCCACTCTGAGTTGCGTCATTTTTCGGTTTGTCAGGTTTCTTAAATAGTATACTATTTAGTTAACTACAGAAGGCGTTTCAGGTCGCTTCATATTTTAATAGTAAACCTTTTTATGATGATTATTGGTCCAGTTGTAAAAAACAAATTTATCAATATAAATTGCTTAGAAAAACAAAGATCAAACATCTTATATTATAGCTTTAAGAAGAATTTGTAATTGGATATAATAAGAAAGAAACCTGGAAGAAAAAACAACATTTTTTAACATGCGTTTTTATTTATGAAAGCTTTGTTGATTTTCCCTGAATCATTTCAGGCGGAGTTTTTTTTTAGTTTCCTCCTCCAAAATTGTCATTTTTATCTATAAAATTACTTATTCGATCAATTACAAAAAATCATTCTGGTTACTGTATGCTAACCGCCAGTATTCTCAAAAATGTCATCAATGGATGGCCTATGAACAATTTTACAAACTTAATTCATGCGGATCTAATAGCCTGGTTTATCAGGTCTAAGTAATCTCTCGCTACTGGCCTGTATTGGGGGATTCAGTTAGCAACGTGCTTTTAAACCGAGGAAAGTTAATTATAAAATTATGTACCCATGAAATATAGTTCAAGGATGGGACATGTCAGTAACTTTAAAACTATGCATTATTCACTTTTTCCCCCTCGTCTCTTCTATATTCACCTCATTTTACATAGACCCATCTGCTGGCAATGTCCACTCACTCCTAAATATCTGACCACATTCACTTCTCCATACTTTCTCCTCCCTCCATATGATGTCCAATTTCTCGTTACTTAATTTTTTGGTTATCCTCAGCACCTTACACTCCCTACTAATTTCACTTTTAATTTCTTCTTTTACATACCCTACCAAATTCACCACCAACCTCTGCAACTTCCTCTTCAAATCTCCCAAAAGCACAGTGCATCAGCAAAGAGCAACTGTGACAACTCCCCACTTTGGTGTTTAGATTCCTTTAACTTTAACCCTGAAATACTTGGTGAATATCATGAAATCCTCATATACTTTATGAATTCGTAAACTCGTCGCACTGACATATGCTATAGTGAACAGGTTCGATAAGTATTAGATATGGATATTAAGGGTAAAACAAGCCTTTTATAAATAGATCTGGAAATACTCGTTAATAATTACTAATATTACGAAAACGCAAATGAATAATGACAGTCTTCATATAGGTCTCAGGCAAGATATGTATGTGATAAGGAATATGCAGGATATTTTCTTTAAGAAATATTCCGGGTATATTGTTATAAAGAATGTTGAAGGATATTAAGGCATATCCATGATATTTTTTGTGACAGGGAATATTCTGGATATAGGAGAAATTTTTTTATGTTTAGGATTCAGGATATTTTTCTGAAAGGATATTTTGGAACTTTATGTACAATAAATTATTTTTAACGAACAAATATTAGGAACATTCAAGATTTAACTACATATGAGAAGACCAGGAGGACTATGGCTTTCTTACTTTACAACAGAGTTCCACACAAAACAGTTTTGTTGTGAAATAATCATCCAGTTTAATAAGATTTCAAAAAGGAACTAGGCTAATTAACAGTGCGTTGAAGCGGCTTGGTCTGTTCTATCATACATTCATATTATTTTCAGTCGAACATTAGAGGGTTCCCATACCCCACACAGATAAAGGTGTAGGAACATGGTGTGGGTATATTGGCTTGTTTTCTTGATCTCTCCTTCTCTCTCCTTATTATAATGGAGAGACCATGTTTCGGATACACACACCTACCCTCAGAGAGAAACCTTTTTTCTCTCAACATACCCTTTTGTTTGCAAATTTTGCCGTGATGTCCAGGCTTTTCAGGAAGATCCATCTGGTACTTTTTTGGTTTCCATAAGATCTGCATAGCTGCGTTGGCCTCTTATTGCTGGCATCCGGCTATTGTAAGTTATTCTTGATGTTATTAACTTTTCATGCTTGCATTTTTCCCCTCAACATCTACAGGAAACAAGACCATGTTTCGGAGTAGGCCTGCCCAATTCACTGTCTTTGAAACGCCCATATTCGAACGAGGGTAGAGGCTGGCAAAGTGAAGGCAACAACCCTCCGGATCGTCTGTGAGACCCATGTAATATGTCTTGCCATTGACTGAGACAGGAAGTTTTATTACTAGCTCAACATTTGCCGCTGTATTTTCCACATTCACAACAGTTTCAAATATTTATTGCAGTAGCTTGATCATTCTTTAAATACTGTCTTATTCATCAGTGATCAGATAGGCAGACAGGAGAGAATAAATCATGATAATGGACAGTACTTAAGTATGTTGATTCCTTATTATATTCACTATTATTCTATATCGTATATTTATCTAGATTTCACATACACTAGTATGAGATTGGATTGAATAATAAACCTGTATACTTGTGTAAAAAAATAAAGTTAGAATTACAAGCAT
Source organism: Cherax quadricarinatus (assembly GCF_026875155.1). Lineage (NCBI taxonomy): Eukaryota > Metazoa > Arthropoda > Malacostraca > Decapoda > Parastacidae > Cherax > Cherax quadricarinatus. The sequence continues at coordinate 72,662,924 of NC_069410.1, forward strand.
TTCACAAGCTTCCTAATCTCCACATAACTATTGCCATATATCATGCCACATTCTGTGTTGCGATTGGCACACTTTAATTCCTACTGTGACCAGGAGATGGGCTCCGAGATCAAGATCCTAAGACTCTAGGGAGTCCTCCCACAGTCATTATTCACTCTTTGACTCTCGCACAGACACTTACAACAGTAGACAACTAAAGTCTGGTATGATGTAATCTTTCCATCTTATCTCCTAATATTAAAGACAAATATTAATCAAAACAAATGAGTACTGTGTTGTGTACCCTGTGTTCCAAAGTCTCTCATTATACATTAATTCTTATTATGTTAACTGCCGGGTGTCCCAGGCTATATTTTATAGGCCAGACTTTATTTTATGTTTTGATTAAAGTCACACTTTTCCTCCTGTTAATGCCCTCGTATTATAGACATTATTTAAAATAATTCCTGGCCTTTTTTCCAGGGTGTGTATTGGAGCAAATTTTTCCATGTGTCTAGGGCGTTGTTACTGCCTGCCATGGTTTACTGCCTACAGTTATTTAATTAGAGAAGAATTAAGAAGCACAATACCGTGACTGGAACAATACATTAATAACTTTCGGCCCGACTTTTCGTTATCCTTAAGAAAAATAGTCACACACAAAGCATAAAGGGGAGGGAGGGAGAATACGTATGATATAAGGAACCTGGACAAAGGTTAATATAATAAGAGGCATAATGTTATTGTAGTGACAGTTAGTGTAATGAGCACAGTACTAAAAGAAGTACCAACACTACCATGTTGCGTTACTACTTACTAATATACTACTTCAACAACTACACTACTACTACTATTACCACTACCACCTACCATCAATACTACTGTTATAATAATGACCTACTCCCTTGCTCTGGTATACTACTACTAGTCCTCAGGTCCCTTTCACAAAACTGTTTTTGGGTCCAATTTTCTTATGTCTTTTGGTGTTTGCGCAGCGTGCACTCGCGTCAGTTTTCCCATTGTTACCCACCCTGGTTCTCTCATGTTCCACTTTGTTTCTTGCAACTATGGAGGAAGCTTGATTTTTTTCCTACGCCTCTGGTGGCTTCAGAAAGATATTACTCATTAATATTCCTGCTTGTCGTTGGCGTGGTTCTCTCTATTGTTTGTAGTGAACGGTTACATGTATGTGTGTGGTTGGTTGTCAGTGGGGTTATGTTGGGTTGTGCAGGCTATGTCTGGAGTATTGTTAATCTTTTTATTTCTGTTAACAGGGTGTACGTGATGCCCTTAACCATGAAAGAAGTGTAAATTGGTTACTGGTGAAGTGCTGTAGAGATGGGAGTTGTTGTTTGAGAAATGGTATTACCAATTAGATATAATTATAATTTTAATTGTAGGGAACACTTTAGCTGATAAAAGACAGCAATCGTCTAGCACAGCCGCCCCTGCAGACGAGGGTCTTGAATGTTGTCATGATCATCTCTAAAAAACGGCTGAAATGAGTTATAATTGTAAGATTATAAATACCCCTAGGGGGTGTATTCATGCAGCACTTCATAACTGATTGCTGAGAAATTACGTACTTTTTTGGACTCAAAAGTCCGCACCTTACTGCCGACTATAGGTTGATTACAAACTCCTTGCTGACCTAAAGAACTGTGGCAAGTCCCCTGTCAACAAAGAAATTCGTAACCTACCTTGCACCATGTAGCGTTAGCTATGGTGTTCTTCACACCCTCGACAGATATCGGTGACTTTGATAGAAGCTGAAAGTGTCCTTGGATTGTCCACGTTCCTTCCATAGTCTAGGTAATACGGACACTGTACACTATGTTCCACAAGATTTGTCTTTATTGTTCACAATCTTATCACTAAAGAACCTGATCACCACTTCTATTAAGTGTTTATTGGTTTATATGAGATCTTTTGATCACACTAACGACAGTCAGTGTTCTTTGTTGGTTATCCTGCGTCCAATGTCACTCCTCAGTAGAGTCAAAAGTAAATCTGAAGATCCACATCACCCCACGCCGTTACTCCCCTAGCCAAAGGAAAAGCTGACCTAATACTTATACTTTCCTTGCCACTTGCTCATAAGCAAAGCAGAATGTTTTGATTCTTGTATCTTAAGCATAGACAAAAATAATTACACTATCTTTACAATGATAATAAAGTGGAGCATGATTTTCCTTGAATTGTCCTTGCTATAGGAAAGAAGATGGACTGTCTCTTTATTAAACTACACTGCAACACTGGACCTCATGGAGTGGCGGTCGCTTGACCACAGGTCCGAATAATGGTAACTGCATCTGGGATCAATTACTCGCCTGTAGCAGTAAACAAGAAATTTTGCCCCATCTGAGAGGGCTGGGCCCATCAGGGGCTGAAGGGGCGAAGGGGCTGGTGAAAATTTCTCCACACTGGGGGGCGGTGGCGTTTCACTGCAGGTGAACTATTCATCACTTAACATTAATTTGATAATCTCCACTCGCCACTACTGCTGCTTGTCTTTTCTGAACAGCTTTAGTTGAGTGTGGTATTCTTGAGAATCACTAATTTTGTTTTCAACACTGGGTAATCTAACGGAACTAGTTTATTTTATTTGTCCCGCTTATTCACTACAACAACCTTTGCTTAAAACATCAACTGTCCTGATGATTCCTATTTGCATCAGGATATATGGACACAAAATTACCAAGTGGCCAATTGGGAACCTCGGACTATCATTGTCAATAATTACTATGTCACCCGGTCTTAAGGACTTAGATTTTCAGGACACCAGCTCCATAGAAGTGTTCTCTCAAGAGGGTGGAGATAGTCTTCTCGCCAATTTTCCTCCCTACGTTCAATCACTTTATTAAAGTGTTTTAATTTACGTCCCTGAGTTACTCAGGTTCGAAAAAAAGTAGGATCCTCTATGATTTCTTTATCCTCATGGGAGAACAGGTTCGACCTTTTGCCATGTGTAAATGAGAATGGACTTAACACACCTTAAATTGTCCAGATCATCGTTAACATAAGTTAGAGGTCTGTTGTTGACTATTTCGATTTCAGTCTACAACTGTACCGGAATTCTTCTAAGTCGATTTCTTTGACGATGAGAGTCTTCTTAAACAACATTTTACAATGCCGATCATTCTTTCATAAAATCCGCCGTGCCATGGAATTAGGAGGATATGTATCTCCAACGACAACTGCGTTTGATTCAGCCATTGTTGTACTTCTGGTTAGATCAAAGATCTTGCTTAATATAAACAGCATCAGCAACAAAGTTTCGTGTGCATTAAAAATCTGAAATCAATCAGTCTGGGAACATGCCCTTCTGGCGCAAACCTGATAATTTGATAAAGTTTTCAGCAGACATGTCAGTGGCTACTTCTAGAAGTACTGCTCTAGTTGTAGCACAAGTGACAAACAGATGTACACCTTGATGGGAACTTTGTCAACTGTTTTGGTTAAAATTTTTGGGTCCAGTGTAATCTACACCTGTCACCTCAAATGGAGTGATATGACAAACTCTTTCAGAGGGATAGGGGAGGTGGACCTGGATATGATATACTAGCATATCATAGTGACGACAAGCAATACAGTTGTTTATTTGTTTTTTCACACTTTGTTGACCTTGAGGTATCCAGTAGGATTGTCTTATATGACAAAGTGTGTCAGCTACCCCACCATGTAACACGTTACTGTGGGCGTTTTGCACAATCAGTTTTGTTAGCCAATGATTCTTGGGGATCAATATTGGATGTATGGCTTTTTAGGTAGTGAAAGAATTATAAATTCTTCCTCGACATCTTATAATCTTTTCTGAGTCGAGATAAAGTCCTAAAGAATTAATCATGACAGGTTTCTTTGGGGATTTTTGAAGGTGTTACTACATAATTTAAAAGTGATCTGAGAATCATGTCTCATCTTATCCTCCTCTGTCATATGGATTACATGATACTCTCTTCTAAACTTTATTTTATTCCATTCACCACTAACATTTAAAATGAAATGATTAATAGCATCCTCCCCCTTATAACTCTTCATACACACTATTTCTCCTTTGCGATCAAATATAATATAACAATAGGCAATAGCTTTATGGCGAGACTCAATTTTGCCTGCCGGGAGAGTGGTGTCTAATGCACATTCGAAATCAAATACACCGATGTATTCGCTGGAATGTGTATGACAAAAATTTTTAAAGTGTACTGTTGTTCCTTCCGGGGGATACGAGAATCTGATTGATTTTACATCCTCTTCGTGGGTATCTAACTCTTCCTGCGTATTCAACTTCATCAAACAACTATGACAGCGCTTCTTTAAAACCTTTTTCTGTCATTATCGTTCTAACATCCCCGTCAAATCTTTAATTAAAACTAAATGACTTTCTTTTCAACAATAACGCACACATGATGTCCTTATTTTCTTATTCCTCTTACGACACATAGCCACAAATGTCCCCCCTTTTATCCTTTCTTAATTGATAAACATATAATGACACTTTATTTTCCTTCTCTAATATACCTAACTTATCACGTGTAATGGGAAAATCATCTATAGAAGATTTTGCATGATTAAGACATCTTTCCTTAGTTTTAAAACTGCTCGGGGGGATATCACTTCATGACAGGTTTTTTTTTATGACATTGATAGGCAGCAAAGCACGCAGTACACATAACCCATATTAATCTCTGGTTTTAAATACATATTGGCTCCTCGCGTTTCTTGGGATATACCCCCATATGATCCTACTTGTACTCTGAAATTTTACTTTAACGTATTCGATACTGAAAAAATTCGATTTGATCTGTGATCTAACCAGATCCTTCTGATCTTGCAACTCTGTCTCGTATCTTTCTAATATCGTTCCCCCCATCGATCAAATACTTCAGAGATTTCCTCTTCACTTACTAACTCAAACACTAATTTATCACAAATTGTCCATTTTGATCATCACCCGTTTTGTTTTGACGTAAAAGTTCTTATAACTATAATCGGGGGGATTCTGAGCGCATTGCTAGAGGGGATCTTTCTACATATCTCGCATCTGGTCTATAAAATAATCCCTATAAGCATGTAAATACATCCTTAAAATCTCTGTTATAAGTTGAAGGAACACTATATTTCCTCACTGTGTGCCTACCTCTAAAATTTGGATGTATGTGATAATTTCTGGTCTCTCATCATGTGAGGTAGTTGTTATCCATCAAGGATTATCATGCCCGGGTTTTTCGAATAGTGGCAAATCTTATTTCACATCAAAATTAATAAAGTTATACCCATGAGAAATTTCATAACATTATAATATGTGGGGGGACATCACATCCCTTAGAACAAGATTCAGAGATATCTCATAATTAACATTAAGTAAAGATATTATCGACCCACAGAATGTCATTTCATCATCTGATGAAATACAATAATTTTTTGTTGATGATCTATTTTTAAAAGCTGGTAACAGTGAAATTATTCTCGAATTTTTTTACTAAAGGTAGACATCATAATATAAGCATTATTCTGATTACTCAAAATTTTATTTACGGAGGACGATATAGTCGTACCATAGCTTTAAACGCCACGCATTTTGCTTTATTTAAAATGAGGGATCTTGGACAAGTAGAGATTCTGGGGCGACAAGTTATCGGTTTAAAAAAAAAGAATTTGTAAAATATATATAAATCTGCCATAAATCGATCACCCTTTGTTATTTATTCATAGACCTTGCATTAAATTTCACCAGAAGCATTACAGTTGCGAACCAATGTGTTACGTCAGGATTCCTACGAAATTGTATACCAATGCAGTGAAAAAATTAATTGAAAAGTTTTATAGAGGGTCCCGGTTCTGTGGGATCATTCTCTGGGTAAACAATTTATATACAGCTGTAAAAAGATTGATCCGTCCATAACCTTGAAAGAGATCAGAAATTTCTTAAATTCAGAAAGATCATACTTTAACATGTTCTTAACCTAAAAAGTTTCCTGGCAGGAAAATAATTGCACCCAACCCAGAGTGATATTAAACCTGTGATTTGGGTGATATGTCTAAATTATCCAGATATAATGATGTATATAAATAAATTCTCGTGTGTATCGATGTTTTTCAAGATATTTACAAACAGTACTCATGAAAAAAAAGACGGGCCGAGCACTTTACATGCATTACAAAACATATTGGAGAATGAAGAGGCGAAGAAATTATCGAGATTATTTACAGATAAAGGCGGAGAGTTTCTAAAAAAAACAGATACAGAATTTTCTCCAGAGTAAGCATATAAAGTTACATCATGTATTTTCAATGAAACTAAAGCTTCCATTGCAGAGAGAGGTTGCAAACGTTGAAACGTTAATTATACAAGTATATGACAAGTGCCAATACATTTAATCATTCAAAAGTGTTAAAAATAGGTTGGTAGATGTGTTAAATTCAACCCACACTCGGGGATTGATGGTAAAACCCATTACAAGTCCATGGTATTACGACATTGAATGTATAAGGAATCAGTTTCGCATAAATTATAAAAATGGAAGATCCAAATAAAAAAACGAATTAGTAAGAAATTGGCTGTTGGAGATGCAACAAGAATGACTCTGAGCAGCAGATCATCCACGTTTAACCGAGGGTTTCACACACAAAATACGAGGAAATATTTAAAATATAGAATTAATAATTTAACCTATAACAACATATCATTTGGAAGATTTGAAAGGTGAAAAGATTAAAGGAACATTTTATCGCGAAGGGAAATTTACCCCAGTCACACCACCTCCAGAATATATTATCCCAGAGATTGAAACGAAAAAAAAAATGGTGGAATTACGCATTATTTGGTATCTTATAAGGAGATTTGTTGACGGAAACAAAAAAAAATTCATTATTAAAAAAAATTTTAAAAAAATTTAATTTGCATTATTTAAATTAGTCCCCACGCAATAAAACGGAAGGGGTTTTTTAAAAACAGTTTAAAAAAAAACCACATAAGTTATATCAGTGAGATTTTCAAAAATTTTGATCAAGAAAAAAATTACCATTGGGACCCTAAAATATTTAAAAAGTACAAAAACCCGGATTAGGAATTAGCTTGTAAAAAAATTTTGGTTTTTCCCTCCAGCAGTAGATATTTTTGAAAAATTTTTTAAATAAATCATAAAAAGAATTTTATCTTGTCCCCAAATTCAGTTATAAACCCGGAAAATTTAAAAAATGGTAAAAAATACCGCGGGGTTGTTGGGAAAGGACACATATCAACAGTTAGGTTCTTTATTTCGAACGTTTCGCCCAAGTAGGCTTTTTTCGTCGAGTACAGAAAAGTTGATAGAAGCAAAAGATACTTGAAGACGATGAAAACAGCCCTCACCCTTAAAGTTTTGAGGTGGTCAGTCCCTCGGGTCTGGGGGAAGAGCATTGTTCCTAGTTAAAACCCAATATTTTTTTCATACTCATTCTTTCGTAAAATGAGACAACAAGTAAGTACTATTAAGAGTAAATTTCGTTTGTGTTAAAAAAAGACGAAGGAAAAATTATCGAATGAAAATTTCTTTTTTCCCTTTTGATGTGGATGTGATTTAGTTTTCCCCGAATATATCCGGGAAATGGGTGTCGAATATAATTGAGACTTGAATTACATTCACCCAAAATGGGCAATTTTGACACCTTTTACCCGGGAAAAAAAAATATAAATATAATATTAATTCCATTAAATTATGGATCGAAAAACGTTTTTCCCGGGTATACAAAAGCATTAATTGCATTAAATTTTTCAAGATGAGGGAAACCCGCAGGGGTGTGAATATCTATTCAAAAAGGGACTTATTTAAATCATATATTCTGGCATTTTAAATAAACAAAATTGATGGCAGAAAAATCCTTGGGGAAAATTAAATACCCATAAGTATTTTTTTTAAAATTAGTCGTATAAAAGACTTTATGATGGGGATAAAATTTTAACCCAAATTATATTTCAACATGAAGTTTTTTGATCTTTTGGGGGGTTAAAAATTAATTCAGAAATGATTCTTAATTTTGACTGTAAGTTCCCTACCCACGCAAAGCTGTTATATTACGCTACCTTGAAATCTCGGGTTTGGAGAGTGAACATCTGATTACATATAAGGTTTTTTTCCAAGGCAGAAATATATTAGTGTTGACCCGAGAAGTGAACAGGTCAAAAATGCTAATTTTCTGTCCCAGAAAATGGTAAATTTTGGGGAAAAGATATGACATTTGGTAAACCCAAAGTGAGAAAAGAATTTTTCTGATGTTTGGTGAAAAATGCCCATTTTTAAAAATAAATGAAAAAAGAACAGTGATAGTGCCTACGCGAGTATTTGATCCTGGGAAATTTTGAAGAAATTAAAAATTGGGCCCTTTAAACAAAAATACGGGAAAAATTTTGGGCCCGTTTTGGGGTGGTTTTTCCGCAAATAATATAAATGAAGTTTTTTGAGGATAAAAAATAAGCCGGTAATTTTTCCCCATTAATAAAATTGAACGTTTAAAATGAAAAAAATTGGTATTGGTTACTTTATATGTAACAAAAACATATTATTTATTTAGATAAATTTCGGGGTGGGTTTTAAAAAATTTTTCAAATTTTATTTTTAGGAAAAAAAAAAATACAAGAAAAAAATTTCATGTACGGTATTAATCAGGGAAAATTAAATTTAAAAATTTATTGTTGGGGCGGTTATTAAAACCCCCTATATTTTGTGTTTAAATTAACCTTATGCGAAAGGGGAAAATTTCCCCCTTTTTTTTAAATTTTTAAAAAAATTAAAAACAATTTTTTATTGAAAACCTTTGAGGAAATTTTAATTTTAAAAACCCTTAAGGCCAAATTTTTAAATTTTTTTTTTGGGCTAATAATTTTAAAACCCGGAATTATGAAAATCTGTGTAAAATTTTGGGGAAAATTTTGTACGGTGGGGGAACCTGAGGCGGGTTTTGAGGGGAGCCCAAAAGGGCACAAAACTGGTATTAAAAAGCCCTGGGGGTCATGTTTGGATCTACTGTAATTCAAGAAAAAGTAGGGCAAGGATAAATCCAATTCAGTATCCCGTTGGAGGTGTGTGCGAGGAGGAGGGAAGACAGTATCCCTGTGTATGTTGGATTAATCAACATCATCCTCCTGCGGTAAATGGTAAGTGATTTTTGTCCATTAACCATGGGTGGTGGGAGGTGTGGGGGGAAAATCTTTGTATTATTGACATAGAGAAAAACTTGATCCGAGGAGATGGAGCAGGGAATTTGGGATGCAAGTGGGAGTCAATTTTGAATGCTTACACCCAGAGGGGGGGAATCCAAAAAAAAACTTGATCCAAGGAGATGGAGTATTTGATATCGAGAAAAACTTGATCCAAGGAAGTAGAGCAGGAATATTTGGGGTGAAAGTGGGAGTCCATTTTGAATGCTTACCCCCAGAGGGGGGAATCTAAAAACTTGATCCGAGGAAGTGGAGGAGAAATACTTGGACATAGAGGGTAGAAGTGGATGGTGGGAGGTGTGGGGGGGAATCTTTGTATTATTGATATCGAGAAAAACTTGATCCGAGGAGATGGAGAGCATATGAAATTCAAAAAATATCGAAAAAATCGGAAAAAAATTCGGGGAGCGGGGGCGATCCGGACGACACTGCAGAAGGCGCTGCAGAAGGCGCGGGCAGGCGCGAGGGCGGGCGCGGGTCGGGCCCCGGTTGGGCGGGCTCGCGGGCGCGGCGCGTGGGGAGGGGGGCGTTGGTGGGGGGTTGGGGATGAGGTGGGGGTGGGGGTTGAGGGCGAGGTGGTCGAGGGCGAGGTGGTCGAGGGCGAGGTGGTCGAGGGTGAGGTCAATGTCGCGGGTCTGCGCGGACGGGCTGGCGCTCCGGCGGGCGCGGAAGGAGACCGCTCAGGAGGGACCGCTCAGCCGCAGACCTTTTCAGGAGGGACTGCTCAGGAAAAGGAGACCGCTCAGCTGCATGGACCGCTCAGCCACCTTCAGCACTACTTTATATATATATATATATATATATATATATATATATATATATATATATATATATATATATATATATATATATAGACAAAACATTCACAAAAATATGATACAAAGTAAAACAACATAGGTAACTCAGAGCTACATCTCGAATACTTCGTCCAGCTCCCCTGCGGTGGGCCGCGTGCCCAGAATGCTGCAGGCATTTCCTCTCTGGATCGCAACACTGAGTCTCTGAAAGAGGAAGCTGGTCGCCCTGTGGTCCTTGGTTTCTATGATGAGCTTTTCACCCAGCTCTTTGAGGAACTTTAGAGCACACTTGCCCCATGCTCCAAGGGTCTCCGACCCTATTGGAATGAAGTTATAGCAAGGGGGAAGGTCTTCATATTTTCGGATCTTCTGGGTCTCCCTGTGGCTGGCAGCTCCACCCCCTTCCACTACAGAGTATGGCAAGTAGGTGTCTGCCAATGTGGCAGCACAGGTGTAGTCCCAGGCAATCTGCTTTCCATCCTTCCAGGGTAGCATAGTGGCTCCATCAGGACGCTTTTGACTTCCATCAGACCTCTGTACTTGGGGTTCCCGTTGAGCTGGGCAACGGGCTGTGGCGAGGCTTCTCTTTATTATGTCATTGATCTCCTCATGTCTGGCATACTTCCCTTCTGCTGTGTGGCACACGAGACCATGGAGTCCGAATTGATCAGCTGTCGCCCTGCCGCAAATACACCTATGTTCGGTGAGGATGGGGGCGGCTAGGCGAAGAGCAACACCAATCCGAATGGCCTGTGGGTCGAGACGGGTGCCCAGGGAGGAATTGGGAACAGCTAACAGGAAATCTCCTGAGTGTGGTGCCTTCACTGCCAGGAGACGAGCTTTGTTCTTTCCTGAAGCATTGGAGAGCATTGTTTTGGCGATTTTTTCCATGATCGGTTTGTCCCAGTGGGACTGTTTGTGCTGTTTGGGAGGAGCTGGTCTACTGGAGGAGTCTGTAAGGGTGTCCCACCGAATTGCTGCTTCAGTAAACCTGGGGTCTTGAGCTCCTACCAAGTCTCTCAAGCGTTCGGGCACTATCTTCTTGACTAATGCACTGGAAGCCAAACACGAAGACAGAAAAGCAGGTAAAGCAACATGCGTTGCTTTACGCACCCCTATACCTCCCAGTCGCACTGGGAGGGTTGCCTGATCCCATTGCTCATCCTCTAGTGACAGGTTCAGTGCCTTCTTAAAAGTTGATCTCAGGTGTGCATCATATTCATCAAGTGTTGGGTTGTCAAAAGAGGGTGCACACCTCAAGAAGTAAGTGAGTCTTGGCATAGTAAGACACCTTGTGAGGAGATACAGAGCATCATGGGCATCAAGATCGCTTATTCTCTCCTCCATTCTCATAAGGTCATTCAATTTGTCCCTGAGGACAGTATCGATGGCCTGGTGACCCAGCGGTGCCCCCAAGAGGGTACTGTTGGACGGAGTTGTAGTTGAGATTTCCGGGAGGATTCTTCGAACAGCACTGATTATTTCCTGGTTCGCTGTGATGATTTCACACTTAGAGGGATTGAGGATGAGTCCCAAGTCTTCTCCCTGTGTTTTCACCAGTTGTAGGTCCCCCACGAGGGACTCTTCAGTACCTGCCAGAGTGCCGTCATCCAGGTACCAGATATTGAGCTCACTGCGTAGGCTGGAAGTTAGTTCTCTTACTGCCAAGCAGAAGAGAAGTGGAGCAAGTGGGTCACCCTGCTGAACACCCTCTGATGATTGAATTTCATGTTCTCCAAACAAAAGAATTGAGGGTTTGCTGTAGCCGGCTGAAATGAAGGGAAAGAGACTGGGGAACCGAACCCGAACAGCTGGCAAAACAGCATCTCTCCTCACCATATTAAAGGCATTTCTAAAATCAAGTTTGACTATGGCCTTGTCTTCTGGTAGGTCCCTGATGTAGGCCCTTGCCGCATGAGCTGCAGCTTCACTGCCTTGAGAGACCCCAAAGCCCAGTTGGTGTGGCTGGAGTAAAGTGGCAGCTTCTACGCGAATGTTTCTCACTGCTGCTTTGGCAACGAGACGGCGGAGAGTGTTTCCAACTGCAATGGGTCTGATTCCCCCATCCCTCTTCTTCAAAGCACATAGTGAGGCTCCAAAAAAGAAAGGTTTAATTTCTTCTGGGATTCGCCCAGCCAGGCAATTGTTGACGAAAGTTGTTAACTCGGTGAGAAGAATTGATGCAGATTCACCGAGTACTGGATTTACCATCTCTTTGAGGTGCTGAGGTCGAATTCCAGTGTAACCTCCTGCAGATCCTGCTGGAAATGACACGATCGCCTTATAGACTTCCGATTCTGGCAAAATTAATTGTTCAGTGATAGGGTCTTCCTCAGGGTTGTCGTTGATGGCTGTGGTGTCCCTGGTTGGATGCTTGACTCTTAGTGTTTGGCCGTGGTCTCATCCTTGGGGGCTACAGTGTCGTCACTTGTAATTATTCTTATTGCTCCCACTGTGTTACCTTCCTCAATTTTTTTGCTAACCTGTGCGCAAATTTTCTCGTTCTCAGTAGGACTTTTCTTGGGTCTGCCTCTTTGATTCCTGCGATGATGGGGCAGGGGGACACAGTTATCCGTTCTTGGGTAGTTGCGCACTGCCTTGATAACTGACGTGGTTAGCAGTTTGCCTCGTCTTTCAGGAACTGCAAGACAGACATTGCCGAACAAGAGAAGGTTGCGCCATGCTTGGATGGTGCCTCGGGCTTCTAAGTTAGTGGAACCTCCATTCACCCGCTTAAGAAGGTCTGTGAATTTCCCTGCTGCATATGGGCGAGCTGCTTTAGGGATGTGGGATAGTGTACTGCTAGCAGTGGATTTGAATGCCAACAGAAGGTTATCGCAAGTGACGAGGTTGCCATTGGAATTGTCATCTGCCTGTGGAGGCTGTGGGCTGCTCTCTGCTGGGGGCATATGTGATCCCGCACACCTATTGTGTGCACGAATACGGCCGTCCCTGTTGCGTGCTCGAAACTCTCCACACACCTGACATGTGCCTCTTCTTTCATTGTTGGGTGCATTGTTTCCCTGGCTTTGTGGCTGGCTGGCTTCATCGTCTGCCATACCTCAAACTGTGTGATAAGCACAAGCTGAAGGGAAAATGGCGCATGGCACATTCCTCATGTGGTTCATGGTGGTGGTGGTGGGGGGGGAGGAGAGGGGTGTCCAGTCCTTGTGGTGGGCGGTGGAAGATGTGTGCTGAGGCGGAGTAGGGCACTCACTCCCTCCCAGGACAAGTCACTATACACCACGATGCTCAGTGCACATGTTACTATACACCACTATGCTCAGTGCACTGCCCCCACTATCAACGACACACCGCTATACACTTCACATGCTATGCGCATACCATGCACATACTATGCACTGTACACTATAGAATATATACACTATACACACGGTGAACAAACACACCATTGTTGTAACACGAGCACACGGTGTATGCGCCTGTTTGGGGAAGGGGGGGGGGACAGTTTTACCCCTCAACCTCCGCCTACTCCCCCTCCATTAGGCCTCCCCTCACCGACCTCTCCTACCCATAGGTGACCGTTATGTTCCCTCACTGAATTCACAAACACAGAACTTTTCTTGATTCTGACGGAATAGACGAAATGCGGAGTCTTCTGGCCCTTTCCAACACGACCAGCAGATATTCACACACCAGTCTGTTGATGATAATCCTGGCAGGTGTTCTTGATTGGACGATATTGTGCCAAAATCACAGAGCGAGATGCCCACAGCCTCTCTCTGGCAGAGGTGCCAGATATATATATATATATATATATTTTATATATATATATATATATATATATATATATATATATATAATATATATATATCATCGTGCATCTTAAAATAATATTTGATAATACTGCAAAGATTACGGTCATTGTGTAGCTATGCCTGTCAAACTATGTACCATCATCGACTCCAAGTTTGAACGGTAATATAATGATGAATGTGTATTAAAGGCTTTTCCTTCCATCACCGAAACAAGACATCCACTACCCCTCCATCACCCATCTAACCCATCGTCCATTATCCCTTCATCACTCATCCAATATATCATCTACTACCCCTACATCAACCCTCTTTTCAGCGCAAAACCATGCTGATAACATCCTTTCCACTATCGTATAATGCACTCTTGCTCTGAACACCTCCTACCTTCCATCATTTACGTAAAAGTGAATCATGGAGCCTTAATATGAGATTGTTACTGCTTTCTCGTTGAACTGAAATAATAATTATTGTGGCCTCACAAATATCTACGTACATTCTTTCTCAGACAGTAATAGGCGAAGGACCAACAAGTGTCACCATGCACAGACATGGAGACGGACCCTAGCTGAAGTTAAATCCCAGATGACTAGGCCTTGCTTGGTTGATTCTGAAGGTATTTTTCCCGGAATATGGAACCCAGTGCTGATAAATACTGGTGCATGTATTTAATGATAAACTGAAAAATCTGTAGCCTAGAGGGAAGGTTAATTATAATTATTTACTAGTGTTCTTAAAGTAAGGATTAAGCAATATGCTACCTATTTTGGGATTTGACAAGAGTGACAGTGTGAGGACTCTCCTAATAACATAATCATAAACTATAATTTTCCTCGCAAATCAAATCCTGGTGACAGAGTCAACTATAGTTCTTCAATAAAATAGTTCTTCAAGACAGGTTCTTTGATACTTATGAAAGGTTTTTGAAACAAGGTACTGAACGTGTTGTCAACGGTTAATTTGCTTGTGTAAGATAAATATATGGACCAATGTATCTGATACAACAGTTAGAAACGGTTGGTGAGGGGTGTCACCGTTGACCCCATCCCCCCCAGGTTAATAACCCCCACTCTCCTGTGTGGTTAGTAGCCAGTCCAGTGCAGAATCGCGAGGCAAGACGTGGGTTGTCAGTGAGTTATCTCTCTCATTCATTGTGTTCATTAAATCTTTGTTTCATATATGCATAATTAATCCAGTGTTAATAATTTCCTTTCATGTAATTTCTATTGATTTTTGCCCTCATTTTTATATTCGTTGTCTTGTTTTTCTTACAATTGCTATGACTATGTATGAATCACCCCTTAGTAGGCTGGAATATTGCTGCACACTAACAGCACCTTTCAAGGCAGGTGAAATTGCCGACCTAGAAAATGTACAGAGAACTTTCACGGCGCGCATAACGGAGATAAAACACCTCAATTATTGGGAGCGCTTGAGGTTCCTAAACCTGTATTCCCTGGAACGCAGGAGGGAGAGATACATGATTATATACACCTGGAAAATCCTAGAGGGACTAGTACCGAACTTGCACACGAAAATCACCCACTACGAAAGCAAAAGACTTGGCGAAAGATGCACCATCCCCCCAATGAAAAGCAGGGGTGTCACTAGCACGTTAAGAGACCATACAATAAGTGTCAGGGGCCCGAGGGCTGTTCAACTGCCCCCCAGCACACATAAGGGGGATTACCAACAGACCCCCGGCAGTCTTCAAGCTGGCACTGGACAAGCACCTAAAGTCAGTTCCGGATCAGCCGGGCTGTGGCTCGTATGTTGGTTTGCGTGCAGCCAGCAGCAACAGCCTGGTTGATCAGGCTCTGATCCACCAGGAGGCCTGGTCTCAGACCGGGCCGCGGGGGCGTTGACCCCCGGAACTCTCTCCAGGTAAACTTTTCAGGTAGTGCTTCAGATGCTACTGTAAATATGCATACCAGATCATGACACAAACATGTCTCATGACCGTAATGTTTCTTTACCTTCTAATTACATGAAGCAGAGAGTGAGAGTAAATAAACTTTTTCCATTTATTAATGGGAACCACTATATGATTGTTCATATATGGTGAAACGTCCAGGTAACCTGATTACTGGTTGGCATGTATCGACAGTGCCGTAACAATGTGTTTGGTGGTTCAGTTGTGAGGGTTGTATAATTAAACTCGCTTCCTCTTCGTGTATAGATGCTTGTGTTCTCATAAACTTCCGTCATGCGATGAAAACCATTACACGGCTGGGGTAGACCCGCGATCAGAGAGTCACAAACTTGCAAGACCGACGCGTTTAGCCATTGGACCCAGCTAGCTACCTAGTTGTTGTAAGCATATTGTAGCTAGTGGTCCATTGGCTAATGCGTCGGTCTGAGTTTTGTGACTCTTGATCGCGGGTTCTAACCCCACCGCGTGGTATGGTTTGTTTGCAATCGTTGTCATTGCGATTTCTTGGTCTATGGATAAAATGATTTTACTCGTTGGACACAGCATGAATTCTTTCGTGTGTATTAATTACATCAACTGTTTTGATCTATTTGTATTGCCTGAGGAACTGAACCAGCTTATCATGAATCTGTTGCAAAAATTTTTCGTACGTTAGACAAATTGCTAAGAGGATTTCGATCCAATGGAGTCTTCAACCTTCATACGCGAAGGCTACTAGCTCGTGTGCAATATATGCTATCAAGTACATAATGCACAACCATATTGCTTGATAGCACATGTGCTATCAAGTAATATTGCACTTTCTGCTTACGTAATTCTCAGATAATCTGCTTTACCGTTGGTATGGAAACGAATTGCAGTCTACTAAAAGTGCGATCATTGCTGATCCAGGTACTTTCCTTCTTCAGATTCTTAAACTCTAATTATGGTTGTTGTTACTATAATCATGGGGAAGCGCTAACCCGTATGGATTATACAGCCGCCTGTGGGGAGAGGGAGGATGGAAGGTATTCAGCTTAATTCAGGAACTGGAGCATAAATCCCCAATTTCCTAGATCCAAGAGCCCCCTCACCATCATCCAACGGAAAACCTCCTCTGCATGGATTCTAAACGTCTAAGGGTCAGCTGCATCAACACGCTTATTATCTGTGTGTATCTGTAATTCTCACAGACGAGTCTTATGATCAGTCCCGTCCCCCTTTCTAAGAATAGAGCAATGAGTAATCATTCCGTAGCGCTGAAAACAATCACGTAACAATAGTCCTAGAAAGTGTTAAAATTGTGTTGGGTTGTTCGAAGCACGCCCGCACCAAGATAGCCCTCTGTGTAATGTATCATACTGGCTGCATTTAGAAATGAAGCGCCCGTATGCACATACTTTCAAATTAACATACCATATTGCACTATCCAAATATTCATGGCCCATCGTACTTATCAGTAATTTATTGCATGGATAATTATGTATCTAGAATTTTCTCATAGTCGCCACAACCGTGGTCACAGAAGTATTAGTGAAGACATGATTTTCAAAATAACCAGAACTCTTCTCCAAGGGGTTTCGGGAGAAAGAAAAGCCATGACCAAATCAAGCCGTCAATTGTGAATGTAACTAACTCAGTCAGCATGGCATCACTCATCAGCATTCTTTGATGTGCTCATTACCACCCAGTCGCAGTTCGAGGATGAGTCCCTCATTGTTTTGCATGACTTTCATGAAGATGTTTTGAGGATGAACCTTGATAAGTATTCACTGACAATCTGCGACTCACTTGCCTGTTTGCACGTCAATTTGAGTGCAACTATAGGTCCATTTGTAGAAATTTCTGTGCTCGAGCAACCGTTAATGTCTTCATGGACTCAGGTGTGCAGGTCAAAATTCGCTCTAGTCCCCTTCAGAGATAGAGAATTTTATAACTTTTCTTGCTGATCAGATCAATTTTCATGGTTTTTTGTTATTTCTCTGAGGGATTTGCATCAGTGCGCAAATCTCTATATATTTTGCTTGACCCGCTATCAATGGCATGGCCGAATCGACTACTTGGTGTACCATTCTGGGGCTATCAACTTGAACCAAGATATGCCAAACCGCGTCGGAGGCTGTGTCTGGACTAGGTCTTTACATTCATGTGCATTTTTCAGTAAACGAACCAAGCAACCAGAGGACACTAGTAACACTATATATCATGTGTAGGAAACAACTTAACAACTTCTTGCAGAGGATAGTGTGCAGCTGCTTCAGGTGCCAGTGGATGCTCAGAACAACCTTGGGCACTTTAAAATTATTCCAAGTAGTAGTTACCTACTAAGTGGACGCCTTGTTGGTAGTAAACGACTATTTGAAACAAGTTATGCCTTTCTTGTTGATATCACGGGCAGTTTGCAGAAGTCGTTTCTTGTTGCGGCTAGTGCTCTCACTTAGGTGTTCAGATGTTTCTCGTGATTCCAGAGAGATATCATATAGTGGCTGACAGTAATTCATGCAGGATATGAAGGGTTTGTCAAACCATCTTTGCATATTGCTACGAGATAAAGAAGATCTATCTATGTTTCATAGCAAATACTGCTAGTCAGAGTGACCACCTCAGAGCAAAACAACGCCACATTGCCTTGTTCACACTAATCCTGTTCAGGGTAGGGGACGTGTTGTCACCATACCAGGAGGTTGGTGCTCTTTCTCCGGGGGAAGAGTCCGTCTGTTCCAACGGTAGAGGAAAAGATTCAGCTCCTGCTGACTTTCCCCAGATGAAGTTATGAAATTTGTTGTATGTGTTTTAACAAATTTATTGCCCCATAGTATTTCACTTGAAACATTGTACCAGGCTATATATACCTACGTAGAAACTACCTTTCACAAAATTTCTATAACGGAGAGTTGTCAACCAGATGTTGGATGACGATGTCATTGCTCCTAGCAAATTGATCGTGGAATGCGTCTGTGATTTATCAATCATGAAAGAGGGTACTTGGCACCCAGTAATTGATTTTTTTTAGGATGTTGGAATCTAACAATTTCAGATCATTCAATTCCGGTGATTTATAATGTAAATAGGAGAGCAAAGGCGTTTTCATCTCTAGATTTGTTAAAGTGTTTTGGCAATTCTTCTTCATGAGGACAGCCAAGATCTAACATGTTGTTACCTTTTCCACTCCCCCCCCCTACAGGTCATTTTCATTTCTTAGAATGGCCTTCATCATTCTTGTTGCTCATGAACATATTCGAATCCTCATTGTTGTACTTGGATGATGTGATTGTATGTCCAAAGATTAAGCAATGGGAAATCATCTAAAGATTTTGTTTGATGTTGGTCGGTAAGCTTAAAGAAACCTATTTTATACATTAAATCTCTAAAATGTCAGGTTCGCAAAAATCAGAGATCAAGATTCTTGGTCACATAGTCATTCAAGGAGGTACGGATGACTATGTAAAGTAACTGCCGTTCAAATTTTTTCCAACACCAACAATGTGGTATGCCGTAAGAGCCTTTGTATACATAGCAGGTGTCATTGCAGTTTTTTCTTCTATTGCAGGTCCTATTGAGATGGTTAGGGAGGATGCTTCTATTATTGGACTTTCCGTCAAGAAAGGACAATTTAGACTTTAAAAAAAAGTTGAATTCTGTTCTTGAGTTAACATTCCAGATTTTAAAAGCTTTTTGTCTGACTACAGACGCTAGTTCCATAGTCATAGGTGCTAGCCTAGCTCAGATGACTAATACCAAAAATAACCACGGCCTGAACATTATACCATAACTGAGCAGGAAAGCTTTAGCCATAGTTTGATCTTCTTGAAGTGCTTCTGAGATATTTACCAGTAGCAATTCATGTCTTAAACATGTTCTCCTCACTGATTCCAATGTTTCAGAAAAAACTGAGTAGAATAGAGGGTGTCTGTGGGTTATGACTGATTAGGTCAGTGATCCAGTAAGTCAAATATTGGTATTCAGCCGAAAACGCCTTCCTCCATCTTTCTGTTTGTCTGAATTCTTACCTTTAGTTTAACAACATGGTTGCAAGGGCCGTGTGGGCAGAGTGCGGCCTGGCCAGATGTGGCAAGACCTTCACAATCCGGCCCACCCCAATAAAATACAAGGAAAGCACATCAATGATACCCAAAGGGTACTTGTGTATATAGAGAGCTTTCATTCCGGGTTGGGCCCCTGAATTTGTATTGTTCGTGCAACGGCTGGCAAGCATGGATAGTTTTTTATTGCTGTTAAAATTTTTATCAATTCATGAAGTACCTACCATTGTTGAAGGGTAAGTACTTCAATATAAAGGGCCGTCGTGGGATAAGCTCAAATTAACGGCTGAAATTGATCTGCACATTGGGCAACTCTTGGCACCGACTTCACTCGCGCCGATTTTCGTAACTGTCGGGTAGAGAGGGCACTCATGGTTTTTTGGGAAAAATTGCTTTTCACAGTTGAGTAGGTTGTGAGAGGTGATGTAAATACAACTATATTTAAATTTAAATAACTTAGCTTAAAAAACATATAAATGTGGTAAAACATTTGCCTATGGAAATTCATTACTAGATTATCTTTTAAAATTTTAAAAATGAAAAGGGGAAAAGTGGCACACGCTCAAGGAATAGATGGATCGCTCTTTCCCTTTACCGCTTCCCCCAACTTAGGGGGGTTTAACGGGTTGGAAATCAAAAACCATGATTTTTTACAAAGGGGGGGAGGGGGGTTTACCTGGTAAAAAAAGGGTCATGGATTATAGGGCCCTTGATCGTTTGAGCTATCTTACACCTTTCGGTGCGCAAGGGTGGGGTCTCTGCGGGGCATGCTCTCTGGGACAATTTAGTGTAAGTGGCACTAAACTGCGTGGGCCGCACACACGTGCCGGTGGCCTTTGGGCACCAACAATGTTTTCCCCCTGATTTTGGGGGTGTATGGGGTTTCTTCGAAGGGCTGGCATCCTCCCCTTCGAGGAAAGGCCCAGTCGTTAGGGCTGTCTAACGAAATCTGCGAAATCCCAAATGAAAACAAACCTTAATTTTTGGGGTTTACATTTTGGGTGACCTGGAAATTCATTATAATGGGGTTTTGGTGCAGATATAACGGACTGCGCCGTTAACCGCGTACGGGGGGTCATTAATCAGATCCCCAACCAATGCCGTTTTGGGATTTAAAATAAAAGACTGATTTCCCATAAGGGAAAAACACAACCTACCTACCTACTCTACACTAAATACACCCGACCCATGGAGGGGGATCCGAGTGTC
>NC_069410.1:72684335-72708228 GCF_026875155.1 Cherax quadricarinatus
GCAGGGAGGCCCTTTATAAAAAAAATCATGACCTACCGACCATAAGATTTTTCTCAGGTTTTTATTTTTTCAAACTCAAAAAAAAATCATTCCCACTTTCATGGGCAAGTCGACAAAAACCTTTTTATACCGACGGCTGGTGTCCCACAAGGTTCTTGTCTCAGTCCACTTCTGTTTAACATTTATGTGAATGCCCTTCCTCAACCAGAGTTTTAATGACACAATTGTGACACAGTTTGCAGATTTTTATTCATGTCGTCTCATCACTCCAGTAACAGGAAAATACAAGTATGAGAGAGTCATAGAAAAAATGAATATTGAACTTCGTCGAACATCTAATTGGGAGAAGAAATGGAGAATTAACGACTAACCCTGACAAGGTCCTTGTTAGCACGATAGGTGTTTTGCATCAACCATTGAAGATAAAGGGGGTATCTCCATCAGAGGTACACCTGAAAGCCATTAGAAACCCTAACAAGATTTTGGGGAAATATAAAAATAGACAGGCTGCTCCACTCAACATCTCATGTAACTAAAAAGATCAACACAGCCAAACCCGGGGTCTTAGCAGACTCTTTCGATTCAATCAAAGCCCTCAACATGTCAAAAAACATCTGTATAAAATGAAAATAAGACCTATACTTGAATACCCTTGTGTCCCAATATCATTAACAAAAAAGACCAACATGCTACGGTTACAAAGGGTCCAGAATAGAGCTCTTCGATTTTTTACCAATACCAGGAGGAGAGACAGAGTTAAAATGGCAGATTTACACACACAACAAGATATCACTGCCATAAATGTACGCCTTGACACCCTAAAAAAGAAACAACTTTATACAATGCAAGAACTTTTTACATGCCAGATGGGAGAACACCCTATACAAGTGATAAATACCACCGATTACACCATCAATACCCCACCTCACAGGACTCAAAGAATGACTCTCCCACAGAGGGTTCGTCGGTTTTATTCATAAAGATGATTACCCTCGACCCTTTGATTTTGAGCAACTTACCTGACGAAGAAGATTGGATACTACCAGAACCCCTTCTAAAGTATACTGAAAAAAACCATCGCCCCCAATTAGGGAGACATCTTAAATAACTTTCTAATTTTAAAATTATGCTATTTACTATTGTTGGACACCACCATTAAGAAGCTATTGTCACGAGCTCATAAACTGGCCCGAAAATATTGCCTTTCCTGTCGTATGAATATCCGTTGTGCAATCGCGAAAAAAAAAAAAAAAAAAAAAAAAAAAAAAAAAGGGAATTGCAACTTGTATAATTACAACCAATTCAGAGTCATGTACTTATATACCTATTATATTTATGTGAGTCTGATGGGTTAGTATTATACCTCTTAAAAAATAATCTTATCAATTCAAATACACTTTTTAAATTACACCAAAGTGGTTGGGCCACTTACCTTTTATATCCTACCTCTCCCCCCCCCTCCAACCCTCTTCCAATATTTCCATCCTTACCCATCCTTCTTCCTTCCCCATCTTACCAAAGCTCTGGTCATTAGAAGCGAAGAAGCTAGCTTGTGGCTAGGCCTGGGGACAGTTGGTCCCAAAGATGAGGAGGTACTTGTGCCTCCTCCCATGGGAGACTTAGGTCTCAGACACTCCCTAAAGAGGGAGCCAAGGCCGGGCCACCACTTGGAAAAGGCCCGGGCCGGGAGAATACCGGCTAATCTTTAATAATAATAATAATAACAACCAAAGGAGATCGATACCATGCCTAACCCTTCTAGGGTAGGGTAGGTGCCTGAGCCCGAGCCTTTAGCTCATAAGACTGTCATTCCCATTAGCCCCCTTGGGGTGGGGATGGCAGACCAGAGAGGCCTAGCTTGTGGCTAGGCCTGGGGACAGTTGGTCCCAAAGATGAGGAGGTACTTGTGCCTCCTTCCATGGGAGACTTAGGTCTCAGACACTCCCTAAAGAGGGAGCCAAGGCCGGGCCACCACTTGGACAAGGCCCGGGCCGGGAGAATACCGGCTAATCTTTAACTAACTAACTAACAACCAAAGGAGATCATCGACACCATGCCTAACCCTTCTAGGGTAGGGTAGGTGCCTGAGCCCGAGCCTTTAGCTCATAAGACTGTCATTCCCATTTGCCCCCATGAGGCGGGGATGACAGACCAGAGAGGCCCAGCTTGTGGCTAGGCCTGGGGACAGTTGGTCCCAAAGATGAGGAGGTACTTGGCCTCCTCCCATGGGAGACTTAGGTCTCGGGACACTCCCAAAAAGAGGGAGGCCAAGGCCGGGCCACCACTTGGAAAAGGCCGGCCGGGAGAATACCGGCTAATTTTTAAACTAACTAACTAACAACCAAAGGAGATCGAACAATGCCTAACCCTTCTAGGGTAGGGTGGTGCCTGAGCCCGGGGCCTTTAGCTCATAAGACTGTCATTCCCCCATTAGCCCCATTGGGGCGGGGATGACAGACCAAGAGGCCCAGCTTGTGGCTAGGCCTGGGGACAGTTGGTCCCAAAGATGAGGAGGTACTTGTGCCTCCTCCCATGGGAGACTTAGGTCTCAGACACTCCCTAAAGAGGGAGCCAAGGCCGGGCCACCACTTGGAAAGGCCCCGGGGCCGGGAATACCGGCTAATCTTTAATAATAATAATAACCAAAGGCATCAATACCATGCCTAACCCTTCTAGGGTAGGGTAGGTGCCTGAGCCGGAGCTTGTAGCCACAAGACTGTCTTTCCCCAAATTACCCCCCTTGGGGCAGGGATTGAAAAACCAGAGAGGCCGAGCTATGTGGTGTGATTCGTCTCTCAACCCTTGAGTAGAGAGGACTGTGCTGCTGCTGCCCCCTGGTGTTGACTGGTGCAGTAATATTTTCACAACATGGCGCAGGCTTGCCCGCCGGCGGGTTAATACAGTCTGTATTGAATTAACCAGTGGAGCTATCACGGGGGCCGTCTATGGAGTTACTTTCTACCAGCAATAATTAGAGACACCTACGGCGTTAGCTACTGAGGAGATTTGTGGGACTTGCCATGAATGGCACGAAGAGGATATTTCTTAAATTCAATTCGGCGAGT
The DNA here is from genome assembly GCF_026875155.1 of Cherax quadricarinatus. Lineage (NCBI taxonomy): Eukaryota > Metazoa > Arthropoda > Malacostraca > Decapoda > Parastacidae > Cherax > Cherax quadricarinatus. The sequence goes on from NC_069410.1 coordinate 72,687,401, forward strand.
ATGTATGAGGCAGTGGTGAACAAGTTCAGGAAGTGGCCATACCAGTGAATCATGCTGTCACGGTGAGGATGCATGATGTATCAAGTTACTTCACTTGGGTGAAGATCAGGAAAGTGCCATTCGAGGCGGATGCATCTGACATCAGGTTAGCCATGAGTAAAATGGGATGGTACACAGGTCACTGCGGGAAAGGGTGGTCAGCGGTACGATATGGGGATACCTAGGGTTTTTACCTGAAAAGATGACGATACGACACCTAACCGTCAAGTGGTGATGGACGATTTCAAACTCAGGTATTTGTGACATATGCAGGGCAACGATGCACTTGTCGTTTGTCGGGTCGTATGAACACCGGCAGCACAAGTGGTAAGGCGTGGAGACAACGACCCAACACAAAGAAACGTAAGGGAAGATGGAGCAAGAGCCCCTTTTTTTGACACTGCCCCACAGAGTGCATCATGGAGTAAAAAGGTTGAGAGGGCAGGAAGAGGCAGGTCTACAGTGGGGGGGGACTCCCCTTCCTTGGATGGTTCAGGCATTGGGGGAATCTCGCGGAAGTGAAGATAGCGGGGAGGAAGCTTTGAAAGGACGAGTTTTGGGGACTTTTTGGGCAGGGGGCCTTACAAAAGAAGGCAGGGTCCTGGATTTTGAGAACATAGAGGACGGAGGGGCGATGGTATTGTCCTAAGGTGGGGTGACAAGGCTGCTTGTTGTTGAATATGGGGGAGGTTGAGGTTCATCGTGGGATGACTTGATGACAATGCGGTCGACGGACGACGAAAAAGCGCACAGCAGGCTTTATGTTCAATGAAGTGCTTCGACCCACAAAAATTGGGGGAAGAAAACAGGGGTTTTACGCGGGGGGTTTCAAAAGACACTCGGGGGAGGGAAAAGAGTAAAGTGCCAAAAAGGGGGGGGGGGATAAGAGTCAATAGGAAATCAGGTGAAAAAAAGGGTTTGTTTTAAAGGGGGAAACCACCTTTGTTTTTTTTAAGTGCTTGAATTAAACACATGGTTTGGGGGTCGCAGAGAAAGTGTGAGTGGTTTAGGGAGTTTTTGGAGCGGGGGTGTTGATTTTGGTTTCTTGCGGGAGCAAAAATTTAAGACATTTAAGTTGAAGGTGGAGGGATATAAGGTGTATTTGAACATGCGTCAGTTTGAAAGGCGGTGTGGCTATATTAAAAAGGAAAATAGCCCTTGGTTTCAGGCATTGTAAAGGGGGGAGAGGGGGGGGTGATATGTGGAGGGATTATGGGGTAAGGTACAGAGATTGGTGTGTTTAGGGGCCCGGGCAGGGGTGACGTACACGTTAAGAATAAATTTGTGGGGATGTCGGTTTACTACTTGCGGGGTTTCCCGGGGGTAGCCTGATGGGAGGTGTTTGGGAACTGGTGATAAGGCATAAGGATGGGGAACCCGGGGGGGGCGGGGATTGTATGGGAATATTGGGAGAATTGTTTTCAGGGGGGGTTTGATAGATACTGTGGGGGGGGGGGGTAGAGATACATTTATTAGCGTGGGTATGCTGTAGCTCGATCGTTTTAGCCCCCAGAAGGGGTTAGTAATAATAGGTGAGGGTTGGATGTGTATTTTTGATCTAGGGGTGTTATGGGGGATTTGGGTTAGGAGGGGTTGCCAAAAAGGGGGTAGGGGTATTGGAAGTTAAATGAAAAGCTGTTGCAAAAAGAAAAATATAGACAGCTTTAAACTTTTTTTGGGAGGGGTTGGGGGCAAAAGCCCCTGGGAATGGTGATCTGGTTAATGTGGGACTCGGTGGGGGAAATCAGGTATTAAGGTTTTTTAGTATGTAGTGGGGGGGAATATAATGGGTTTAAAAAGTAGGGGTTTCAACTTATCTTGGGGGGCATTGAGGCTTGCTACGAAGTGGGGGGTTTTATTCCCCGGGTGGGAATTTGAGGGATTAAAGGAGAGATTGGGGATTTGAAAAATGAAAGATTTGATGGTCACGCTTTTTGGGGGGTTGGAGGGGTGTTATGGGGTATACCCATCGGCGTGTGTTTTGAAGGACAGCGAAAGAGGAGAGGGGCTATGGAGATGATGGGTTTAACTGTTCATGGGGGGTGGGAGATATAGGGAAGGGCAGGTATGAGTCGAATGAAGGTATGAGTAATATCTTGATGCCTTTTGGTTTGGTCATATGCAAAATGGGGGTATGAATTGCTTTAAGGGAAATGGGGGGTTAGGGAATTTTGGAGCTTTGAGGTCAATAGGAGGACTTTGGAAAAATTAAGAAGGGGAATTTGGAATTAGCATTGAAATTTAGGAAGGCAGGGTTGAGACGGGTTGCTTTTTTTATGTTAAGAACGGAAAAGTATTAGGAAATTTTGTCCAATTGTAAAAAAATTTTAGGAAAGTGGGGCAAGGGGGGGAAAAAGGGGACCGTTTTGAAGGGGTAAAAGGGTGAAGGGTAGAAAATTGGCAAATGTTAAATGGGGGGGATTATAATATTTCAAGGGATTTAAATAAAAATAAAAATTTTGGAAAAAGTAATTTGGGAAGAGGTTGGGGGTACGGGTAGAGGATAAAGGGAGGAGATAGGATTTTTATGGATGGGGGGGAGGGGTGGGGGCTTTTTGGATTGGGGGCTTAGGATAGCGAGAAAAGGGATGATTATGGAGTTTTTTGTGTTGGTTGGGTTTTTCGGGGGGGAAAAATTTTTTCTTGGGCAAAAATTTGTATCTGGGTGCAGTTACGAGAATACGGTTAAGGGGGCGACTAGGGTTGTTAGCATCAGTTTTGGGGGGTTTTTTACAGGGCCCTTGTCGCAAATTTTTTGCATTCTTAGGAACCCTTTTTAGGGCAGTTAGGGGGAGAAAGCGAGAGCGGGGGTTGTTTTGCACGAAAAGGGGGGGCGGGTATAGGGGTTACGTGGATGATCCTGTCTGGTGGGGGGAGGGGGAGGGATTTGCATAAGGTAGGAAGGGTGATAAGTTTTTGGTGAGCTACGGGAGAAAATTAATGTAGTAAAGTCCAAGTATTTGGATCTAGGGGGTAGCTAATAATGGTGAGACGTTGAGGGGGGGTGGGGTGTGGTGGATCGTTGTTGATATTGGGTGTGACTGCGGAATGAAGGGGTCACAAAAGGCAAATTTGAGGCCACCGTGGGTGGGTTTTTTAAAAAAATTGGGAGGGTTTTAGGGCAGGCAAATTTAAATTGCATCAAAGGGGGGGTTTTAGTCACGAATGTCCCGTTGTATACAAATTTTTGGCACATGGTCAATATATCCGTTCGACGGTGGAGGTGCAATGGGTTTCAACTGTAGGTATTATTTATATGGGGGGCGGGGGTTTTTCTGGCTAAATAGAGGGGTGTTTTCATTCCCGTTAGCCAGGGGGGGGGGGGCTTTACCCCTTGAGAACGATGTTGAGTGTGTTTCTGAAAAGGGGGTTTTTGAGGGAGGGGGGGGCAGGGGGGGACCTTGAAAGACTGGCTGGATTTGCAACGTGTGGAGGGGGGGGGGATTTAATTTTGGGGAGGCTATGTTTTCAGTTTTTTCTGGGCGGTAAGGGGCCGAAACAGCTTAAATTGAAGGTTCTTGAGAGGGCGGGGGGGGGGTTGTGGGGGGGGCAAAATTTTAGGGGGGTTCCCAGTATGATGGGGTTTTGTATGGGAAAAGTCTTCAAAAACTATTGTAAAACCAAGTTCAGGGGGTTTTTTGTTTTAAGGTTTTTTTATGGGGGGGTTTGGTGGGGGGTTTAAACCCGGATTTTTCCCGGAGAGTTTTCGGGGGGGAACGCCCCCCCGGGCCCCCGGGCTTGACCGGCCCCCTGGTGGATCACGCCTGATCAAACCCGCTGTTCTGCTGGCTGCACGCAAACCAACTAGACCCACCCGGCTGATCAGGAACTGACTTTAGGTTTTGTCCAGTGCCACTTAAGACTGCCAGGGGGCTTTGGAAAACCCCCTTTGTGTGCTGGGGGCAGTTGAACATCTCGGGCCCCTGCACTTAGTATGGTCTCTTAACGTCAGGACACCCCTGCTTTTCATTTGGGGGGGGGGGGGCATCGTCTGCCAATCTTTTTGCTTTCGTATGAGTGATTTTCGTGTGCAAGTTCGGTACTAGTCCCTTAGGATTTTCCCGGGGTATATAATCTGTACTCCCCTCCGCTTTTCCCGGGGAAAACAGGGTTTTGAAACCTCAAGCGCTCCAGTAATTGAGGTTTTTATCTCCTTTTGCGCGCCCTGAAATTCCTGTACATTTTCAAAATCGGCAAATTTTACCTGCCTTGAAAGGGGCTTTAGGGTGCAGCAATATTCCAGCCTAGATAGAACATGACCCGAAAAGGGTTTTATGGGCTTTGGGCCCCCCTAGTTTTGAAGGTTTCATTATCCTCCCGTCATTTTTCACAGATGCGATTGATACAATGTTATGGTCCTTGAAAGGGAATCCCCCGACATGATCACCCCAGGTCTTTGGGTTGGTGTTTCGCTCTATTTTGTGGCCAAATTTTTTTTGTCTTGATGAAAAAATTTATTTCCCATGTTTACCATATCTGAGTAATTGAATTCTCTCTTTAATTCATATTGTTTTCTGAGCCCCCGAAAGATTTGGTTTATGTCCGCCTGGGGCCTTGCGTGTCTGCAAAGGAAGACACGTCATGCGATTGGGGGCATCGCAAAGGAAACACGGGGCGTGGCTGACATCCTTTTCTTGTCGGATATGAGGATGAGGAACAAGATGGGAGTAGTACTGTGCCCTTTTGGGAAAAAGCTTTTCACCGAGCTTCGGATTTTCTCGTTGACGATACTCTCGTGTTTGTTTTGAGGAAATTAAGATCCCTCGACCACTTTTCCTGTTATTTCCTTTAGCGCGCATTTTGTGCGCTAATACGCCTGGTCCACTTGCGAAGGTTTTTCAAAGTCTGTAATATTCATCGCATTTTTTTGTCTTCTACGCATTAGGACCTTGTCGTAGGACCAGTATTGAGACAGACAGGACGACCTTTTCAAAAACCCCATGTTGCCCGGGGTTGTGTAACTGAGGGGTTTCTAGATGGGTGGTGATCTTCTTCTTAGGCCCCCTTTCAAAGTTTTTTATGATATGGGATGTTAGTGCTATTGGTCTGATTCTTTGCTTTGCTTTCTGCCCCCTTTGGAGGGGGGCTATGTCTGTTTTTTTATTAACTGAGGGACGACCCCCTGTCCATCCCCTCCCTGGGAGGAAAAAGGTCGGATAGGGTTCTTGCAGTCTTAAATAAACACGAGTTCCATGAGTCGGGCCCCGGGGGCAGATGCATGGGATGTCATTTATCGCCTTTCGAATCATTTGGCGTCAGGAAAAACATGGGATAGGCTTGGGTTTTAATCAAATTTTGTGGTCTCTCAAAAAAATTCATTTGATCTTCGACTCTCATTCTGGTTAGGGGCTTGCAAAAAAACAGTCATTTTGGGACTGAGTACTCACTCATTTCCTTTTTTGTCATCTGTTAGGCCCCCATCTTTTTTAAAGTGGGGCCCCCAAAATACTGACGTTTTCTCGATTTTGATTTGGCATAGGAAAAAACTTTGGGTTTCTTTCGATTTCTTTTTGGGCTTTAGTTTTTCCCCGCGATTCCTGACTCCAAAAGGATTCTTTTAGCTTAATTCGAGTTGTATTTCTCTGACCAGTGTCCCCCTGCGCATTTCAGATATTTGACCTCTTTTTCCCCTCTGTTATTTTTTTCCCCGCCTTTAAAGGGGGCGCCCGGTTTTTTTCATTTTACATCTACTCCCCCTTTTTCTTAGAGGAATAAGCCTTGTGATACATCGAGTGCCACCGATTTTAAAACTTTCTGGCATAAGTTTGGGTCTGTGTTGCTGTATATTTTCCCCCAGTTTTTATATGGGTTTTAGGATTGGGTTTTATTTTGGTCCCATTTTATGTTTTTGTTATTGAATTTTGAATTTGGTGAATGCCCCCGAGACTAGTCTCATTATGTCGGTCGGGGGCCCCCACGCATACAGTCGAACCTCAATTATTTGGGAAAAAAACTGAGTATATTGTTTTTGATTGGTGACATTTCTTATCAGATCACCCTTTGGGTTAGGGGAAGATGAGGTTAGTGTATTCTCCGTCTAGTAGGTCTATTTTTTGCTGGTTTAAATTGAATTTTGTGCAGAGTTTTTAAAAGCTGTGTGAGGGGTTGGTTTTCATCAGGTGCCCCCGGGTGTTTTACGAACCAATATTTTTTGCTATATTCCCCCAATTTAGGTGCCTTAATTTGGGAAATCCCCCAGGAGCAAGATTTTGGGGTGAGGAGCGGGAAAAAGTTTTCCAGACAGTTTAAATTTTTAAAAAACCAGCTTTTCCCTGGAATTGCTGGGTTTAATTCCACCCGGGAGGCTTTAGACTCCCAAAATGACTAGGTTTTGGTTCTCGATTTTTGGGCAAAAAATTCCACTACTTTCATTTGAGGTTTAAAAGCATTTCTGTGAAACAAGTGACTCTGAAATTTTACGGCCAAAACCCCCCCCTTTTCCCTTTTCCTTTTGGCACATCTGTATGGGGTTGTAACCTGGGTCCATTTTTCGTTTTCCAAGTGACCCTTTTAGGGGGTTTCCAGGAAAGCCGCGAACTTTGGGCCCTTTGCCCTGCAAGAAGTCCAGGGGATGAAAGGAAATTTTTTTTTTTGTTGCTGGCTTTAAAACCCTGTATTTTTGGGCAAAGAAAAATTTATGGGACTGTGGTATTGTTGGTACTGGGGGGGGATTTTTTTTCCGGCATTATTCTGTTTTCTTTTTTGGGTGGAGGCCATGGGACGGGGTTTCCCACTCCAGGAATGATGGTTTGGTTTTTTGATTTCTCCCTTTTCCCCCTCCCAGTTTTTTTTCCTTCCTGGCCAAAAAACCTCTCCCCCTTGAGTGGCTTTTGGTACCCGGGTTTTTCCCAGGGCCCTGGTTTTTTGAAACTTTTTGCCCCCTTTAGATGGTTCCCTGGCAATTTATTTTATAGCACAGCTTTCCGAAACTGAAGGGGGTTTACACATTTCAGGGGAAAAAGCTTACGGGAAAAGGGATTTTTTTTGCATTTTCCGTTTTCAAAAGGGGCCATGACTTTTTTCAGGGGGGGTAAATATTTTGCTTGCCCCATCTTTTTTTTCCAGATTTCCCATGCCGGAATCCCAATTTGAAAGGGTAGGGTGCACAGGTTGGGTTTTTCCGTTTCCCTTTGGGTTTCTGTACTGAAATTCCCTTTTGGGTTTCATTTTTCCCTTTTTAAACCCCTACCCCTCCCTACCCAAAAATGGAGCTCCCACCATTTTTTTTGGAAATTTAAATCCCAAAATTGCTTTGGATTTCCTCTTGTTTGCTATTTCCTGGGGAAATTTATTTGCAATATTGGTTTTATCTTACTTTGACTACACTTTTTTTCCCTACTAAGGCTCCTGCCCTCTATGAGGTAATTTATATTATTTTTTCCCTGCTTTAAAAATTCCCGACTACCAAAAACAAAATCTCCACTTCACCATTACTGTCTCCCAGGGCCCATTTAACCCACTTCACCATTTCTGTCCCCCGGGGACAGCATCCCCAGCTTCACCATTTACTGCCCTCCCAGGACACCCACTATCAGCCCCACATTTACGATAAAAAGGACATCACCCCCAAAGCCTTAAAAGTTTGGACAAAAATGGCCAGTATAAAGGGCAGTCCCTTTTTCAGCCCAGACTTTTTTAGTTTCCCATCTGTTGTAGAAAGTTTCCGGGGTTTTCTATTAAAGCAGCTTTGATGTTTTTCCCTCTTTTAATACCCTTGTAAATTTTAGTCCACAGATTTTCCTCATTTGGGCATCCCCAAAAACACTTCTCTGTTTTTAATACGGCTTGTAGCTAGTTCTGGGATATCTGCACAAGGAGCGTGACACCAATTTCCACAAAAATGACAATTTATCCATGTGGAAGCCCGTTTTTTTTGACTGACCACAGACTACACACAGCTTCACAATGATTTGAATGGTTGATTTACTGCAATTCTACTAGCAACCTCTTGAATATTATATTAATAACCTTAAATGAAGCTCTAGCTATTTGTATTTCTGTTTCTAACTCTTTTTGTATATTGGACAGCTTACCGTCACGTTCCTGATTTTTAATGTTTGTGTTTATAAGGGCGCCTACAAACCCATCCGTTTACAGTCTGCTTTATTGTCCAACGAAACTGTTTGAAACCAGTCCCGGGTTCGGACCAGTCAAGGGTTCGGACCAGTCAAGGGTTCGGACCAGACAAGGGTTCGGACCAGTCAAGGGTTCGGACCAGTCAAGGGTTCGGACCAGTCGATCTGCTCTGATCAGTGGGTTGTGTTATTTAATAGGAGATTTTTTTTTTTATATTTTATTTATAACATACAATACATTAACAAAAGCATACAGCATGAGAGCATCGACAGACAATATAAATTCATCAATTTCTATACACTGCAATATGCAGTAATATGTCAGGCAGCTGATAGGTGAATACTGCCATATACATAATTCATTACTACAAAATATAACTATTCAAGTAATACAAAATAAAGAATCCTCTTACTCCTTCCCGACTGCTAATTTCAATATCCACACACAATAATTACATGCCGCAAAAATGCAAGCAGTATACCCCCCCCCCTATTTACCCCAGCTCACCAAAATGTAAGCATTTCACCGTTGTTTATTTAACTTATAAACTAACCATACTAAATTAAACTTAAGAACATATTATATTGAAAACAATAACAACTCTACATTAGTGGAAACGCCAGCTGCTGTCCTAATATTATTTATATATACATATGTATATATGCAATAAGATTACAGCATGGAGCATGGACACGGGGGTCGTCCCTCAGTTACTAAAAACAACAGACATAGCCCCACTCCACAAAGGGGGCAGTAAAGCAACAGCAAAGAACTACAGACCAATAGCACTAACATCCCATATCATAAAAATCTTTGAAAGGGTCCTAAGAAGCAAGATCACCACCCATCTAGAAACCCATCAGTTACACAACCCAGGGCAACATGGGTTTAGAACAGGTCGCTCCTGTCTGTCTCAACTACTGGATCACTACGACAAGGTCCTAAATGCACTAGAAGACAAAAAGAATGCAGATGTAATATATACAGACTTTGCAAAAGCCTTCGACAAGTGTGACCATGGCGTAATAGCGCCAAAATGCGCGCTAAAGGAATAACAGGAAAAGTCGGTCGATGGATCTATAATTTCCTCACTAACAGAACACAGAGAGTAGTCGTCAACAGAGTAAAGTCTGAGGCAGCTACGGTGAAAAGCTCTGTTCCACAAGGCACAGTACTAGCTCCCATCTTGTTCCTCATCCTCATATCCGACATAGACAAGGATTGTCAGCCACAGCACCGTGGGCTTCCTTTGCAGATGACACCCGAATCTGCATGACAGTGTCTTCCATTGCAGACACTGCAAGGCTCCAGGTGGACATCAACCAAATCTTTCAGTGGGCTGCAGAAAACAATATGAAGTTCAACGATGAGAAATTTCAATTACTCAGATATGGTAAACATGAGGAAATTAAATCTTCATCAGAGTACAAAACAAATTCTGGCCACAAAATAGAGCGAAACACCAACGTCAAAGACCTGGGAGTGATTATGTCGGAGGATCTCACCTTCAAGGACCATAACATTGTATCAATCGCATCTGCTAGAAAAATTACAGGATGGATAATGAGAACCTTCAAAACTAGGGAGGCCAAGCCCATGATGACACTCTTCAGGTCACTTGTTCTATCTAGGCTGGAATATTGCTGCACTCTAACAGCACCTTTCAAGGCAGGTGAAATTGCCGACCTAGAAAATGTACAGAGAACTTTCACGGCGCGCATAACGGAGATAAAACACCTCAATTACTGGGAGCGCTTGAGGTTTCTAAACCTGTATTCCCTGGAATGCAGGAGGGAGAGATACATGATTATATACACCTGGAAAATCCTAGAGGGACTAGTACCGAACTTGCACACGAAAATCACTCACTACGAAAGCAAAAGACTTGGCAGCGAGCCCACCCCCCCAATGAAAAGCAGGGGGTCCTGCACTTTAAGGACCATAAATAAGTTCAGGGCCCGAGACTGTTCAACTGCCTCCCAGCACAATAAGGGGGATTACCAACAGCCCCCCGGGCGTCTTCAAGCTGGCACGGACAAGCCCCAAAAAGTCAGTTCCTGATCACCCCGGGCTGGGGCTGTACTTGGTTTGCGTGCACCAGCAGAAAACACCCTTTTTGATCGGCGCGTCCCCAGGAGGCCGGTCACAGCCCGGGGCCGCGGGGGCGGTGACCCCAAAACTCCCCCCGGGTAAACTCCAGGAAACAGTAAACAGGTGATTTCAAAAATGCAAAACAACCATTTCTGAAAGAATAGAGAAATTCCAAGGCTTCTGATACTCACTTTATCAGAGTGGTTGTTTTGCAATTTATTATATTATAATATATATATTATTTATATATTATTATATTAAAATATTATATATATATAATATATAAATATAATATACATTAAAAAAGAATTAGTTTACAATGGGAGCAAACCCTATCTTTATTGCTGTCCCATCAGCATCTCAGATTTCCTTTTATACACTACTACGATACCCTTTCCGAAGGCATTAATTAAAAAAATTTTAAATAACTCCCCAAGAACGCATGAACCAGCCTCCCAGCAACCCCAAATTAACAAATCTTCCTCTTGATATATCCCCACCACAGCACCCCAAACCAACATTTTTCTTTTGGCAAGCCCTTTTTGGTACCCCCCCCCTTTTTTTTATCAAATGCTTTACAAAACAATCAAAACCCACTTCCCCCCCCCTCACAACCTAGCAACCCCCCACATTTTTTGGCCCTTAAACCCCTCATAAAAACCCCCCCCTCCCCCCATAATTTCCGTTTCCTATTCATTGTCCAAAAAAAATCCTCGCAAAAAATCGTTTCCTCGTCCCCCCTTTTTCCACCCTTTCATTCCCCACGATATGTACACGAAATCCACCACGATTAAGTACCCCCGTGCCACTTTTCCCCCCCACCCCCCTATTCAAGACTCACACTCTCAACCTGACCCCCTTTTTCCTCCTTCCCCCTGCCCATTTTTCCCCGCCATTCCCTCACACCCCCAAATAATCGCAAAAGTATACCACGGATAGGCTTTTTTCCAACCCCCCACATAACCCACCCCAACCCCCTCAAAACCCCCCGTCTGTTTTGAGGCTGACCAGTGGGCAGTTTCCCGTGTAAAAATTTAAACATGATCTCTCGCACCCGGGGCCCCCAGCTTTAGTTTACCGAACAACTCCATAACGCCCATGCATACATGGGGAAAGCCCCTCAACTGGGGCCGTCCCCTACCCCAATATTCGATAAAACCCCTCCCTTTAATTTGTTGGCTCGCGCCCCCACAAAAAGTGCCCTCAACAAAATCTCACACTCCCTCCATTCCCCCCCACAACTTTCCCCCTCAAAAATCGAAACCCTTTTGCATGCATGTCCCCCTTTGTCCCCCTAATCTTTCCTTTCCCCCCGCAAAAATGCTTTTAAACCCCCCTTCCCCGGTCCAAAAAACCCTAAACCCCCCCTTCCTCCCCGGCAAAGTCACCACCCCCCTCTTCACCATTCACATCCTAGCCCCATAAAAACCCTAAAAACACTTTAAGGTACGAGTAATCCAGCCCTCAGCAATAAAAAAATGCTGCACATACCATCCCTTTACTGACAGCAATACATTAATAACAATCCCCCTTGCAACAGTCAAGTGATAAGGCCAAAACACCCCCAACCGTTTTTCCATGCGTTCCCCATTCTCAACGAATTGCCTCCCTACCTCCCATAGGGCGCTCTAAAACGAAATCCAAAATTTAATAACGGGCCCCTTCCGCCTTCTCACAGTCCCAATAACTCTGTCTCTCCACTCCCCTCCCCCCAATCTTTTTTTTCTCAACTTTTACCCTCCTGTCGCCCCTCCAAACATCCAAACCACCCCCCCCCCAACTCTCCATCTTGTTTCCCCTTTTGGACTAGGGTGTCGTGTCATCCACGTAACCTACCACATGAGCCTAATCAAGCCCCCCCTCGACCCCCCCCCCCACCCCACACTCTGGTCTCAACCAACCTATAAAATGGATCTTGCACACATGCAAAAAATAACTGTGATAGCGGGCAACCCTGCTCAAGCCCCCATCCATGTTCACCACACCTCCCACACGTCCATTATCGAATCTCGCTTTTTTCCCCTTTTTACAACGTTTCAAACCCCCCCCAAATCTCATCCCCCCAAAACCCTTTTTTGCTAAGGGGTCTGCTTAAAAAACCCCCCTTTCCACCTGATCATAAACACCCTGCAATCAATGCCACCCTACCCCCTCCTTCCGGTCCCCTCAAAACTCTCAAAAAACCCCCTTTTGAATTTTCCCGGCCCATGACCATCGACCGTCCCGGCAACCCGGGTTTACCTTTTTTTAAAATAAACATCCCACACCATTTTTAACCATTCCCCCAAAAACTTCGCAAAAACAATTTATAGTCCCCAACATAGATAATCACCCTGAAACCTTAAATGACTCGCCCCTACCCCTTGGGGACAAAACACTAAAACCCCTGACAAATTTTTTCGCCCCCAAATTTTTCCCCCCCTCTTTCATTTTTGAACACATTACTAAAAAAAAACCCTTAACAGATCCCCAAAGTTTTAAGTAAAATTCACTTGGGAGCCCATCAATACTGGTGTTTTGCCTTGCACATGTCTAAAGCCCCCATATTCCCCCCTTTAAAACTCACCCCCAAAAGCTTTCCCCGTCCCTTTTTTCCCCCCGAGCTACGGGCTCCACAGCACACCCCCATCAAGATCCCCCCTATTAACTCCTTTACTTTCCCAAAAATGCCCATACCCCCATCCCCAACATATCCAAAACCCCCATTGTTTTTAACACCTGCCCCTCCCTAACCCTTTTACCTCAGTGTGGCATTCCAAAACTGCTATTGTGGTCGCTGTCCTCCTCTGCTGTTGTCTCCTAACACACATGCCCCATGGCTTTTCCCCCCAAGCATTCCCCACACCGCGCCCCGCACCCCATGAAATCTCCCTCCTGCACCTCTCTTATCCCGCCTTCAGATCATCTATTGCCTCGTTTGGAATACCCCTCCCCTACTCCTTGCTCATGATTGTATCCCATTTTACTTTCAAAAATTTTTAATCCTATTCAGTCCCTTTATACGCTTCCCCCCACCTACTAAAAATACGAAAACCTCTCCTTGGGCCCCAAATGTCCCACCAACGCAAACATTATCAACCCTTTTTTCCCCTCCATTAGCTTCTCCACAGCAAGCAAACCCCCCCTCCACTTCCTCACCTCAAGGAGTCACGTGTTTAAATTTTCCCTAGTTTTCAAAAAACCCCTTTTACTAAGAGTCCCATGCTACCCCCCACCCCCACGCCTGTGATCTGAATAAAATTTCTTCTATGTGTTAAAAGACTCCCCGAAACCCCTTGCTTTTTAAGATCCTATCCGTCTAGTGCATATTCCCCCTTTCATTGTTTCCTTCCCTATTCCACCCCAAAAAACATCTCTACCCCCCAAAATCTCTACACAGGTTCGCAAACTTTGAAAAATATCCCGCCCCCGCTGGCAATCACATCAAATCTCCGTATTTTACAATTCCAATCTCCCCCAATCAATGCAACCCTGGGCAGCACTCTCAAGAAATACACCAGATTATCCCTTACAAATGCCGATTTTACCCTCGCATCGTTCTCCGCCGGAGCATACACTCAACAAAGGACACGCGTTCACGCATCCACCACCCGTCACTTCATTATTCTTCCCTCACCCCCCCCCTCAAATCTTTGCAAAACAAACGGGCTTGCCTCACGAATTAAAACACCTACTCCACCTTTTAAACGTGTTGTTGGAGTTACAAAAGCCCTATATCCATCCACCTCCAGCAATTTTCCTATTTTCAAGTTATGCTCTTGTATAAAGGCAACATCTACCTTGTAACGATACAGCAGTCCTCGCAACCATACACACTTACCACTCTTACATAAACCATTAACATTAATTGTCATACACCTTAGGCCTGCTTACGTTTTCCACCCACTTTTCCCCACCACATTTTTCCGCTGTCCAGTAGCCTCATACACACCGTCCTTGGCACTCACCCCATCCCCTCCACTCCTAACCCCTTGCTGGCGTTTCTTTTTCTCTGTGCCTCTACACACACCTTCAATCCCCGCCTTTTTCCCTGGTCTTTGTGCTGGAGTGAGGACGTCATCCGAGTCAGACGTGACAGCTGCCCGCTTCCTCGACACTTCCTCTTCTGCCATGCTAGTCTCCTGACCTTCCTCATTGTGCACCTCCACCTCTATCACCTCATTCCCCTTCTCACTACTTGGCCAAGCCGACATTACATTCCTTTCTTCAGACCCGCATGCTTCCCCTTGTCCCTGTACCTGGTCTCTCGTCGTTAACTCTGTCAAGGCTTCCTCCGATATAGGGAACATCTCCTGCAAAACTGTCTCAAGCACTACGTCAATTTCTACGTCATTCGGTACGTCCTTGTCCGCTTCGTGCATCACATCCTCTGCAGACGCACTCAATTGCTGCACTGCACCCTCATGCTCCACCTCACGTTGCATTTCCTCCACTTCCTCACTCCACAACCGACCACGCCTACGTCCATCCTGGCGGTTCTGATCTGTCACTGTAGGTCCTCGCCTCGTAATGTCACTCCTTGGTATTCCCTGGCCAGTCCTCCGCCACACACATTCAGCCGCTATGTGATCATAACCATCACACAGTCTACAAGTTCTACTTTGGCCAGCGTAAGTTACGAGTATTTGTGTCCTAAATTCCTCTAAGAACACATACGAAGGTATAGGTTGCCTCAGAGTCATCTTTAGGCTAAAACTACCTTCTGGATAACCCTCATAAGCCCCTGCCGTCCACTTGCCTTGTTGAGCTACGTGTACAGTTCCAAACTTCCCGAACACACTACGTAGGTCAGCTTCATTTGCCTCGAAAGGCACATTACGTAACTTTACATACGTAAATTGACTCGAAACATCGACCATCTTTACCAGGATGCCCTCGTTAACCTCGATAGCAACATCCTGATATTGAGCAAGTAGATCCTCATACACGTGTGATGACAGCAGTTTCACGAACATTCGGTAGTTTCCATTTAAGGCTACACCGTAAAGGTCGCAATCCTCAATCCCATATGTCTCTCGAATAATCAGAGGCAACAACGTTGTTTAAGTAGTTAAGTTTAATATGTTTATTATGCACCCCATACCCATCCTGTGGGCGGTAGTCAAAAGATTACAGAGGTACATAATTGGTCCAGGGACTGGACTCCAAAGTTTTGATAGCTGAGCAAGTTACAGAGGTAATGAACTCACAATTTACAAAGGTAATGAACTCACAATTTACAAAGGTAATGCACAACGTCAACGCCGAATCTTGATTAATTGTACCTCTCAGTAATTCTATGCTGACAGTGTTAATTCTGCGTCGCACCCCAACCACCATTGTGACAGCCTGGCTAGCACTTGCGCCTGTCAGAGAGGAGTAGCAAACGTCCACCCTCACCGGCAGCTGGGCGAGGAATGACGTTATTTATATTCTTGTTGCGAGTTTTACTGAAGGTAAGGGATCCAAAACAGCTTAAATTGAAGGTTCTTGAGAGGGTGGGGGGTGGGTCTGTGGTGGCGGCAGTTGAGGGGGCATACCCTATGTATGCATGGGGTTCTGTATGGAAATGTCTTCAACAACTACATGTAAAACCAAGTGTCAGGGAGGTTATGTTTAGGTTTTTACATGGGATCTTGCCGTCTGGGGTTGTGTTATTTAATAGGAGATTAAGGGAGGGTGGGGAGTGCAAAGCGTGTGGGATGTCCGGAAACTATATTTCATGCTGTGTACTTTTGTACTTGTTTAGAAGATGTGAGGGTCTGGCTAAGTAGAGTAGTTAGGTTAGTGGGTGGGGAAGGATTACAGGTGTTGCGGGTGTTAAGTTTAGATATAGGTGGGTGGAGTCTGCAGGTGGTGAATGTGGTTGCGTATGTGGTTACTGATTTTATTTATATATCTTGGGCAATGAGGGAGGTGGGAGTCGAGGAAAGGATAAAAGTGTTAGGGGCCACGATGTATAGAACAAAGTGCCGCAATAGGGATCTTTATGGGGGAAGATGGGAGACAGCATTTACTGAAGGTTATCGTAGATTTAGGTTGAAGGATTTAAGAGATTTAAGTATAAAGTAAGGGGTAGTGGTGGGCTAGTTTCTTGAGTATGGAAATGTGTATAGATGTTAGCGTGTGTGGTATGTTTGGTAATATAATAAATAAGCTTCTGTTGTGATGTGAGTTTGGTCTGGGTAGTTGTGTAAGATATGTTTTTCACATTGTTTTTAAGAAGGTATTGAATATAATATGTAAGTAGTGTTGTTGCACTACATTATTGTGTGTATAATGTGTGAGAGGGTACATCTCACAGTATTTGTGTGTTTGATGGTTTGAGGTGACACAAGGCATGATCTAAGTATGTCTGGATTCTCCTTTTGTCCTCAAAGGTGTTATACAAAGATAGTACTGTGGTGTATGTGATGTGTAGGTTTATATGTATTCAACACATGCTTGTTGTATGTTCCCTTTTCGTTACTTTGTTTCAATTGCCATTTCAATGTACTTTGTATAGCATTATACAACGGCATTATTTTAGGTAAATAATAAGTGTAACATATTTTGTGGGAGCTGGAGTGGTTACTGATGTGCAGTAACGGTATACGTCTTGTGTATTAATATCAATTGTGATGTTAGGATAGCAGTAGGCTTTTATAACTATTGTCGAGTAGTTATTTAAAAGAACAATGATGTGTTGTTAAGCAATATGGTGAAATGGGTTTTAAAAGGGGGGGGTAAGTTAACTGTCTGAATTTACTGAATGCAGTTTTTCAGTGAGTATATTGTAATTAGCGGTTTGGATCGGGTAAGAGGATTGTTTTTATTTTGTATTAATTTACACAGTCTTATATTGTTTTTAATGGAATTAAATCTAATGGCATAATAAATCTATAAGTTGAGTGAAGAGTATATATTTGACATTTACTGAATAGGTCATTGTTTTGCTGACATGCTCTAAAATTGTATAAGCTTGTATATAGTATAAGGGTTCAGGGATAAAAACTATACAAGGGACGAGAGAAATTTTGTGTAAGGGCACAGCAAAACGTACAGTATGTTTAGATATGAAGAACTTATATTGGCTATGTATAACCCGATATATATATGTATTGTCTGTTTTTAATAAAATATAAAAAAAACTTGTGGCTAGGCCTGGGCACAGTTGGTCCCAAAGATGAGGGGGTACTTGTGCCTCCTCCCATGGGAGACTTAGGTCTCAGACACTCCCTAAAGAGGGAGCCAAAGCCGGGCCACCACTTGGAAAAGGCCCGGGCCGGGAGAATACCGGCTAATCTTTAATAATAATAATAATAATAATAATAATAATAATAATAATAACCAAAGGCCTAGCTTCTCCCTACGAACCCCGTGAGGGCGGGGAATGTGGCTTGGCCTGGGGATAGTTGGTCCCAAAGATGAGGGGGTACTTATACTTCCTCCCATGGGAGACTTAGGTCTCGAGACACTCCCCAGATAGGGAGCCAAGGCCGGGTCACCACTACTTGGAAAAGACCCGGGCCGGGAGAATACCGGCGAATAAAAAAAAAAAAAAAAAAAAAAGGATAGTCAGTGCTTCATCGAGGACTCTAACTTATTTCCATTATGGTCCTCAATCTTGACACCCAGGATGCGACCCACACCAGTCGACTAACACCCAGGTACCTATTTGCTCATCCTGGAGTTTACCTGGAGAGAGTTTCGGGGGTCAACGCCCCCGCGGCCCGGTCTGTGACCAGGCCTCCTGGTGGATCAGCGCCTGATCAACCAGGCTGTTGCTGCTGGCTGCACGCAAACCAACGTACGAGCCACAGCCCGGCTGATCAGGAACTGACTTTAGGTGCTTGTCCAGTGCCTGCTTGAAGACTGCCAGGGGTCTGTTGGTAATCCCCCTTATGTGTGCTGGGAGGCAGTTGAACAGTCTCGGGCCCCTGACACTTATTGTATGGTCTCTTAACGTGCTAGTGACACCCCTGCTTTTCATTGGGGGATGGTGCATCGTCTGCCAAGTCTTTTGCTTTCGTAGTGAGTGATTTCGTGTGCAAGTTCGGTACTAGTCCCTCTAGGATTTTCCAGGTGTTATAATCATGTACCTCCCTCCTGCTTTTCCAGGGAATACAGGTTTAGAAACCTCAAGCGCTCCAGTAATTGAGGTGTTTTATCTCCTTTATGCGCGCTGTGAAAGTTCTCTGTACTTTTTTCTAGGTCGGCAATTTCACCTGCCTTGAAAGGTGCGTTAGAGTGCAGCAATATTCCACCTAGATAGAACAAGTGACCTGAAGATGTCATCATGGGCTTGGCCTCCCTAGTTTTAAAAGGTTCTCATTATCCATCCTGTCATTTTTCTAGCGATGCGATTGATACAATTTTATGGTCCTTGAAGGTGAGATCCTCCGACATGATCACTCCCAGGTCTTTGACTTTGGGGTGTTTCGCTCTATTTCGTGGCCAAAATTTTGTTTTGTACTCTGATGAAGTTTTAATTTCCTCATGTTTACCTATCTGAGTAATTGAAATTTCTCATCGTTAACTTCATATTGTTTTCTGCAGCCCACTGAAAGATTTGGTTGATGTCCGCCTGGAGCCTTGCAGTGTCTGCAATGGAAGACACTGTCATGCAGATTCGGGTGTCATCTGCAAAGGAAGACACGGTGCTGTGGCTGACATCCTTGTCTATGTCGATATGAGGATGAGAAACAAGAGGGGAGCTAGTACTGTGCCTTGTGGAACAGAGCTTTTCAAACCCTAGCTGCCTCGGACTTTACTCTGTTGACGACTACTCTCTGTGTTCTGTTAGTGAGGAAATTATAGATCCATCGACCGACTTTTCCTGTTATTCCTTTAGCGCGCATTTTGTGCGCTATTACGCCATGGTCACACTTGTCGAAGGCTTTTGCAAAGTCTGTATATATTACATCTGCATTCTTTTTGTCTTCTAGTGCATTTAGGACCTGTCGTAGTGATCCAGTAGCTGAGACAGACAGGAGCGACCTGTTCTAAACCCATGTTGCCCTGGGTTGTGTAACTGATGGGTTTCTAGATGGGTGGTGATCTTGCTTCTTAGGACCCTTTCAAAGATTTTTATGATATGGAATGTTAGTGCTATTGGTCTGTAGTTCTTTGCTGTTGCTTTACTGCCCCCTTTGTGGAGTGGGGCTATGTCTGTTGTTTTTAGTAACTGAGGGACGACCCCCGTGTCCATGCTCCCTCTCCATAGGATGGAAAAGGCTCGTGATAGGGGCTTCTTGCAGTTCTTGATGAACACAGAGTTCCATGAGTCTGGCCCTGGGGCAGAGTGCATGGGCATGTCAGTAGTGAAGAAAGCGGCTGGAGCATCCCTTCCGGAAAAAGGCATGCGGCTGGAGCATCCCTTCCGGTTTAGCCGTGCGGCAGAGACATCCCTTCCGGTCTAGGACCAGCAGCTGGAGGGTCACCTTTTCACACCTAGGTGTTACTTCCGGTTTTGACCATGACCTCGCCCTCGAGACTACCTCACCCTTGACCCCCCAACCAATACCCCCGCCACGACCCCCCCCCCCCCCTTCGCGACCCCGCCGTCGCGCCGCGCCCCCCGCCCGCGCGCCCGCCCGTGCGCCCGCCCGCGCGCCCGCCCGCGCGCCCGCCCGCGCGCCCGCCCGCGCGCCCGCCCGCCGCCCGCCCCGCGCGCCCTTCGCGACCCCGCCCGCGCCTTCTGCTGCGCCTTCTGCAGCGTCATCCGGATCGCCCCCGCGCCTCGAATTTTTTTTCTTATGATCTCCTTGGATCAAGGTTTTTGGATTCTCCCCTATGGGGTTTCGAATTTTTTTTGAATTTCATTTTCTTGTGCTCTCCATCTCCTCGGATCAAGTTTTTTTTTTTGGATTCCCCCCCTATGGGGGTTTCGAAATTCTTATGATCTCCTTGGATTGCCCCTCCCACTTTCACTCCCCAACCCCAAAAATTTCTCAATATCAAAGTCTCCACTTCCTCGGATCCCCCTCCCACTTTCACCCCCCAACCCAAAAAATTTCTCGATAATACAAGTTTTTGGATTCCCCCCCTATAGGGTTTTCGAAATTCTCCATCTCCTCGGATCAAGTTTTTTGGATTCCTCCCTATGGGGGTTTCGAAATTCTCCATCTCCTCGGATCAAATTTTCTCGATAATACCAAGACTCCATCTCCTCAGATCAAATTTTTTGGATCCCCCTATGGGGGGTTTCGAAAGTCTCCATCTCCTTGGATCAAGGGTTTTGAATTTCTCCAATTCCTTGGATCAAATTTTTGGGTACCCCTCCTTTCACCCCAAAATTTCTCGATAATACCAAGACTCCATCTCCTTGGATCAAGGTTTTTTGGATTCCCCCCTCTGGGGGTAAAGCATTCAAATGAACTCCTCCTATGGGGGCATGCTTACTACAGGTCTAATGAAGGGTGTTTACTCGGCGGTCAGTGACGTCAGTATTCCTCTCATTAAGTTAAATGAACTAAAAAGGACCACGCGCACACAGGTTGAATCTTGTATACCCTTTTAGTTAATAAGGGGCCATAGTAGTGACGTCACACATACAAGCTGAATCATGTCGATCCTTTTAGTTCATTCAAGTTAATAAGGGGACACAGTACATCAGAAAGGCACATTTTTTCGTTAATACCCACAAAATCCAAAAAAATTTC
>NC_069410.1:72708728-72723728 GCF_026875155.1 Cherax quadricarinatus
ACTCTTGGAATGGGGGGGTTTTTTGGAACTAGCCCCTTTTTAAAAAAGTTTTTTTTTGGTTTATTAAAATTTTTTGGTTTTTTAAAATTTTGGGGGTATTCCAATCCCAAAAATTTTTTTAAAAAAGGGGGTTATTAAGTTAATGGTGATTTAAAAAAACCCCGGAAAGGGATTTTTTTTGTTAAAAAAAAATTTTAATTATATCAAACACAACCCAGTGTTATAGTTCTTATACGTAGAAATAAAAGTAATATGTGATGGTGGTGTAGGGGTGGAGGGGTATGTGGATTAATTGTTAGAAATGGACGGTTGGTAGTAGTGGTAGTGGGTTATATGGTGATGGTGTAGTAGTGGTGATGGTTGGTAGTAGTGGTGTTGGTGTTTTAATTAGTAGTGATGGTGGTAGTAGTGGTGTGTGGTAGTAGTGGTGTTGTGGTAGTAGTGGTGATGGTGGTAGTGGTGAGGGTGGTAAAGTAGTGAGGTGGTAGTAGTGGTGATGGTGGTAGTAGTGGTGATGGTGGTAGTAGTAGTGATGGTGGTAGTAGTGGTGATGGTGGTAGTAGTGGTGATGGTGGTAGTAGTAGTGATGGTGGTAGTAGTGGTGATGGCGGTAACCTCCCTAATTAATTTGATGGATTACATGAGAACTGAAATGTCGATAGAGAACCTCATAATAATGGTAACCCTAGACTTACAAAAGACCTTCGATACTTTCAACCGCAATATACTTTGTAAGAAACGTCAAACTATCGGCATAGGTTCCATAGACTGGTTTAAGTCCTATCTTAGCAATAGGAAACAAACTGTCAAATCAACAAAACAGAATCAGAACCCCTGCCGATAGCATGTAGAGTTCCCCAAGGTAGTATTCTGGGTTCCTTATTATTCTTATGTTATGCAAATGACATGCATATCAGTGTCAAATGCAAACTGCTATTATATGCGGATGATAGTGCTCTGTTAGAGTCAGGTAAGACCTACAAGATATATCTAATGTAATAACACTAGAACTGGAGTCCTGCAGCAAATGGTTAGTAGACAACAAACTATCGTTAATCCTCGGGAAAACGGAAGCTATACTCTTTGGCACAAAAAAACTGAGAAGGGTAAATAATTTTAATGTCCGTTGTAATGGGGAACTCATTACTTCAGTTTCCTCAGTAAAATATTTGAGAATCCCCTTTGACCCATGCATGTCAGGCGAACTGATTTGGGAAACAGATGAAGTTTCCCCACAGACAAGCACGCTGTCTACCTCGCTTGCTTTCATGGTACTCTGCCTTGACAAAAAACTGAAAGATGAACTGCAAATCACCCAAACAAAATGGTAAGATTCATGGTGGACCTGCGTCCCAAGAGAAAAATGTAGGCCAGGATGAATTACAACAGTTGGATATGCTGAATGTTGAAGCAAGTTTTTAAAATTGCTCACAATGTGAGCTGCTAATTTTGTCAAGGCAATCATAGTACTAGAGAGTGAGAGTACAACTTTGTAGTAGCCACAGTCAGTAGCCAGGCTTCAAAAAACCCTTTTATTGTACAGCAATAAAGGAATGGAACAGATTGCCTGCACATGTCAAAGCCAGTCATAGTGTGAACCAGTTCAAGAAGACAGCCAAAATATGCCTCATGAATGTAGCGACAGAAAGGGAGGAGAATTATTTTTTTTTTAGATAACACGTGTAAATGTAAATAACTCTTTTTCTTATTCCTATAAATCCTTTTATTATAAAAAAAGATATTAAAACCCCTTTTTAAATTTTAAAAAGGTTTAAAAGGACCCAATGGAAATAATCACTCTGTTACATTTTGGGATTTGCTGCAGTTTCAGGACGTTAGTCCCTTGCAGCTAAGAAAGAGTAAGAGGTGTATGTGACAAGTGGCCGATGAGGGCCTTGTACCGGTGTAGTTATTAGTGTGTGGGGGGAGCCTTTGAGCTTGTATATCCGCCCAAGGGCGGTACTTCTCTAGAAGTTTATAAACAAATAACCCCGCACATAAAAGAGAGAAGCTTACGACGACGTTTTTCGTCCGACTTCGACCATTGACAAAGTCCACACGTTTATGTAGGAGTGAAGTCTGAGAATTGGAGTCAAGGTTAACTCTAGGACCATGATATTTGCGTGTTCCGTGGAATGGTGTTTTCTGTATGGTGGTTTTCTGAGTTCGACAGGTAGTGTGGGCTTCTTTCATTAAACCCCATTTTGCTGACAAGTCCACTCGAAAATATATAACACATTCACTTCTTTTTCCCATAGTCCCCTCCCTCTAATAAAATTCTGGTATCCAATCTTTCATTTCCCAATCTTTTGGTATCCCTTCCTCTTGCTCTTTTCCTAGTGCTCACTTTTAATTGTCCTTCTTTTAACGTAATCCCCCCCCCTGCAACTTCTATCATAATCTCCCAAAAGAACAGTGTCATCGCAAAAACACCTGTGAACCATACTACTACCTCTTTGTTAGATTCTTTATCCTTTAATCTCACACTTCTTGCCACCACCCGAACATTCACATTCTACAACTTCATCTATAAATATATTTAACAACCATGGTACCATCAAGCATCCTTCTTATGACCTACTTTTAACTGGGAATAACTCCTGTTTTGTCTCCTACATACCCTACCTGAACGCCACTATCCTCATAAAAACTCGTAGCCTTTTTTCAGTAACTTGAACATCTGCCACATAGCTCCCCTATCCACGCCTATCATATGCCTTTTTCAAAATTCATAAGAGCAACGAAAACCTCCGTTTTACCCTTATCTATATACCGTTCACTTATATCTTCACTGTAAATTACTTGGTCTACATCCCCCGTACCACCTTCCTAAAGCCTCCTGTTTTATCTGCGAATCCAACTCTCTGCTTACTCTTAATTCTTTCATTAATAACTCTACATACACTTTAACCAGGTATACTGAACAGACTTATTCCACCTATAATTTCTGCACTCTCTTTTGTCCTCTTTATGCCTTTATACAGATGGACTTTGCATGCTCTCCAACCACTCGCAATGTGTACCTTACCCTCTTCCATACATTTATTAAAATAATTGCACCATACCACGGTCCAAAACTATATTCCCCACCTGCCTTTTAAATTTCTATCTTATTCCATCAATCCCAGCTGCCTTACTTGTACCTTCCCATTTCATTTTACCCACTGCCTTACACGAACTTTCCCCACAACTCACAATGGCTCTTCTTTACTCCACAAGATGTAATTCCTCCTTACCCTATACACGATAGTACAGCTTCCCTGTCTTCATCAACATTTAAAAGTGCAGGCAATGTACTCCCAATTTCCAGAACTCCGGCTTGTAAAAATAACCGGTTCTCTCAATCACTTCACTAAATATTACCCTACGTCACACTTCCAACAGCTTAGTCAGGTCCCAAAAACCAATCGTCTCCATTCACTCCTATTTAACACGCTCAGGCAACGCTTTGCGGAAGTCCAAAGCCTCCCTCCTCGCCCACAAAACCTCCTTTACTCCACCCTTCAACCATTTCGAGGACGAGCCCTGTCTAACCTTTTCCATGTAATTCTACATGATCCATTGGAACGCTAGGTTTTGGTCCAGTGTTGTGAGAATGGTATAGCACTGCATAACCTTGTTCACAAGGTTCGTAGGTTCGAGTCTCCTTCAGCCAGAAATCAGTGTTTGTGTATATTTCGCCTGCCATTGCGAATTCCTTGCATATAGTATATATATATATATATATAAATATAAATATATAAAATATATATATATATATATATATATATATATATATATATATATAAATTGTCTGCCGAATACGTAAAAACTGGTCACATTAGCAAAAACCATTAATTAAGTCCTTTCTGAAATTTTCTCTTATACGTTTTTAAAGATATAATTTTATTTTTCATTAATGTTATGTAAAAAATTTTTAATTTTGCAACAAAAGAACTTAGAAAACTTACCTAACCTTTATTATAACAAGAGCAATTTATTTTAAGCCTAAACCCAACTAATTTATATTAATAATATGTTTACAGTAATTTAGTACTAAACACAAACACCAATCAAATATATTTTATTTAGTTTAGGTTCAAATGTTTTTGGCGAAATTATTGCATACACAAATTTTCCATTGTTCTAATATGGCAAGATAGCGAGTTGCTATTTTAAGCCAAGATGCAAGTTCTTGCCTATACCGGCACGATATAATAATATATATATAATATATATTATATATAATATATATATATATATATATAATATATAAATATATATATAATGTGTCCGTGCCGAATATGTAAAACTGGTCAATTCGCAAAACTCATTAAAATTAAATCTTTCTAAAATTTTCTCTTATACGTTTATAGATATATTTTTTCATTAATGTTGATGTAAAATTTGTATATTTTCAACAAAGTAACTAGAAAAACTTACCTAACTTATTATAACAGAACAATTTATATAAGCCTAACCCAACAAAAAATATGTTAGATTTGTTTTACAATAATTTTAATACTAAATAAACACAGTGAAAAATATTTCTTTCGTTAGGTTCAGAATGTTTTTGGCGAAAATATGCATACACAAATTTTCACTTGTTCTATATGGCAAGATGAGCGTTGCTATTTAAACCAAGATGGCAAGTTTTTCTGCCTATTCGCACGACATATATATATATATATATATAAATATATATATATAATAGTATACATATATATATATATATATATATATATATGTAGAATTACCGACAATATATTAAGTAAGAGGACACCAAAACAACTAAAGAGACATTTTTGTTGTGGCAACGTTTCGCTCTCCCAAGAGCTTCATCAAGCCTGGAGAGCGACACGTTGCCATAATACAATGTCACATTAGTTTCATTTGTGTCCTTGTATTAACACAGTATATCTGAATGAAACAAGTACAATGGAGAATTTTAAGTAAATGTTGTTGGGAACACAGACGGGAAGTATCGAGCGGTAAACAGGATAGATGCTGTGGTTCTAACCAGACTATGATCTATAAATGCACATCAATAATCATACATTCTAGTGTTTTAGTAATTGAGATGGAATAGTAGAAATAACCTTATTGCGTCAGTGTTCAAGCTGCAATTTGAGTAGCAATATAATTTCAGCACAGTAAATTGCTCCTAAGTCGCTTGCAACTTCCCTGTGGACATTAAATAGTAATCAAACCATACCCGCCCGGGATTAACCCGCGGTCATGTGTTAGGAGAGTCTCAAAACTCCAGGCCGTACGCAATCGAGTCATACGATTTTCGTGAGTTCGTCTTAAATAGTAATGCATGTAAATAATATATCACATGTTTTTGAGTGTTTCAAAATAAATTCATACATATCTGGATTTCTGGAGTTTTATCTGGAGAGAGTTCCGGGGGACAACGCCCCGCGGCCCTGGTCTGTGGACCAAGGCCTCCCTTAGTGTCAGTGTCCCAGGATGCACCCCGAACTAGTCGACTAACACCCAGGTACCCATTTTACTGATGGGGAACATAGACAACAGGTTGAAAGAAACACGTCCAATGTTTCTACTCTGGCTGGGAATCGAACCCAGGCCCTCACCGTGTGAAGCGAGAGCGTTAACCACCAGGCCATGGGTGTACCTTCAAAGTAGATAAGTAGATACTTATCAACCTATCGGTTTTTTATACGATTTTAAAATTCACCTTCAAAGTAGCCGTAGACCGAGTTGGAGTCCTTAGTGAGGTTGAAGGAAGGTGAGGGACCAACCTGGGTGTGAAGACACTCACATTTACTTCCATTCTGTACAGCTGTCCATGCCAAGCACTCGTCCATGCCAAGCACTCGTCCATGCCAAGCACTCGTCCATGCCAAGCACTCGTCCATGCCAAGCACTCGTCCATGCCAAGCACTCGTCCATGCCAAGCACTCGTCCATGCCAAGCACTCGTCCATGCCAAGCACTCGTCCATGCCAAGCACTCGTCCATGCCAAGCACTCGTCCATGCCAAGCACTCGTCCATGCCAAGCACTCGTCCATGCCAAGCACTCGTCCATCGCCAAGCACTCGTCCATGCCAAGCACTCGTCCATGCCAAGCACTCGTCCATGCCAAGCACTCGTCCATGCCAAGCACTCGTACATTGCCAAGCACTCGCCATCCAACAACCGTTCCATCCAAGCACTTCGTCCATGCCAAGCACCGTCCATGCCAAGCACAACTACATCTGTCGCTCCATGCCAAGCACTTTTCGACCATCGCTAGCACTCGTCCATGCCAAGCTCTTCTTCGCCTGCCAAGGCGACTCGTCCATGCCAAGCACTCGTCCATGCCAAGCACTACGTCCATGCCAAGCAACCTCTCCTTAGCCTAAGCACTCGTCCATGCCAAGCACTCTCCATGCCAAATCACTCGTCATGCCAAGCACTTCGTTCCATCGCTAACACTCGTCCATGCCAAGCACTTCCGTCCATGCAAGCACTCGTCCATGCAAGCAACTCGTCCATCGCTAAGCCTCGTCCATGCCAAGCACGTCGTCCATGCCAAGGCACCGTCCATGCCAAGCCACTCGTCATGCCAGAGCACTACGTTCCATGCCAAGCACATCGTCCATCGCTAAGCACACGTCCATGCCAAGCACTCGTCATTGCCGGGAAAGCACTCGTCCATGCCAAGCACTCGTTCCATCGCTAAGCACTCGTCCATGCATTGCCAAGCAAATCGTCCATGCCAAGCACGTCCGTGCCAAGAGCAACTTCGTCCATGCCAATCACTCGTTTCTCATCGCTAAGCAGATTAGACTTACAAGTACCTGAAAAGAAAGGGAAAAATATTTATTATATCAGTTTAACGTCTTATCACTTTGGTTTCCAGTCAACGGTATGTGCTTTTTTTGTTGGGAGTTATTCGTTCATCATAAGTGAAAGTTATCCTGCAGCTAGTTCATGATGTACCAGATGCTGCACACTCTGGTAGTTCATGATGTACCAGTGCTGCACACATCCTGGTAGTTCATGATTACCAGATGCTGCCCACCTCTGGTAGTTCATGAAGTAACCAATTGCTGCACACTCTGGTATTACCATGAAGTACCAGATTGCTGCACACACTGGTAGTTCATGAGTACCAATGCTGCACCACTCTGGTTAGTTCATGATGTACCAGATTGCTGCACACTCTGGGTAAGTTCATGATGTACCAGATGAGCCCCCTGCACACTCTGGTAGTTCATGATGTACCAGATGCTGCACGACTCTGGTAGTTCATGGATAGTAGCCAATGCTGCACACTCTGGTAGATAAGATGTACCAGATGCTGCAACACACTGGTTATGTTCATGATGTACCAGATGCTGCACACCTGTAGTTCATGATGTACCAGATGCTGCACACTCTGGTAGTTCATTGATGTACCAGATGCTGCACACTCTGGTAGTTCAGAATGTACCAGATGCTGCACACTCAGGAAGTTCATGATGTACCAGATGCTGCCACTCTGGTAAGTTCATGTGTAACAGATGCTGCACTACTCTGGTAGTTCATGATGTACCAGATCTGCAACACTCTGGTGAGTTCCATGATGTACCAGATCTGCACACTCTGGTAAGTCCATGATGTAGCCAGATGCAGCACACTCTGTAGTTCATGATGTTACCATATCTGCACACACTGGAGATCATGATGTACCAGATTCCTGCACACTCTGGTTTTTAAAAAAAGTTCATGAATGTACCAGATGCTGCACCACTCTGTAAGTTCATGATGTACCAGATGCTGCACACTCTGGTAGTTTTCATGATGTACCAGATGCTGCACACTCTGGTATTGCATGATGTACCAGATGCTGCACACTCTGGTAGTTTCATGATGTACCAGATGCTGCACACTCTGGTAGTTCATGATGTAACCAGATGCTGCAACACTGGTTAGTTCATGATGTACCAGATCTGCACACTCTGGTAGTTCACATGATGTACAGATGCTGCACACACATGTAGTTCATGATGAGACCAGAGCTGCACACTCTGGGTTCATGTAATGTACCCAGATGCTGCACCACACTGGTAGTTCATGATGTACCATATGCCTGCACACTCTGGTAGTTATGATGTACCAGATGCTGCAACCTTCTGGTAGTTCATGATGTACCAAGTCTGCACACCACAACCCTGGTAGTTCATGATGTACCAGAGTGCTGCACACTCTGGTAGTTCATGATGTACCAGATGCTGCACAACTCGGTAGTTTCATGATGTACCAGATGCTGCACACTCTGGTAAGTTCATGATGACTCAATGCATGCAACACCTCTGTAGTTCATGATGTACAATGGCCTGCACACTCTGGAAGTTCATGATGCACCAGATGCTGCACACTCGGTAGTTCATGATGTAACCCAATTGCGCAACACTTCTGGTTAGTTCATGATGTACCAGATGCATGCACACGCTGGTAGTCATGATGTACCAGATGCCTGCACACTCTGTAGTTCATGATGTACCAGATGCTGCAACACTCTGGTAGTTCATGATGTAACCAGATGCTGCACCTCTGGTAGTTCATGATGTACCAGATGCTGCACACTCTGGTAGTTCATGATGAACCAAGATGCTGCACACTTCTCTGGTAGTTCATGATGTACCAGAATGCTGCACACTCTGGTAGTACATGATGTACCAGATGCTGCACACTCTGGTAGTTCTTGATGTACCAGATGCTGCACACTCTGGTAGTTCCATGATGTACCAGATCTGCACACTCTGGTAGTTCATGAGTACCAGATCTGCAACACATCTGGTAGTTCATGATGTACCAGATGCCTGCACACTCTGGTAAGTCTCATGATGTACCAATGCTGCAGCACACTCTGGTAGTCATGATGTACCAGTATGCTGCTACCACTCTGGATTCATGATGTACCAGATGCTGCACACTCTGGTAGTTCATGATGTACCAATGCTGCACACTCTGGTAGATCATGATGTACCAGATGCTGCACACTCTGGTAGTCATGATGTTACCAGATTGGCTGCACACTCTTGTAGTTCATATGTACCAGAATGCTGCATCATAGGACTCTGGTAGTTCAGATGTAACCAGATGCTGCAACTCTCTGGTAGTTCATATGTACCATATGTCTGCACACTCTGGTAGTTCAATGATGTACCAGATGCTGCACATACTGGTAGTTCATGATGTACCAATGCTGCACACTCTGGTATTTCATGATGTACCAGATGCTGCACACACCTGGGTTTCATGATGTACCAGATGCGTGCACCTCTGGTAGTTCATATGTACCAGATGCTGCACACTCTGGTAGTTCATGATGTATCAGATGCTGCACACTCTGGTTAGTTCATGATGTACCAAATGCTGCACCCTCTGGTATTCATGATGTACCAGATGCTGCTCCCTGGTAGTTCATGATGTACCAGGATCTGCACCAACTCTGGTAGTTCATGATGTACCAATGCTGCACACTCTGGTAGTTCATGATGTACCCAACGCTCACACACTGGTAGTTCATGATGAACCAGATGCTGCAACACTCTGGTAGTTCATGATGTACCAGATGCTGCACCTCTGTTAGTTCATGATGTACCCAGATGCTGTCACACTCTGGAAAAGTTCCATGATGTACCAATGCTGCACACTCTGGTAGTTCATGATGTACCAGATGCCCTGCACACACTGGTATTCATGATGTACCAATGCTGCACACTCTGGTAGTTCATGAGTACCAGATGCTGCACACTCGGTAGTTTCATGATGTACCAGTGCTGCACAACACTGGTAGTTCATGATGTACCAATGCGCACACTCTGTATTCATGATGTACCAGATGCTGCACACTCTGGTAGTTTCATGATGTACCAGATGCTGCAACACTCGGGTAGTGTTTCATGAATGTTACCTAAAGCTGCACACGTCTGGTATTTCATGAGTACAAGATGCTGCACACTCTGGTAGTTCCATGATGTAACCAGAAGCTGTACACACTCTGGTAGTTTCATGATGTACCAGATGCTGCACACACTGGTAGTTCATGATGTACCAGATGCTGCCACACTCTGGTAGTTCATGATGTACTAATGCTGCACACTCTGGTAGTTCAGATGTACCAGATGCTGCACACTCTGGTAGTTCATGATGTACCAATGCTGCACACTCGGTAGTTCATGAGATGTACCAGATGCTGCACACTCTGGTAGTTCAATGATGACCAGATGCTGCACACTCTGGTAGTTCATGATGTACCAGATGCTGCCACAACTCTGGTAGTTCATTGATGTACCCGAGATGCCTGCACACTCTGGTATTCATGATTGTACCAGATGCTGCACACTCTGTAGTTTTCATGATGTACAGATGCTGCACACTCCTGGTAGTTTCATGATGTACCAGATCTGCAACACTCTGGTATTTCATGATGTACCAGATGCTGCACACTCTGTAGTTTCATGATGTACCAGATGCTGCCACACACTGGTAGTTCATGATGTACCAGATTGCTGCCACTCTGGTATTCATATTTACCAGTTGCTGCACACTCTGGAGTTCATGATGTACCAATGCTGCACACTCTGTAGTTCAATGATGACCAATGCCACACTCTGGTAGTTCAGATGTACCAATGCTGCACACTCTGGTAGTTTCATGATGTACAGATGCTGCACACTCTGTAGTTCATGATGTACCAATGCTGCACACACTGGTAGTTCAGATGTACCCAGATGCTGCACACACCTGGTAGTTCATGATGTACCAGAAATGCTGCACACTCTGGTAATTCATGATGTTACCAATGCTGTCACACTCTGGTAGTTCATGATTTGCCAGATGCTTGCACACTCTGGTAGTGTCATGATGTAACCATATGCGCACACTCTGGTAGTTCATGATGACCAGAGCGCACACTCTGGTAGTTCATGATGTACCAATGCTGCACACTCTGGAAGTTTCATGATGGTACCAGATGCTGCACACTCTGGTAGTTCATGAATGTACCAGATGCTGCACACTCTGGTAGTTCAATGAATGTACCAGATGCTGCACACCTGGTAGTTCATGATGTACCAGAATGCTGCACAACTCTTGGTAGTTTCATGATGTACCAATGCTGCACACACTGGTAGTTCATGATGTACCAATGCTGCACACTCTGGTAGTTATGATGTACCAGATGCTGCACACTCTGGTATTCATGATGTACCAGATGCTGCACACTCTGGTAGTTCATGATGTACCAGATGCTGCACACATCTGTAGTTCATGAGTACCAGATCTGCACCTCATGGAGTTCCATGATGTACCAGAATGCTGCACACTCTGGTAATTTCATGATGTATCCAGATGCGCACACACTGGTAAGTTCAAGATGTACCAAATGCTGCACACTCTGGTAGTTCAATGTAACCAGATGCTGCACTACTCTGAGTTCATGAAGTACCAGATGCCTGCACACTCTGTAGTTCATGATGTACCAGATGCTGCACACTCTGGTAGTTCATATGTACCAGATGCTTGCAACAACACTCTGGTATGGATCAATCAAGGTTAAACAAGAGCCAGTTGAAAATACTTTCACCCTAGCTTGTTTAAACATATTTCAAGTATTAGAAAATATATCAAGAATGTAAAAATAGGGAGTATGTTAGAAAATTCAAGGTTTGCATACATCATAAAAGGTAATGTCAGTGGTCTTTTATCAAATTCAATGTATCCCATTACAGGACTTCTCGGCAAACAAATGGTTTCAAGTGAACAATATTCAAGAATTCAGGAAGAATAATGGAAAAGACTGTTTGGTAAAGATGTGGATGAGTGGAAACAAAACTCCCAAGTACAGTTATTCAGGCTAAAACGTTTGTAGTTTTTAAAAATAGGTTAGATAAATACAAGTGGGTTGGGTGGTTGTGAGTTCGACCTGACTAGCTAATGCTGCTGGGTTCAGGTGCCGTGCTCACTTCCTTGAGTGGAGGTGGCCTGACTGGCCTGGTCATTGGGCTCATCCGGGGTTGGGTCATTGGTTATAAATGGTTTCATGTATTGTGATACGTCAATGTTGATATGCATGTATCTGTATTCTTTAAATAAAAAATAAAAAAAAATCAATAAAAATTCTGGGGAAGACATGGACCTGCTCCGCATGGGTCAGTAGGCCTTGTTGGAAGTGTTCCTTCTTCCTATGTTTTCGATTATGTTTGTAGATGAATGGTTCAGAGAACCGACAATGTTATAAATTAACACGTGTGCCAACCTTGGGTATCTTATTGAGGAAACGTTTAGCACACAGTGGCTTCAATCATGCCATACAAAGGAGAAATTCTTGAAGAATAGAGGAGAAGAGGTACTCAGATCCCTCCAACCTTGAGTCGAGTGGGTCCAGTCCATCAATCTTGATGGCCTGTATGGACTGATGAAGTCACTGTGTGGCGAAACGTTTCCTCAATAAAGATACCCAAGAGTTGCACATGTGTCTAACTGTTCTTATGTTCTTATTAACTAATTTCCAACGTTCCAATCCAAGGAAAAATTGATCGTGTGTGACGAATACATCATTTTGCTAGATAAGGGGGCAGTGAGTTATTTCCAATCGTAGATAAAACTGCGGAAACTGTTACCAGAGCAATTTAAAGAATGAAATAATATGCAAATATACAGTTCCTAAGTCTTTGTAACCAACAATGGTGGTGAGTTTTGTAATGAGATTTTACAAAAGTTGTGAACTTTTGTATAAAATAACTAAATCTACTATTGTTCCCTCGCCATCCTTCCATAATGATTTAACAGAAAGAATCAAATAAGTATTAGATGTGTTAAGAACTATAACTCCCCATGGACGAAGTTATAACCTTGATGTCAATGTGTATCACTTCCGCCTACAATAATCTATTACAGGAGATTACTTCTCACTAGTATTTGGTGTGTGGAGATAAACGTTTATCTTATGAGTTGTATATTCGATTCCTAAGCCTAATTATAATGATTATGATTATGTCTCGCAATATCGCTTAGCGCAAAGTATTTACAGAAGAATCCGTGAAAAACTTTTTCGCAAATAAACAGAAATTGGCGAAGTACAGACGCGTAAAAGAAGTGGCTTAGGTAGCACAATAACTTCAATGGATATCAACTGTGAGGGTGTTGAAGCTTATCCACCGAGACTCGAACGTCCAACTCAGTAGCTGTGAAAACGGCCAGCGTCTCATTGCGAAGACAAGTTGACCAACCACACTAGAGTTGTCACTCTAGTGTGGAGATATATTGAAAATGAGACTTCCAGAAAATTATTTGTAGTGAGGCAGTATACAGAAGCATTTGAAGGTTAATGCTTGAAGATACTGGAGGGTCTGGTCCCAAATCCCACATGCACATCGAACTAAAAAAAAAAATTTTTTATTCTGCAAAGAAAAAAAATGTTAGAGCACTTGTTAGAAGACCTGTATTTCCCATTTCTTTAATTTTTCCTGTGAGAGTTCACAGTTGATGCATTAAATGAGGTTATACTGTTCAATATCACTAATGCATAAACTTGTTGAACCGTTAGTTACACGACAAAAACATAATGTGGAAGTCTGAAATTCCTACATGAAGTCACTTTGAGAAACTACTTGCAGTAAAAAAACAAAAGATATATATAATGGTGTATGTGTCATTTATCCCACAGAATCTAAAACAGATAAAATTTGGATTAGTGTTTCAACAGCAGCAGACGCAATAACACTAACAAAGGATCATTTGTATATTAATTTGCACTCTTCTATCAAATATTGTGTCGACTGATACCCCATCACTCAAACGTGAAGAGTTAGAGAATGAGGGGTTGGTAGATGTATGAGGCTAAATGAATGGTTTAATAATGTTAGTCCCAATGTCAAACATACATGATTAAGGTTGAATGAAAGATATAAATCAGTGGAAGCCATGTATATAGATATAATAGAAAATAATGAGAAGAATAGGGGCGGGGGGGGGGGGGAATACAGACAGGTGCATAGCCAGGAAAAACTACAAGACTTCCCTTGGAGAGGCCCTAACAAGTACAAAGTTAGAAGACTGAGCATGAACAAAGAAAATCGCAGACGAAGCACTGGAACGAGAGTAATGGCTGTAAACCTCGCAGAGAGAGAATGCCTCATGGTAAGCTTGAGGTGGCACATCAACGAATAACTGCTGGAACAAATTCATTGCTGACAACGCCAAGATAAGCTTCCCGAAAACTTCGGCAGCAGTCATTCCCGACCCTGTATAAAACATACGTCAGGTTCACGACTTTACCAAGCATGTAAAGAAGTTGGAAATAGTGGATAGATTTGTAACGAGGCCTAGTTACATAACCTAAGGATATGTCCTACGATTAAGAGATTAAGAGATGCAATATCCTATGACACAAAAGCAGGGGTGGCCAACCTATGGCCATGCACCAAAAGTGGGGCGCATTGCATGATTAGAAGTGGCACATTGCACCCCCAGTGCTAATATAATAAAAAGCAAGCCTACTCATACATAAAGTATAGCCAATATCCGATTTGTGGCAAAAATTAATAACAGAAATTCAAGGAACATAAAAGCTGAAAATAGTTTTACTGAAAATAAATCTAAAACCTAGCAATGGTTCTTAAAGTGATTTTTATTACTTCGAGAACATCTTTAGCGAAAGTCCGTCGTCTTTTCACACTAATCTATTTATATTTAAAGTATATTCAGTAAGCCTAGAACCAAACTGCAGTGAACACCCACAACCGCCATCTGTGTTTAGCACCATCTTAATGATGTAAATCTGAAAACTGCAGAGCGTAGAACAAAATTGTTTCTAGTTTAGTGAAATAATATCATTGTATTCAAGATGAAGTTTAAAACTCGCAGTTTTTTAAAATAGAATTTAAGCATGTTTTCCAACATTTAAAATAACAGATATGGAAATTTTACATAATATAGATGGAGAAAATCAATTATTGCAAGAGTCATTTGAAGTCGTTAAGGTGATTTTGCTACAGAAGAAGACTGCATACTGGCATTTTA
>NC_069410.1:72727863-72774467 GCF_026875155.1 Cherax quadricarinatus
GTTCAGGGGCCCGAGACTGTTAAACGCCCCCAGCACACATAAGGGGGGGTTTCCCAACAGACCCCTGGCAGTCTTCAAGCGGCACTGGACAAGCACCTAAAGTCAGTTCCTGATCAGCCGGGCTGTGGCTCGTACGTTAGTTTTGCGTGCAGCCAGCAGCAACAGCCTGGTTGATCAGGCACGATCCACCAGAGGCCTGGTCACAGACCGGCCGGGGGGGCGTTGACCCCGAAACTCTCTCCAGTAAACTCCGGGTATGCATGAGAAGCTGCGGTTAAAAACGGGGGACGAGAAGAGGTGTAAAAGCTCATCGATGGAGGACAAGAAGGAACTTCTCTAAAAACATTAGGTGTGAGTAAAGGTTCCAATTTTGCCTGATCAAATTGCCAGCGGGGATGCGAAGAGGTGTGAATATGAAGGGGAAGTAAGAATGATTGGGAAATGATAGCTGTCATGTAATTTCCGAAGGACAGACCAAGTGAAGTCTAATGCGGCTGGGGGAAGAGCAGACTGAGAGATCGATGCAA
The DNA here is from genome assembly GCF_026875155.1 of Cherax quadricarinatus. Lineage (NCBI taxonomy): Eukaryota > Metazoa > Arthropoda > Malacostraca > Decapoda > Parastacidae > Cherax > Cherax quadricarinatus. The sequence continues at coordinate 72,728,391 of NC_069410.1, forward strand.
GAGAGAGTGTGAGCCCGAGGATCAAAATGGGTGTGGTACCTGTATTTAAAACATGGAGGGGGTGGGTGGCAAGAAAAGCCTCTAACTGAATGCCACGGGAATCACAGTGAGACCCCTCAGAGGAAATGGTGGGCATTAAAATCACCAAGTAACAGAATAGGTGGTGGTAATGACGAAACAAGAAAGGTAATATCTGGAATAGATAATGCCCGAGAAGGAGAGAGATATAAAGAACAGAGCGTATACCACCTATGCAAGTGGATACGGGCTGCTGTGTAATGCAGCGAAGTACGAACAAATAGCTGATGGTATGGAATATTTGTGCAGAGAAGAAATGCACTTTCATTAAAGGTCCCATCAGGAAAAGGATCTGAAGAATACAATAAATTATAGCCTGAGATGGGAGAGATGACAGCAGAGTGTAATTTTGGTTCCTGTAAGCAAACACCAACAGGGGAAAACGGGGAAATTTAAACATCTGAAGCTCACCCGATACCCCTAGGCCGCATATATTCCACTGTAAATAGGTCATGATTGGCAATGAAAAGATACCTGAAATCTGCAGGTAAGGGTTCCTACGGACTAAGGGTTAGAAAAGCCCACATGCGGAGGCAGGGGGAAAACGTTCAAGCAGTGAAGGAACGGTGTGCTGTGAAAAAAGGGATTTCCCCCAGATGGATAGAGGAGAGAGAAGGAGCGGAGGGTGGATCAGTGTCCATTGATGGTTTGGTCTCTGCAGTATATTCAGAGATTGCTTCAAGTGTTTCAGAATTCAGAGATGTCGTATGGAGACAATATTGGAAATGGTAGGGGGAGGATGAGTAAAGATTGGAACGTAAGGACTGTACCAAAGGTAGGGGGGGGCGAAAGGGTGGGGGAAACTGAGAAGCGTGGAAGGGACAGAAGAGGCAGAAACCTGGGGGGTGGCCGAAGAGAAGAAACTTGGGAGGGAACAGGGGAGGAAGGTACAGTACGAGGAGGAGGTGAACCTCTACAACTTGAACAGGGCCAGTGAGGGGGGGAGAACCAGGTCCCGGACGGGGAAAGGGAAAATGAGGAGGTGGAAGATGGGTAGGAGGTGTTAACGGACCTTTTTTTGACTTTTGAGAAGTAGAGGGATGGATTGGGAGGGGGTGCCATACGAGATCTCGTCGCTACTGAGGCTTGTGAAGAGAACACGAAGAAGCAAGATCAGACTGAGATGTTGAAGTAGGACGTCTGAGCCGAGGACAGCAAAAGAATTAGCTACAGGAGTGACTATGGGAGAGGGAAACCACAGAGGGGGGTGCAGAAGATGGGATACCAGAATTGGGGAAAACGTTTTTTGAAACACGGGAATAAGAAACACGAGTAGTCTCCCTTGGAGGCAGAGATGAGAAACTGTCATGGCATAAGGGAGACCTTCTGCCTCTTTGAGGAAACGGGATTTCCCGCTCTTTAGTAGACTTGACAACGGCGAGAGTACGAAGGGTGAGCCTCATGACAATTAAGGCAAGAGGGAGGTCGATTGCAAGACGTATTAGAATGGTCATCAGCACCACAGACTGGGCATTTCGGCGATAGATCGCAATATTTTGCAGAATGGCCAAATCGCCAGCAATTTCTACACTGTTGCGGTGTAGGGATCACCTTTCGAACCTGTAACCGATGTCCTGCTACATAAACTGAGGAATGGGAGTTCACGGCTGGGCAAAAGTTTAAACGAGCCACATTGCTAGGGTATCGTCTCCGCCCGCGGGCAGGAAGAACATAAGTGTCTACCTTGAGGATTGGGAGATCTTGGAGTTCCAGCTGTTCAAGAATGTCAGTGCGACATGTCTGGAAATTTTGTTGAACTATGGTATGGGGCGAATGACAGTAAACCCCTACAAGAATTGAGGGGAAAGATGCTTTTCAATAGTTACGGAACATATCGATATGGGAAAGAAAGAGAAAGCTCATGAGCCTGGATAGCATTCTGTACGGTGATGATGCGTGTACCGCTCTTAAGAGCATGAAAAGAAATACATGTATATTTACCAACATGGCGTAGGAGTGCCTTGCCCAAAACGAGGTCAGAAAGATAGGCAGTAGAGGAAGTCGGTCGTAAAGTGAAGAATTTAGTCCATTGTGCAGTCTGAAACTGAGCGTGGAAAGGTAGTGAAGGACGTGTCGATCTTTTTTCTGAGAAGAACGAGAAAGTGGAGAAAATATCATCAGCAGGGAATTGTCGTTTTTGTTTAGGCGTGGGACCAGGTTGGTCCGAAGTGGAACGGCCGGCGATTCGAAAATTGCCGCACTGTAGAGGGAGAGGCCGGAAGCATAGTCAGAGGAGAGCGAAAGGGCAGATAAATCGAAGGAGTCAGTCGAGGCCTCAGTACTGAAGCAGGTAGGAAAAAGCACCGGCAAGAGGTACAGAGGGATGAGGGGTGTCCGAAGAGTGGTCCAAAGACGAGGCGGGGTCAGAACGGGGTGCGTATCAAGAAGGGGCCTGGGGGTAGCAGGTTCATGGACTAAGGGCTGCCATGGTTAGGTTACTTCTTTCTTTTTGTTTTTAAGAAAAAAAAAGAAAGAAGAAAAGAAAATAAAAATAAAAAAAAGAATAAAAAAAGGGGGGACCGGGGAGGGATAGTTCCTAGGAGGAATGAAAGGGCCAGAAATCTCCCTCCGCACCCAAGAGGACCTCAGCACCGCAAGTAGCGCAGATGCAGCATGGAACCCGTGCCATACCCTACCCATCATGAAAGTAAACCGGCAATCCGGGATAGCAACCTCACATCTGCTGAGCTACCTCGGTGGACAAAAGAGAGGACGGCCGGAAATCTGCCACAAAGCATACCTCCTTCGGCCACCACCCCCGGAATCCAAAAGGTGGCTTCCAGAGATACACCCGTCACCCGAGACACACCCAAAGCCACCCTCCGGGATACCGGAGAGGGATCAGGACATCCCCAGGCAATCCAGATTCCATGGCAAACTATGCCACTGCCAAGAACCTCAACGGAATGGGATGGACCCCGGTACCCTTTCCCCTACCTAGGAACTAGCGTGCCTGTGGGAGAAAAAAAAAAAAAAAAAAAAAAAAAAGGCAAAAGGGAGGGGTGGCAGGAGGAAGAGGAAAGGAAAAAGGGGAGGATGTGATAGGGAATGGGGGATTGGGGGGTAATTAGGTTCGGTCTGAGGAAGTAGACCGACAGGTCTAATTCCTCAGACCAAGAGCCTCTTCACCACGCCAAGGAGCCCCCCTTGAAGAGGAGACAAGGCTTAATACACAAAGATATTATTAAACACTATTCATCAGTTCTCACCAAAGTAATAAAGAAAGCCAAACAACTATACTACTCCAGTAGATTCACAGACACTAGAGGAGATATAAAAAAGACCTGGAAAACACTCTCTCAGATTCTAGGGACCCACAAACTGAAAAAAACCAAGAATATTGTCCTAACTAAACCTAATGAAACACCACTACATCCCACTGACACAGCTAACAAGATAAATGACTTCTTCTCAACCATAGGATCTAATCTCGCCAATAAAATCCCACATACCAATGCCCATGCCGGGGAGTACCTAGATGGGAATTTCCCAAATTCCTTCTATCTTGCACCAACTGAGCCCTCGGAAGGCACCGAGATTATAAAGTCACTTAAAAATAACTCAGGGAATCTGTCTCATGTCCCACCATTACTGTACAAGCGAGTGGCCCATGTCCTTTCGCATGCTATTTCATTACTTTTTAAAAAGTCACTAGAAACTAGCACCTTCCCGAAACTACTTAAGATGGCAAGGGTTACACCAATACATAAAGGTGGTGACCCTACAGTCTTAAACTATAGGCCAATATCAAACTTACCATTGCTATCCAAAATCTTTGAGAAACTCGTGCACAGGAGACTATATTCATTTATAATGGCACAAAAAATACTCAACCCCAGCCAATTTGGATTCAGGAAAAATAAAAGCACTAATGATGCAATCATAAAAATGCTAGATCTGCTTTACACAGCATTGGAAAATAAGGAATATTCACTAGGAATTTTTATTGACCTAAGAAAAGGTTTTGACACAGTAGACCACGACATCCTACTCCACAAACTTGACCATTACGGTATAAGAGGCCATGCGCTTGCTTATTTCAAATCTTACCTTACTAATAGGTATCAGTATGTCACCATTAAAGACACAGCATCAACAACACGGCCACTTGATACTGGAGTTCCGCAGGAAGTGTCCTTGGTCCCCTGCTGTTCCTCATGTACATCAATGATCTTCCAAACGTATCCCAACACCTGAAACCCATTCTCTTTGCTGACGACACGACTTACGTCATCTCTCATCCTAATCTTGCCACCTTCAACACCATTGTTAACGAGGAGCTGATCAAAATATCGACTTGGATGACAGGCAATAAACTTACGCTTAACACTGACAAAACCTACTATATTATGTTTGGTAGCAGAGCAGGAGATGCACAAATTAACATTAAGATCGACAACACTCTAATTACCAGACATAATGAGGGCAAATTCCTAGGCCTATACCTTGACAACAACCTGAATTTCAACACATAACCAAAAAAGTATCCAAAACGGTTGGGATCCTCTCCAAGATACGATACTACGTGCCGCAAAATGCCCTTCTCACACTATACCACTCACTTATTTATCCATACCTCACCTATGCTATTTGTGCTTGGAGATCAACTGCAGCAACACACCTAAAGCCAATAATAACCCAACAAAAAGCTGCTGTAAGAATAATCACTAAATCCCATCCCTGGCAACACACCCCCCACTCTTCATAGATCTAAACTTACTCCCTGTTCAGTACATCCACACTTACTACTGTGTTATCTACATCTACAGGACCTTAAACTCCAATATCAACCTTGACCTAAAACGCTTTCTTGATAATTGTGACAGAACCCACAGGCATAACACCAGACACAAACATCTCTACGACATTCCCCGTGTCCAACTAAACCTTTACAAAAATTCAATGTATGTCAAAGGCCCTAAAATCTGGAACACCCTACCTGAGAACTCTAGAACTGCAGACATATTCATCACCTTCAAAACTACCATTAGAAAACATCTTATCTCCCTGATACACCCCATCAACTAACTATACGAATACCACCTGGTGGTTCACACTTACACTCACTCACCCATTTAACCATAAACAGAAATATTAATCTCAATCTTAAAATAATGAATCCTATGATGCTCCAATACTGAAACTATGTACTGTACCAAAACAAAAGCATTCACATTGCTAAACTCACAAACTAGTATTTAGTCACTTAGCCATAATACCAACTTACCTCATAATTTGTAATATTTTAAAATAAAGAATTAAACTAAGTCTGCCTGAAGTGCCTAGCCATTCTAGGTGGTCTAATGGTACACTCTGTAATTATTATTTAACTACGTGTAAACCACACAATAACCAAATTCTGTAATTTCAACATTGTAATCCTTATAGAGAATAAACTTTGAAACTTTGAAATTTATGGCTACTCCATACAATTCGTCATTTGGTATGCCATATACTTCGCTGATGATCGTAGGCAGGAGCACCTGCATCGATGAACTTGTAAGCATTCCACGAACCAATTCAACACACACCATATTCACACAGCGACCATGTCTATCCCTCATTTTAAATATTCAAAACAGGGAAAACTGCTCAGAAAGCCAGCCCAAACAGAAGCGTCTGCAATCCTAGACAGGAGCGTCTGCTAGCCTAGACAGGAGCATCTGCACAGTAGGTCCACATGGCCCGAGAGCTATGAGGACAATGCAGTACACCTATATTGTCAGCAGAGGCGCGACAGCACCACCTCACACCACTGCAGCCAGGTAACTGAGGAGCGTCTGCACAGTAAGTCCACATGGCCAGAGCTATGAGGACAATACTATTCCATTCTATTCTATTTATTCGCCGGTATGGTATCCCGGCCCGGGTTTCTTCCATTTTGGTGGCCCGGCATTGGTTCCCCGGGTAGGGAAGTGACATTTATCGTTACTTGCACCTGCGTGGCAGATCTTCAGCAGGAAGGGCGGGGGTACCTCACTGGCCCTATGGCCAGATGACGTACCAAACGTTAGTGTGCACTAACAGTGGCTGGTGTGCAGTGCAATGGAGGCCCAAAGCAGGCCCTCGCAGCAACTTCAGCAGGGGGGCGGATGACATGCAAGGACTGGAAGTAAGGTTTCCAAGTCCCTGACAGCTAAGTACACAAGATGTGCTGCCTCATCCTCTCGGGCCTCCCCTACTGGGGTCATTGGGAAGTGTCTACGGCGAAGGGGCATCGTAGCCGGGCAGTCTAACAGGTAGTGCACCAAGGGCTGCAGAACCATTCGGTCACAATGGGCACAGAGCTCCTCTTGTGCCCGTTCAACAATCCACGCAGTGGTGGGATACCCTAAGCTTAGGCGGTGGATATGCCCCCTCAGTTCCCTGGACTGTGTCTGAATACTTGGAGGGGGCACCCTGTGGGTGAACATAAAAAGTCTGGGATGAATGTACTCTGCCCTTGATTCTGGCCTTGTAGTCAGAAACTGTAAGCTGGAGGTGATGTCATGGTAGTCAGTAAAGGTGGGGCTGATAGTTCCTGTCCTGGGAGACAGTAATAGTGAAGCGGGAGTGCTGTCCTGGAGACAGTAATGGTGAAGCTCGAGGTGCGGCCTGGGAGACAGTAATGGTGAAGCTGAGGTTGTTGGTAAGACACATATGCAACAGTTAGACACTTTTATTATTCCCGAAACGTTTCGCCTACACAGTAGGCTTCTTCAGTCGAATTCAGAAAATTAGGCAGGAACAGTAGAGATGTGAAGACGATTAATCATCCCATCACCCTGTAGTCGTAGAATTTGAAGGTTGTCAGTCCCTCGGCCTGAGAATTCAGTTTCCATAGTCAGGAACTATCTGAAGATCAAGCAAACAGTGCGAGACTTAAATACTGTCGGAAGGAGAGGTGCAGAGTAATGTAGTAGTAAGTAGTAGTAGTAGAGTAGTAGTGGAGAATGTAACCACTGAAAGGTCATGTCCCCTCTCAGATCCTACACTTCTCACTTGAAAAGCTTGTCCAGGTGTTTCTGTACCAAGATGCCATGTGTTGCAGTGTCTGACCAAGATGAACATCAAAATGGTATAACAATACGACAGTTTTTTAGGTAAGACACATATGCAACAGTTAGGACAACTTTAATTCCCAAACGTTTTTTCGCCTACACATAGGCTTCTCAGTCGAATACAGAAAAATAGGCAGGACAGTAGAGATATAAGTACGATGTAATCAGTCAGCACCCTTCCCGACAGTAATTAAGTCTCCGCAAGTTGCTTGATCTTCAGATAGTTCCTGACTATGGAACTGAACTTCTCCAGGCCGAGGGACTGACAACCTCAAATTCTACGACTACAAGGGTGATGGACTGATTACATCGTCTTCAACATCTCTACAGTTCCTCTGCCTATTGTCTGTATTCGACTGAAAGAAGCCTACTGTGTAGGCGAAACGTTTCGGAATAAAGTTGTCTAACTGTTTCAGTATGTGTCTTACGCTAACAACCTGTCGGTATTCTATACCATTTTGATGTTCAAGCTGGAGGTGCTGTCCTGGGAGACAGTAATGGTGAAGCTGGAGATTTTGTCCAGGTAGTCGGGAAATTAAACGCATAAAGAATAATATAAATGACCTCATAGGGGACAGGAGCCGTAGTGGGGGAAACAAGTGTAGTTCAAAGATAAGATAAAACCAATATTGGCCAAGTAGAAATACCACAGGAAATAGCAAACAAGAAGACTCCCCACTAGCTATAGTGAAGATATGTACCAAAAAACAACTGTGGGAGCTCATTGTTGGTCTAGGGAGGATAGGAATAAGACAGGGAAACATGCACCAACAAGGAATACAGTCACAGAAACCCAAGGCAAACGGAAACCAAGCCGGCCAACTATGCACTTGGTATCTGCAGACATGGAAATCTGGAAAAACAGGGGACGTGCTCAATCTATTACCCACCACTAGAAAATGCCATGCCCATATGACACAGGAAAAATTGCAAACTCCCTTCCCTGTAAAACCTTTTTCACCTGAAATGTGTACCTCTTCAGTACATGAAATACTTTGCTATAACTTAAATGCCAGGCACAACCATCTAAAGGGTACAAAAAAGATACAAACATCAAGGCCATGGGAAAACCTGGGGTAGCCACAGCCACTCAAGAGGGAGAGGTTTTTTGTGCCAGGAAGGAAAAAAAACTGGCAGGAAATGGCAGAAATGTACACCAAATCCAGTCGCATTCCTGGAGTGAACACAGTCGATGGCCTTCACTCCAAACCAACAGATACGATACTAATGCCGGAAAAAACCCTCCCCCAGTACCAACAATACCCACCAGTTCCGATGACATTCTTCTTTGGCAAATATAGCAGGTCTAAAGCCAGCAAACAAACACAAAATACCTTTCATCTGTGGACTGCTTGGCAGAGCAAGGCAATGTTCGCTAGTTTTTTTCTTTCCACTGAGACCCACATAAAGGATCACGTTGGAAACGAAATATGGGATCCCAGTTACAACATATACAGAATGTGAAAGAGTGAATCAGGGCAAAAGGGGGAGGGGGTTGGCCTGTACATTGCAGAGTCATTTGTTTGCACAGAACTGCTAAATACATCAAATGATTAGTGGAAGTTTTAGCAGTACAAAGATCGAGAACCAAAACCTAGTCATTGTGGTAGTCTACAAGCCTCTCCGGATGCAACATCCTAGCAATTCCAGAATACAAGCTGTTAATAATTGACCACTGGCTGGAAATCTTCCCAGCTCCTGCACCCAAACATCTTGCTCTCTGGGGGATTTTTCAACTTAAGGCACCTTAAAATGGAGGAATATAGCAAACAATAATATTGTTGCAGTAATAACACCAGGAGTCCAGCTCTGATTGCAAAAACTCACACTCACACGAGCTTTTAAATCTCTGCACAAAATTCAATTTAAACCAGCAAATAATAGAGCCTACTAGACTGGAGAATACTCTAGACTCATCTTCACTAACAATTGTTTGATCTAGATAAGAAAAGTCACCATACAAAAACCAATATACTCAGATCACAACATAATGAGGTCCAATATGTATGCATGGACCCCAGACCCGACCTAAATGAGACTATCCACATCAGGCACCAAATTTCAACTTCAAACAAAAACATAAAGTGGGACCAAGTAAACCAAGTCCTAACCGATATAAGCTGGAAGATATAGCTAAGCAACACAGACCCCAACGTATGCCTAGAACAGAATACTTGGTGTCAGTAGAGTGGTATGCTTTCGAAAGTGCCGCACTCTTCTGGTAAGCCATAGAGGTGTTTATGAGAGGGCCCCAAGCTTCACCTCAGGGCGCTCCAATCACCATCCTTTCAGACACCTTCCGAGATGCAACGGGGTGAGGGAGATGGGTCACTACATCTTTCCCAGGATCCCCAGGCTTAGGAATCGGAATTCAGCCTCTCTTCCATACGACAGGGAGTTTGCCAGTTCGCCAGTCCTGGTTGATGGCGCCCCAGGACAGCTGAAATGTGCACATGGCCAGACCGAGTGCTCATGCCATAGGTGAACCATCATCCCGGTGCAGTTCTCGATAGAATGTGAAGCTGCCTGGAGCTCTGGTCCGTGAAGTCTTCATCCGTGACGTCCTTAGCCTGGCATAGCCGCTTGGATCACCATCTACCCGTCTAGGAAGGATGGTGGCTTGGAGGTCCTGAGATCCTGAGGCAAGTTGGATCCATGGCGCTCTGGAGGTGAAATAATACACCAGATGCTCTGCCTCCATTTGCGGGGTCTGGATGCAACCGAGCCACACTGCACGCTGCCCAGTGGCCAATCGTAACTTGGTCCAAAATCTCAGATAAGGAGAAGTGGAGGAATAGCTGAAGGAGCACACCACTCAAACCATTTTAGCCTGCCCGGACCCTGTTGTGAGACATGGCGGCATGCCACAACCACTTCCCTGAGCAGACGCAGGACCCAACCGTGGGATATGCCTGTGCAATCTTGTGTACACCAATTGATGCAGTGATTCTGTTTCCTGAGTCCCTCCTTGTAAAACCCACCAGTCACGTTTATATGACCCTCTGCCTGTAATCTTTAGTATGCTGCCTCAGCTACAAGCTGCTACATGTGACAAGGCCACCTGCAAGCTTTGAGCTGCCTCATCTGGGTCTTTGGATAGAGGAGACTCCACCACCAGTGCTCAAGACCTCCCGGAAGCACTGCCAGTCGGCCTTTTTAGATTCCATCTGGGGGTAGGTGTGGGAGCGCACCGCTGGACCACAGCTTGGGACCACTGCAAAGTGATCACTGGTGAGACGGGGGTGGACCTTCCATCTCGCACTCAAGAGCAACCGCCTAGAGATGAGTGTGACAATCCATGCGGGCACCATAGTGATGGGTTGCTCACCATTCATTGAGGAGGGCGATCCTTAGGGACGTCCTCCAGCACAGCCGCAAGGTTCCCCCCCCGCGGCCGTTGGTAGGAGAGACAGAAGAAAGTACTGGGTGGTGGGCATACATTCCCCAGCCACAACAAGACCCTCCCGTGGGGCGAGTTCCTGCCACTCTGAAATGTCAAGGGTGTACCGAGAGCTTTCTGTACACCAATTTTAAACCACGAGAGTGTCCATCCGCCAGGTGAGGGTGACACAGCCCTGAAACCTCTAATGCCCGCCCTCCCCCTCAGTCGATGGGGTCAGTGGAGATTGAATGAGGGATAGTGGTCCTACATAGATCGCCATGCCCCTGCCAGTCCCTTCCAGGCGCTGAAGGTAGCAGAGATCCCGTAATACTTGCTGCCATTTGACGTGACGAATCGTGCGTTTCTCCTGAAGACAGGAAGACATCAACCTCATCCTGAACTGCAGCTTCAATCACTAAGTGAATTGTTCTGCTGCAGCCTGCAAATGTTCCACTGGAGGATCTTCAAGGGCCGCAGAGGTGCTCCACTGATTCCATCTCTGCCTGGGACTCGTCGTCCATTGTTGGCGACTCTGGGCCTCCTCCATCACAAGACTGAAGACTCCTGGATGATGGCTTGAAGTTCCATGAGTCTTTCCTGTCCATAGGACCACGCCCAGCATCCATGACAGGAGCTGCCTCAGGCGCCCCTGTCCTCTGCCGACTGCAGCTGCGACAGAGGAGCGCTGAAGACACCGATGGTTTTCTTCAGTCAAATCCGGAAAGATTCGACCATTACCTCTGCAGGCATTGAGCTGACGGACCCGTCGAGTGGGCTGGGTCACTGGGAATGTCTGGTGTGGCTGTCGACCACTGCAGCAGCATAAAGCTGGGTGCACCCTGGGCCCGGCAGATGGCCATGGTGCTCTCCATAGTCCCCACGGCGGGGACCTCTGCCTGACTCTGGCCGCTCCCAGTAGGGGCCTGCCCTTGGGAAGAGGCCTGCTGGCGGTAAGGCAAGGAATGTTTTGTGCCCAGCTGGGACCTTGCTGGGCATGTGCCTGGCCTGTTGGCTGGTTTTTTTCTCCAATTGATTCTTTCTGTCTTCTTTGGCCACCCTTGCCATCTGCCCCGCATTTGACCGAGCTGCTGCAAACCAGTGCCTGCGCCCCCTGATGCCACCGCTGTAGCCCAGTCTGGGAACTCGATGGTATACCCTCCGCAGTATCCGGGGAACCATGAAGGAGCCCATGCTGGGGGGGGGTTCGGGGGGGGGGGGGGGGGGGGGATGGGGGCAGTTCCAAGGCTGGGGTGGCGTAGGGGGGCTGTCCAGGTCATTTCCGATGACTAACCCGCTGCCAGTGCTGCACCATCACAGACAGCTCCGTTCCAGGAATGGTGCCCTCTTTGAGCAGTTTTGCACCTTGGGCTCTGCCGTAGGGCTTCGCCAGTTTGCTGTTTGAGGATTGCAATGCAGTCCTTCGGAGTCATGTGCCTTGCTCACACACCACACTTCTTCTCTCGCTGGCAGGGGTGCCAATATATGATTGAACCCTGGCAGTGAAGCATTGTACTGGGCCTGACAGGTATGGGCGGGTCCTTGAATCTCCCCAGACCCCAAGGTCCAGGTGCGTGGGAATGGACCTTTGTGTGGATCAGCACCTGGCGGTGGGCACCTTGTTCACCGTTGCAGTGAGTCAGCTCACGCCTTGACAATATGAGCACTTCCAACATGGGATCAGTGGAGGGCACAGGGACTGTAAAAGTACGCCCCTCGTACCCTTCTCTGAAGCAACCAGTTCCACCATGCTGGGATGGGTCACAAACCAGCCCCTTCAACTCCTCGTAAGAGTCTTCATCCGAGGATGAACCAGAACCTTCGTTCCTGAGAGTGAACTCCGCAGCGGAACTTGAGGTGTGGGTAGACCTTCCAGATACCGTACAAACCCTAGTTGGGAAACCTTGAATTTGTTTGAAGGCCCTGTTCTTGTGCCCGAGACTGAAGCGGGACTCCTCCTTCCACGTGGAGTCAGCCAGTCCCCAGACCACTGTGGAAGCCGACGCCTACTGAAGTAGGGAACTGGATGGCTCAATCCCTTGCCATTTGAGGAGCCTACATCCTCCTGCTTCCCTTCCCCACGACCCAATGGCCATCTGGGATTGCAAGTCTCTTGGGTAGGGCTGCCGACGGGACCTAGTGTGTCAGTTTTGGTAGATACAGTAGTCCTCCAATGCATCCTGCCTTCTTAGTGGGAGCTCCAAAACCCTGCCCACGGCGTCCTCCAACTCGACTCGTCCCCGCATTCCCAAGGAACGTTAGGCGCTCTCCAGGATCTGTCATGGTGACTGTGTGTGGGGACAGAGCCAGCAGCAGAGCTGCTGCCTGTGTCCTCACAGCCGCCCACAATGGGTGCAGGCTGTGGAGCTCAGAGCCAGTCGGGCCCGAGCCACCCTCTGTCGTGCTCACTGCTCTCTAAGCACACTGAACACAGTCCAAGGATCACCAGGAACAACGCTAATCTGTGCGTAAACTAACACAGATTTGCGAACACAACGCACACTGTTCCAATCTTCATCCAGTCGATAATCCTTATGAATTGAAATTGTACTCTTGACCCAAGTGTGTGCATGTTGGAGGACAATATTATTATTATTATTAAAGATTAGCCAGTATTCTCCCGGCCCGGGCCTTTTCCAAGTGGTGGCCCGGCCTTGGCTCCCTCTTTAGGGAGTGTCTGAGACCTAAGTCTCCCAGGGGAGGAGGCACAAGTACCTCATCTTTGGGACCAACTGTCCCCAGGCCTAGCCACAAGCTAGGCCTCTCTGGTCTGCCAACCCCAAAGGGGCAAATGGGAATGACAGTCTTATGAGCTAAAGGCTCGGGCTCAGGCACCTACCCTACCCTAGAAGGGTTTTTTTTTTTTTTCCTTAACTCTGTGCTGACACAAACTGTCCCTCATCCCCTATACATTATATCCCATGCACCTATGTTAAGCAAGATTACACAAGACTACATTACAATAAGCATTACAATTATTATAAACAAAGAAGCATCAAACCTACAATATCATTATTTTTCTATTTGTCATTATATATTATTATTTTTTATATTTTATTTAAAACCAATAAAGTTTTAACATAAAAATAAAGAAACAGTATGGATCTCAATCAAATTAACTGACAAACGGATTGCACCTATATGCTGTGGCAAGATATTGCTGCCAAACATACAAACAAAACTAATGGCAAGAACATAGCTAAGAAAATTACATGACACAGGGTCATGAATGACATATGTACACATTCATTGATGCAAAACCTTACATAATATAAATTGTACAAGTAACAATGACATCTGACAAAGGCTCATACATTTGAACATAAAACATACAGAGAACGTTATATCAGTTAAATCCCATCCTTCGCATTAATCAAAAACCAAAACCTACCATCATTAATTTTAACCAGAACATCTACAAAACGCATCCCTAACGATACAGCTTTAAATATACCAACTTACTTACTGAAATATACCGAAAAAGAATACACTTAGAATAACAGTAAAATTACAATAACTGAAACGCTATACTGTTACAATAAACCAAAATACATATCTACAGACACTAATGGACTACGTCACTAAACGTCTAGATAGTCTGTTATAACCATACAGAAAAACTGTCTAATATATCTGTATACCATACAGGACTAAAACTTAACATCAAAACTTAGCATTGACACCAAACCGGTAATCAGGTACAGACCATAATTTATAAACTTTAAAAAGAATCGATCATACATATATAAAGTATTACATACGTCTGAACCCATGAACAAAGCTCAATAACAAACAGAAAGGGATATATATATATATATATATATATATATATATATATAACAATATTATTATATATATATATATTATATATATATATATATATTATATATATATATATAAAATTTTACACACACACCACACCCAACAACCCACGCTACACATTACACACAAAATTTCACAATATCACATTAATCAGATGCACTGTATGCACAAAGCAAAACTATATAAGCAGTATACTCATCATGCAAAAACCCAGCACGTAAACATAAATACAAACTAAACACACTTCATGTCGCAAATAACTTATTTACTCAAGAATCATGTTTATACAAGACTGATACGCACAATGTTTACATAAAAAATCTACTATATTAAACCTACATTCTGAAAATGTTATATCTAACATAACAGCTTGAGCTCTCCAACCCACACTTGCTCCCCCCATAAAGTCTCAATGAAAACCAGGAAAACCTTCCAAACACACATCACAACACTCTCACGACCCCCCCCCCCCAAAGGAGGCGAGCTCGCTGTGACCCCCTGACTCCCTCCAACCTATGAAAACCCTTCACTCTCACTTATTATCAATCACAGATATATGAGAATCCCTAACGTTAGCATTTCTATATACCCTCTGAGAAAAGCCTGATCCCACCTCCTCCCAAACAATCTCTGTTACGACACAACGTACGATAGAAACGTTACCGCAAGAACCTTCCTTCACTCTTCACCATCCCCTCTCCCCTGCATCACCCACCTACATATATATATAATCTACCATGATAAATCATAAAGCTCTTATGACACCCTCGTCTAACCCAACCATATCAAGACTAAAGCACTGCAAAACCGACACCCCACGGCCCCCCCCCCTCTGTTACTCCACCTACTTAACCAGCACCTAACCTCCTCTTAGCCCTTCACAAAAGTAAACTACATGGAACGCTGTCTCATCCCCTCCACAATACCACACCCCCCACCCTGTACTAACCTGTCCTGTTTCGTATACTCACCAGACGATGGATCCCATGCAGAAAGCGCAACATCAACTCACGCGCCCGAGGATTTAAACTTCATTTTTACTAAATCTAAACCCAATGCTCTTCCACGCATACATGGGGAACAAACCCTCAACTGGGAACAACGCACCGTACCTACAAGTAACCTTACACAAAACCCTTATACGAACCTTTCTCAGTTCCCTAACCACAACACAAGCCCTCAAAAAAAAAAAACCTGGTTTTTTTTTTCACATTCCCATCAACTCCATTCCTCGATACCACATACCCAGCCTGTCGTGTAATCCTTCCCAAACGCCCCGCGTTCACACCCTCACGCAACACTTCCCATTTATAAACACACATTTACCCTCCATCTCAAATCCATCACCCCAACCCACCCTGACTTACAGGTAGCATTACAACATCCCTCCTTAACCAATCACAACGTGAACCCCACAAAAATTTGTTACAACCCGTCTTAGAAATCCCCGCAATCGCTGTCCTGTAATTGGAACACAGCTGCAATCTGCCCAAACTTTACTATAACAATAAAATGTTCACGGCTATTCACTTGCTGTATCGAGTTAGGTGCTGGGGGTCTCAGAACACCTAGACGGCCGGCGACGTACCTTTCCCAATAACCTACTGAGTTTCCTCCCGTGCCGCAACCATGTCCATCCTTATAAATAATACACAAATCTTTAAAGACATTGCCATTCTTTAAGACAACATTACATCTCCCCCAGCCGCCCCACCCAAGAACCTCAACCCCATGCAACCTTGACTTTGCACTATTTAACTACATAACCCGGCACTTCCAAAAATAGCACCAACCTTCGTCCAACACTCCCATTGACAACCCTTCTACGAATGAGAAACAGTGGTGTTGTCAAACATATCCAATTAAAACCCCGGTCCAGGCCCTCCCACCCCCACACTTCCCTCACATGGGGTACATAAGCTATGGTCAACCATTCATAAAAGGAAGTCCTGGAAACACGCAAACAATAATTTGGACAAGGGGCATCCCTGTCTAAGGCCTCTACCCACTGCAATTTTTCCCTCCCCATACACCCTTTAATCTATCCTCATTTTCGCCCCCTTGTACAACGTATTTACCCACTCGACTATTTCCTCCCCAAAACCCAGTCTCAAGTATAACCTGCAAAGCTCCCCTTTCCACTCTGACATTGCCTCCTACCAGTCAAGAGCAACAAAGCGCCCCCTCCACCCCCACCCTTACTATCCACAAAACTTCTCAGTATCCCATGGCCTTCAATCATCGACCTTCCCGGCAACCCAAACTGAGATTTTGACACCACCCACCCCACAACACATTTCAACCTATACTAAAATTTTTGCAAACACCTTATAGTCTGCACACATCAGTGATATGGGGCTGGTACTCCCCGAAGGGTGGGCTGCCCCTTGACTTCCCGGGACCAACACTACAACTGCTGTTACCTTGCTTCTCCCCCAATAACCCTTCTCCTTCATGACGATAAATAAACCCTAACTATAAATACCTTTATCAACGTCTAATGTTGTAAATTAAAATTCTCCCGGGAGACCGTCATACCGGAGCTATTCCCCTTCCATCATTCCCCTTAACGCAATTCTCTATATCCTCTGCCGTAATAGTCACCACCTAAAGCCTTTTCTATCACTATTTCCTAAATTAACACATCACATGCGTACCACACCTTGTCCAACGCCACGTTGGCCCCCACCCCCCACTGTCCAGTACTTTCTCGAACCAAAAGCCTCCGCATACGCACACATCCCCTTCGTGGTTCATATCTCCTACCCTGCTCTATAATTTCCAACCATCTCATCTACCTCTAAACATGGTATAGCTTTCAACACCGCCTGCCATTGTTTTAGATGCCGCAAAACACACGCTTGACGGCTTGTCCGCCCCAAAGCACTTCCTCCACCCCTGCCTGCACCCTTAACAGCTTGAAACCTTTCTTTTTGCAACACCCTCAACCTCCCCTTTAATTCATCTATTTCATCCATAGGAAAATTCATTCCCACCCACCACCCGCCCATAGCAAACCTCTAACCTATCCCCTAAAATAGTTAGCCAGCCATATTTTAAATTATTAATACGTTTCACTCTCTCACAATAAAACGTTCTAATCCTTTCCTTTGCGAACACTATCCCACCATGTCACAATGTCATCCACTCCCCTGTCTTACCACACTAAGCTCCCTCCATAGGACTGAAACCCCTCAACCCCTCCTCATCACCCTAACACACTTAAATTTAATTTCCAATAACTTCTACATATGTCCGCAAGCTCCCCCACCATAACCTCCACCTCCACGCCCCATGGAACTGATATTGTAGTCCTCACAGTACTGAAAGATTTCACATCCACTCCCTGAGAAAGGTACACTCTGTCTAGTCTCGCAGCATAGCCACTCCTACCAAACGTATATTCAGTCTCCCACACCGCGCCCCCCCAAAGCATCACATACCTAACATCCCTTAATAAATCCCTAAGAGCCCACCGACAAGCATATCCAGCCTCTTATGGTCCACTTCAGCCACCCTGATAACACTATTCCATTCCCCACCCAACAATCGCCACCCTGGCATGCACTTAAGAAAACACCAAGATCCTCACACACAAAATCATCTTACCTTTATGTTTTATATTTCACAGCCGGCGCATACACACTCACAAAAGACACACGCTTACCCATCCACCACCCATCCACACGCAACACCCCCCTCCCCCTACTCCCTGGCTGCACGTACGTCGTTGTCCTGGGTACATTACCATTACCTGCATCCTGAAATCCTGTAGATTACACATAGACGGTATTGGGTCCCTCAAAAGTCATTTTGAGGTTGAAAGATCCCTCAGGAAAAACCAGCATAGGCTCCTGCCGCCACGGTACCATGTGAGCATAATGCACCTTCCCCATTCTTCCAAAAACTTTCCTTATATCCGCCTCGTCCGCCTCAAGGAACGTTGCGTAACTTGATCCACGTATAAACCGTGAAACATCTATTCATTCTTACAGTGGACAAGCTGGTGTACGTAAGAACTCCACGTCCTGAAACCTGGTGACTAACGATTCATAGACCGTTGCTGACAGCAGTTTGAACAAAATTCGTTTGTCCTCCGTTCAATGCAACAACCATACAAGTCACTATCTTGTACGCCATAATGTCTCCCGTAATGATCTTGGCAATAAGACTGCGCAGAACTATGGCGTTTATCGTTCCTTAAGTAGCTCATGCCTACAGATTTATCCCTGCGTCTCTGACTAAACCGCCATCTTTGGCAATCACAGTGCACCTAAGTTGTTAGCCGAGGCGTGACAGCACCACTTCACACCACTGCAGCCAGGTAACTGACAAGGGCGCTCGCCTACAACCCGCAGAGGGGGTGCAGAGCACAACTGCACTCTACCGTGGGTCTAGGCAGCGATGACCTAGAAGGGTTAGGCATGAATCGATGGGGAGGAAAAGACTCAACTCTGGGAGTTACGTATTTGTTTTTGGGATTTTTTTGAAACTCTTGTTTAAGTGTATTATGTAACTGTTCTGACATGTTTTTAAATAAAATATAAAAAAAAAAATACACGACAGCACTCTTTATCCATAAGTTACTATATAATGATAATTTGCGTAACTCTAAACTTATTGTATTTAAATAAACTTAATATCGTAATGTAATATTAGTTTAGTCTATGTTTCAAAAACTGACAGAAAATTGTCAAGATGCCAGATATAATTAAACAATATAAATCATTCTGATATTCCTTAATCATTTTAACAATTTGTTTTTCTTTAAAGTCAAAACATGTGATATTAATTCTAGCACATTTTAAAATATTCACATCAATTATTAAGGATTTTTTGGTAATTTATATAACATTTTTTAATATCTATTAATAAATCCGATAAAAAATAAAATTCCTTAACCACAAACTATTTTTTCCGAAATATTGTTTACAATAATGTTTATCCATTTTTTTGAAGGAATAGTTTCCTATAAATCATAACATTGTTTAAGTTCAATCACCAGGTAGCACATGATGCTGGAGGGAGTGGGGGGTTGAGATATATAATCTCTATTTAAACAGTACATGACGTAATAAATACACAAATAACGGTAATTGTTATTTAATAATAATATATAGATTAGTTTTTTTTTATATTTTATTTAAAACAGAACAAATACAATAATGTATAAGAGTTATAAATTAAAAAAAATACCAAACTAGATATTACAAACCTCTAGTACACCATCCCGGTACATTAATAGAACACCATAGATCATAGACCATATTACAACCATATACATAACCCACAACCATATACTAACCTACAACAATATACAATAACCCACAACCATATACATAACCCCAACCATATACATAACCTACAACCATTACATAACCTACAACCATATACATAACACACAACCATATACATAACCCACACCATATACATAACCTACAACCAATATACATAACCCACAACCATATACAATAACCTACAACCATAACATAACCCACAACCATATACATATAACCCACACCATATACATAACCCCACAACCATATACATAACCCACAACCCATATAACATAACCCACAACCATTACATAACCTACCAACCATATACATAACCCACAACCATATACATAACCTACACCAAATACATAACCCACAACCATATACATAACCCACAGACCATATACATAACCTACAACATATACATAATCCACAACCATATTACATCCCCTACAACCCCATACAATAACCTACACCATAAACAAAACCCACAACCCTATCCATAACCCACAACCAAAACATAACCCACAAACCATATAACATAACCCACAACATATACATACCACAACATAGTACATTAACCTACAAACCATAAACCTAACCCACAACCATATGCCATAACCTACAACCATATACCTAACCTAGTACAACCATATACATAACCCCCCAACATATACAATAACCCACAACCAAATACATAACCCACAACCACATACATAACCAACAACCATATACAAAACCTACAACATATACATAACCCACAACCATATACATAACCCACAACCAATACATACCCACACCATTATACATAGACCCACAACCCTATACATAACCTACAACCAATACATAACCCACACCCAAATACAAAACCTACGAACCAGTATACATCACCCACAACCATTTATATAACCTACAAGCCATATACATAACCTACAACCATATACATAACCCACAACCAAATACATAACCCACAACCATATCATACATAACCCACAACCAATACATAACCACACCCCTAAAACATAACCTACAACCATATACATAAAACCCACAACCGATATACATAACCATACCATATACATAACCACACCATATATAAAACCCACAACCATATACATTAACCCACAACCATATACATAACCTACAACATATACAATAACCCACAACCATATACATAAACCCACAACCATATATTCATAACCACAACCATAAACATTACACCCACAACCATATACTTAACCTACAAACCATAAACATAACCCAAAACCATAAATACATAACCCACGAACCATATACATAACCTACAACCATAGTACATAACACCACCAAACCAATACATAACCCACAACCATAAACATACCCACAACCATATTACAAACCCACAACCATATACAAACCCACAACCAATACATTAAAACACCGCCCACCCCCAACCAATAACATAACCTACAACCATATACATAACCCACAACCCTATACATAACCCACAACCATAACATAACCTACAACCCATTTACATAACCACTACCAATATTACATAACCCTCAACCATAACATAACCTACCACCATATACCATAACCCCACAACCATAAACATAACCCACAACCATATACATAACCACAACCAAATAACATAACCCACAACCATATACATAACCCACAACCATCTACATAACCCACAACACATCTACAAACCCTCATTTTACAATAATTATTGCCAGTAAATAAGTAGAGCAGTGTCGGGGCGTGCCTCGTGTGCTCACTCACTTGTTTTACTGGTGTTTTTACGGTCGCACTTTACGTGCTAGAACTTTAATTTGTGTCATCCAATCCTATAGGATACATCCCTCTAGCGCCTGTAACCAATCTTGGGTGGAAAACATTAAATACTGATCAAAAAAGGAGAAATAGTGTGCAACTACCTAGCAGAGTTTACATCCAGAGGGGAAATCATAGCCTGGGTGCCGTGTGAAAAAATAATAATTGACTTTTCTTGCAAGGAAAGAAGTCTCCCAGATAACATTGTGTATACATAGTGTATATGTATACACAGGGCTTTCCCTAGGCTATATAGATGATAAAGGCTAAAAGTGTCATTTGAAAACAGGTGAATCTGTAAATGAAACGTGATAAGCCTATAGAGGCAGGTGCCAGAAGTCGCCAGAAACTAACCACAGGTCAGCTGTTTTTAATAATCTTCCTGCCGTGCTTGTGTTACTCCGCGGCAAATAACTAGTGATAACCAGTGGAATAGCGGAAATACAGTGTTGCAGTAAGCATCTAACCGTATTATAATGGTAACTTAGTGGAGTGAGTGACTTTCATAGTTTCTTTTTTCTTGAAAAACGCGACGTATACTGTGAATTTCATAACCTGTAGTTTACCAGCGGTCGCAATATACACAACAAGAAGCATTATCACTACAGAAAAGGTCGTTCCTTCTTCCAAATTTTCCACCATCAACTATAGTGATAATTAGCATTTATTGTGGTGTAGACGAAAAAAAAAACTAAAAAGATAGATACAGCGATTTGACAAACAAGGGTTGAGGCTCGACCGTTCCTCCTCATTGCCGACGCAGAAATCACACCGCTCTTCATCAGCAAGTTAACTTTTGTATCAATCAAATCACATATTACTCGGGTAGATAAATTTCAAGTAGTTCCTTCCAAAGTGTTAGCCCAATCACCGACTAGTATCTTTTAAATAATTGACCCACTGATCAGATCAGATCGACTGGTCCCGAACCCTCGACGGGGTCCTAACCCTTATGGTCCGAACCCTTGACTGGTTTCAAACGATTCGTTGGACATAAAGCAACTGTAAACAATAGGGTTTGTAGGTGCCCTTATCAAACACAAACAATAAACATAAAATCAGGAACGTACCGGTAAGCTGTCCCGAATTAGTTAGAAATAGAAATACAAATAGCTAAGCTTCATTTAAGGAGGTTATTAACAGAGTATTCCAAGAGGTTGCTAGCAGAATTACAGTAAATCAACCACTCAAATCATTTATGAAGCTCTTATAGTCTGCAGTCAATTCAAACAAAACGGGCTTCCACATGGATAAATTGTCATTTTTGGGTAATTGGGGGGGACACGCCCATTGTGCAGATATCCAAGAACTAGCTACAAGCGTATTAAAACAGGGAAGGTTTTTGGGTATGCCCAAATGAGGAAAATCGTGACTAAATCACAAGGTATTAAAAGAGGAAAACATCAAGCTGCTTTCATGACAACCTGAAGCTTTCTACAACAGATGGGAACATAAAAAGTCTGGGATGAATGTACTCTGCCCTTGATTCTGGCCTTGTAGTCAGAAACTGTAAGCTGGAGGTGATGTCATGGTAGTCAGTAAAGGTGGGGCTGATAGTTCCTGTCCTGGGAGACAGTAATAGTGAAGCGGGAGTGCTGTCCTGGAGACAGTAATGGTGAAGCTCGAGGTGCGGCCTGGGAGACAGTAATGGTGAAGCTGAGGTTGTTGGTAAGACACATATGCAACAGTTAGACACTTTTATTATTCCCGAAACGTTTCGCCTACACAGTAGGCTTCTTCAGTCGAATTCAGAAAATTAGGCAGGAACAGTAGAGATGTGAAGACGATTAATCATCCCATCACCCTGTAGTCGTAGAATTTGAAGGTTGTCAGTCCCTCGGCCTGAGAATTCAGTTTCCATAGTCAGGAACTATCTGAAGATCAAGCAAACAGTGCGAGACTTAAATACTGTCGGAAGGAGAGGTGCAGAGTAATGTAGTAGTAAGTAGTAGTAGTAGAGTAGTAGTGGAGAATGTAACCACTGAAAGGTCATGTCCCCTCTCAGATCCTACACTTCTCACTTGAAAAGCTTGTCCAGGTGTTTCTGTACCAAGATGCCATGTGTTGCAGTGTCTGACCAAGATGAACATCAAAATGGTATAACAATACGACAGTTTTTTAGGTAAGACACATATGCAACAGTTAGGACAACTTTAATTCCCAAACGTTTTTTCGCCTACACATAGGCTTCTCAGTCGAATACAGAAAAATAGGCAGGACAGTAGAGATATAAGTACGATGTAATCAGTCAGCACCCTTCCCGACAGTAATTAAGTCTCCGCAAGTTGCTTGATCTTCAGATAGTTCCTGACTATGGAACTGACTTCTCCAGGCCGAGGACTGACAACCTCAAATTCTATCTACGACTACAAGGGTGATGGACTGATTACAATCGTCTTCAACATCTCTACTGTTCCTGCCTATTGTCTGTATTCGACTGAAGAAGCCTACTGTGTAGGCGAAACGTTTCGGAATAAAGTTGTCTAACTGTTGCATATGTGTCTTACCTAACAACCTGTCGGTATTCTATACCATTTTGATGTTCAAGCTGGAGGTGCTGTCCTGGGAGACAGTAATGGTGAAGCTGGAGATTTTGTCCAGGTAGTCGGGAAATTAAACGCATAAAGAATAATATAAATGACCTCATAGGGGACAGGAGCCGTAGTGGGGAAACAAGTGTAGTCAAAGATAAGATAAAACCAATATTGCAAAGTAGAAATACCACAGGAAATAGCAAACAAGAGGACTCCACTAGCTATAGTGAAGATATGTACCAAAAAACAACTGTGGGAGCTCATTGTTGGTCTAGGGAGGATAGGAATAAGACAGGGAAACATGCACCAACAAGGAATACAGTCACAGAAACCCAAGGCAAACGGAAACCAAGCCGGCCAACTATGCACTTGGTATCTGCAGACATGGAAATCTGGAAAAACAGGGGACGTGCTCAATCTATTACCCACCACTAGAAAATGCCATGCCCATATGACACAGGAAAAATTGCAAACTCCCTTCCCTGTAAAACCTTTTTCACCTGAAATGTGTACCTCTTCAGTACATGAAATACTTTGCTATAACTTAAATGCCAGGCACAACCATCTAAAGGGTACAAAAAAGATACAAACATCAAGGCCATGGGAAAACCTGGGGTAGCCACAGCCACTCAAGAGGGAGAGGTTTTTTGTGCCAGGAAGGAAAAAAAACTGGCAGGAAATGGCAGAAATGTACACCAAATCCAGTCGCATTCCTGGAGTGAACACAGTCGATGGCCTTCACTCCAAACCAACAGATACGATACTAATGCCGGAAAAAACCCTCCCCCAGTACCAACAATACCCACCAGTTCCGATGACATTCTTCTTTGGCAAATATAGCAGGTCTAAAGCCAGCAAACAAACACAAAATACCTTTCATCTGTGGACTGCTTGGCAGAGCAAGGCAATGTTCGCTAGTTTTTTTCTTTCCACTGAGACCCACATAAAGGATCACGTTGGAAACGAAATATGGGATCCCAGTTACAACATATACAGAATGTGAAAGAGTGAATCAGGGCAAAAGGGGGAGGGGGTTGGCCTGTACATTGCAGAGTCATTTGTTTGCACAGAACTGCTAAATACATCAAATGATTAGTGGAAGTTTTAGCAGTACAAAGATCGAGAACCAAAACCTAGTCATTGTGGTAGTCTACAAGCCTCTCCGGATGCAACATCCTAGCAATTCCAGAATACAAGCTGTTAATAATTGACCACTGGCTGGAAATCTTCCCAGCTCCTGCACCCAAACATCTTGCTCTCTGGGGGATTTTTCAACTTAAGGCACCTTAAAATGGAGGAATATAGCAAACAATAATATTGTTGCAGTAATAACACCAGGAGTCCAGCTCTGATTGCAAAAACTCACACTCACACGAGCTTTTAAATCTCTGCACAAAATTCAATTTAAACCAGCAAATAATAGAGCCTACTAGACTGGAGAATACACTAGACCTCATCTTCACTAACAATGTTGATCTGATAAGAAATGTCACCATATCAAAAACAATATACTCAGATCACAACATAATTGAGGTTCAGATATGTATGCATGGAGCCCCAGACCGACATAATGAGACTAGTCACGAGGGAGCATTCACCAAATTCAACTTCAATAACAAAAACATAAGTGGGACCAAGTAAACCAAGTCCTAACCGATATAAGCTGGGAAGATATACTAAGCAACACAGACCCCAACGTATGCCTAGAACAGATTAACTTGGTGGCACTCGATGTATGCACAAGGCTTATTCCTCTAAGAAAAAGGAGGAGTAGATGTAAAATAGAAAGAGACAGGCGCTCCCTTTACAGGCGACGGAAAAGAATAACAGAGCGGCTAAAAGAGGTCAATATATCTGAAATGCGTAGGGAGACACTGGTCAGAGAAATAGCAAGCATCGAACTCAAGCTAAAGGAATCTTATAGGAGTCAGGAATCGTGGGAAGAACTAAAAGCCATAAATGAAATCGAAAGAAACCCAAAGTATTTCTTCTCCTATGCCAAATCAAAGTCGAGAACAACATCCAGTATTGGGCCCCTACTTAAACAAGATGGGTCCTACACAGATGACAGCAAGGAAATGAGTGAGCTACTCAAGTCCCAATATGACTCAGTTTTTAGCAAGCCGCTAACCAGACTGAGAGTCGAAGATCAAAACGAATTTTTTATGAGAGAGCCAAAAAATTTGGTTAACACAAGCCTATCCGATGCTATCCAGACGCCAAATGACTTCGAACAGGCGATAAATGACATGCCCATGCACTCTGCCACAGGGCCAGACTCATGGAACTCCGTGTTCATCAAGAACTGCAAGAAGCCCCTATCATGAGACTTTTCCATCCTATTTAGAGGGAGCATGGACACGGGGGTCGTCCCACAGTTACTAAAAGCAACAGACATAGCCCCACTCCACAAAGGGGGCAGTAAAGCAACAGCAAAGAACTACAGAGCGATAGCACTAACATCCCATATCATAAAAATCTTCGAAAGGGTCCTAAGAAGCAAGATCACCACCCATCTAGAAACCCATCAGTTACACAACCCAGGGCAACATGGGATTAGAACAGGTCGCTCCTGTCTGTCTCAACTATTGGATCACTACGACAAGGTCCTAAATGCACTAGAAGATAAAAAGAATGCAGATGTAATATATACAGACTTTGCAAAAGCCTTCGACAAGTGTGACCATGGCGTAATAGCCCACAAAATGCGTGCTAAAGGGATAACAGGAAAAGTCGGTCGATGGATCTATAATTTCCTCACTAATAGAACACAGAGAGTAGTCGTCAACAGAGTAAAGTCCGAGGCAGCTACAGTGAAAAGCTCTGTTCCACAAGGCACAGTACTCGCTCCCATCTTGTTCCTCATCCTCATATCCGACATAGACAAGGATGTCAGCCACAGCACCGTGTCTTCCTTTGCAGATGACACCCGAATCTGCATGAGTGTCTTCCATTGCAGACACTGCAAGGCTCCAGGTGGACATCAACCGAATCTTTCAGTGGGCTGCAGAAAACAATATGAAGTTCAACGTTGAGAAATTTCAATTACTCAGATATGGTAAACACGAGGAAATTAAATCTTCATCAGAGTACAAAACAAATTCTGGCCACAAAATAGAGCGAAACACCAAAGTCAAAGACCTGGGAGTGATCATGTCGGAGGATCTCACCTTCAAGGACCATAACATTGTATCAATCGCATCTGCTAGAAAAATGACAGGATGGATAATGAGAACCTTCAAAACTAGGGAGGCCAAGCCCATGAAGACACTCTTCAGGTCACTTGTTCTATCTAGGCTGGAATATTGCTGCACACTAACAGCACCTTTCAAGGCAGGTGAAATTGCTGACCTAGAAAATGTACAGAGAACTTTCACGGCGCGCATAACGGAGATAAAACACCTCAATTACTGGGAGCGCTTGAGGTTCCTGAACCTGTATTCCCTGGAACGCAGGCGGGAGAGATACATGATTATATACACCTGGAAAATCCTAGAGGGACTAGTACCGAACTTGCACACGAAAATCACTCACTACCAAAGCAAAAGACTTGGCAGACGATGCAACATCCCCCCAATGAAAAGCATGGGTGTCACTAGCACGTTAAGAGACCATACAATAAGTGTCAGGGGGCCGAGACTGTTCAACTGCCTCCCAGCATACATTAGGGGGATTACCAACAGACCCCTGGCAGTCTTCAAGCTGGCACTGGACAAGCACCTAAAGTCGGTTCCTGACCAGCCGGGCTGTTTCTCGTACGTTGGTTTGCGTGCAGCCAGCTGCAACAGCCTGGTTGATCAGGCTCTGATCCACCAGGAGGCCTGGTCACAGACCGGGCCGTGGGGGCGTTGACCCCCGGAACTCTCTCCAGGTAAACTCCAGTGCAGAAACACAGCTGACACTTCTCCCCCCCTTAACATATGTACAGTCACCGTTCTAAATAACATACATTAATTATCCTAATTAATGGTCATACTCTGACCGCATCAAAACCTTAATTCTTGCAATATTCAATCAATATTAGTGACCTGCACCTCAGAAATTCATGTATTCAAGGGGGTGTGAATCCCCTTGTATAACTATGCAGAAATGGACACTAGCTTTTAGGCTGACAAGAGATGACAGTACGTACTGGTCATGAACTGCCGGCTGCTCAAAGGCCACAGCTCAACTCACCCACAATTTTCCCCAGACACTGGCCAGAATCGAGTGGTAAAAAGGGGGGTCTTGTTTTACTGTATGTGCCTGATGGAGGAGGACATCTACGGTAAGTTGAGGTGCCTCCACCATATTTCCCCAGGTCTAGTATGTGAAGACACGTGGGGGCGCTGCCTGTTGATCACAGCTCGTGTTGTTCAGATGGTGTCTAGTCTTAGAAGGAAGCTCTGGCATCTTCGAGACCTGCGCCTGGTCATTCAAACTTGGGCTGCCAGTTCTCCCTAGCTAACATAATCTAGTGTTTGCCTACATTCGGCCTATTACTACCTATGTTAAGGTCTTAGGTCTACATTATTATTATCAACAGTTGCATCAATAATCCTAATATTAGTGTACTAACAGTATAAACTACCTACTTCTTCCCTGAAAAAGTAAATATATAAATTTTAAAAAAGAAACCTTCCAACAACCCTTCCCCAAAACCCGGGGTGATGTTTTTTTGTTTTTGGGGGGGTGAAAGGGGCCCCTTTAAAACTTTGGGGTTTTAAAGGGGTAAAGAGCCCTCAAGCATTGTTTTTTGGGGTGGGGAAAGGGCCCTCAAACCCTTTTGTTTTTTGGGTGGGGGGTAAGGGGTCACAAACTTTGTTTTTTTGAGTGGGGGGAAAAAAAGGCCCTCAAAATTTTTGTTTTGGGGGGGGTTTGAAGGGGGCCCTCGAACTTTTTGTGTTTTCCCCCAAGGGGGATTTCTCCCCGGGAATAAGTTCCAACAATTCTCAGTGTTTTATGAAGTGAAAACGAACTTCACAGTGTATATTTAGTGAGAAAACAGAACTTTTTTCAGTGATATTTTGGAGACTTGAATTTCCCCTTATGTATATGTAGTGGCATAGAATTTCAGTGTATATGTAGGAACAGAACTTCACATTGTAAAATTTTGTGGGGACATAGAACTTTCTATGTAATGTATTGAGACAAAATTTTTCTCGTGAAAAATGTAGTGAGACAAAAATTTTCACATTTGTTTTTAATGTATTTAGCATAGAACTTCTCTTTGAATAGTATTGGGGACAGAACTTCACAGTGAAAAAATTTAGGGAGACACAAAAATTTTCCAGTGTATATGTAGTGAGCCCTAAAACTTCCAAAGTAAAATTTTTGTGAGACAAAAATTTCTCATGTATATTATGAGACAAAAATTTCACAGTGTAATTTAGTGGGGACACAGAACTTCTCCGTGTATTGTAGTAAAGACAAAAACTTTTTAAAAGTTTTTTTAGGAGACATAGAACTTCTCAGTGTTATTTGTGGGGAATGAACTTCTTAGGTTTTGTGTAGTGAGACAGAATTTCCCTCAGGTTTATGTAGTGAGACATAAACCTTCTGTGAATATGTAGGGGAGACATAGAACTTCTTAGTGTAAATGTAGTGAGCAAAAACTTCTCAGTTTTTTAGTAGTGAGACAAAGAACTTCTGTGTAAAATGTTTGAGCCCAAAAACTTCTCAGTGTATATGAAATTGAGCCCAGAACTTCTCAGTGTAAAAGAAAGTGAGACAAAACTTTCAGTGTATATTAGTGAGACTTTAAAAACTTCTGTGTATATGTGGAACTTTAAAAATTCTTAGTGTATTTATTTTTTTGAGACATAGAATTTTCTCAGTGTAAAAATGTAGCGAAACAAAGAATTCTCAGGGGAAAAATGTCCCGAGAAAAAGAATTTTTTTCCAGGTATATGAAGTGAGCATAGAACTTCCTATGTATATTTTGTGGCCCGAACTTCTCAGGAATATGTAGTGGGGCAAAAACTTAAAATTTTTATATGTGTGAACATAGAACTTCTCTTGTAAAAGTAGTGAACAGAACTTCCAGTGATATGATTATGAGACAGAACTTCACAGTGTTTTTTTGAATTGAGAAAAAATTTCCCTTCGTAAAAATGTAGTGAGACAGAACTTCACAGGTAATGTAGTGAGACCCCGAATTCTAAATGTTTTGTAGTGAGACAAAACTTCTCGTGTAAAGTAGTGAGACATGAACTTCTCAGTGAAATTATGAAGGAGACATAAAAACTTTCAGTGTAAATGGGGAAAACCTTTTAAACTTTCAGTGAAATTTTTAAGGAGATAAAGAATTCTCAGTGTAAAAGTTTGAGCCCAAAACCCTTCACAGTGTATATTAGTGGACACAGAACTTCCCATTAATTTATTTGGAGCTTTAAAACTTCTCTATTTTTAAAAGAAAGGAGACAGAACTTCCAGTTTTTAATGTATTTAAAACCCAAAAAATTTTCCCAGTGTATTTTTAAGGGAGAAAAGAATTTCCTATTTAATGTAGTGAGACAAAAATTCCAGTGAAATATTTTTAGTAGCGAACTTCACAGTTTTATATGTAGTGAGACACAGAACTTCCCAGTGTATAGTAGTGAGACATAAAACTTCTCTGTGTAAAAATTTTAAGTGGACATAGAACTTCTCAGTGTTATGTAGGGGGACACATAGAACTTCTGGGTTGTTTATGTAGTGAGACAGAACCCTTCCCAGTTATATGAATTTGAGCCCTAGAACTTCTTAGTGTATATGTATGGGGCCATAGAACTTCGGGGAAAAATTTTGTGAAAACCAAAAAACTTCTCGTGTTTTATGTAGGAAAACAAAATTTTTCTCAGTTTATATGAAAGGAGACATAAAAAATTCTGGTTTTAAGTAGTGAGAAAATAAAAACTTCTTAGTGTATATGTAGGGGAGAACATAAAAAATTTCTCAGTGTAATGTAGCGAGACATAAAAACTTTTTCCAGTGCAAAAGTAGCGAGACAAAGAATTTCTCGTTTTATATTTTTTTTAGACATAAACTCCTATGTTTTTGAGTGGCCCAAAATTTTCTCAGTGTAAATGGGGGAAGACAGAACTTCACATTTGTTATGTAGTGAGACATAGAATTTTCTCAAAGTATATGTAGTGAGACAGAACTTCTCATTTTATATGTAGTGAGCCCCAAAAATTTTCACAGGTATAATTTTGTGAGACCGAACTTCTCAGTGTATATGAATTTGAGAAAAAGAAAATTTCTTTTTTGAATATGAGTGAAAATTAGAACTTCTCAGTGTATATGTATTTTGGACATAGAACTTTTTCCAGTTTTAAAATTTTTGTGAGAATTTAACTTCACAGTGAAATTTAAATTTGAGTTAAAAAACTTCTCAGTTTTTAAAGTAGGGGAGACAGAACTTAAAAGGAAAATATTGTGAGACCCAGAAACTTCTCATTTAATTTTTGTAGGGGAGCCCCATAGAATTTCTCAAATTTTTAATGTGGGAAGACATAGAATTTTCCAGTGTATATGTTAGTGAACAAAAACTTCACAGTGTATTTTTTAGTGAGACATAAAAATTCCTTTGTATAGTATAAACCCGAACTTCTAAATTTTTTAAATTTTAGTAAACCAAAACCTTCACGTGTAAAATGTAGTGAGAAAAAGGGAACTTCTCTATGTATATGTATTTGAACAAAATTTCCAAGTTTTTAAAAATGTGTGAACACAGAACTTCTAAAGGTTTTATATGTGTGAGACATGGGAAAATTTTTCTAGTAATGTAGGGGAGACAAAAATTTCTCATGTATATGTAGTGGGGGCAGAACTTAAACATTTGAATATGTGGGTGAGACACAGAATTCTCAGGTAATTGAAGTGAGACAAAAAACTTCTTATGTAAGTAGGAGACATAGAACTTCTCATTTTTATTTTATTTAAAACATGGAACTTCTTAGTTTTGGGGGTAGTGAGACAGAACTTCTCAGTGTATATGAAGTGAGACATAGAACTTCTTTTTTTAATGAAATTGAGAATAGAACTTTTTAGTGTATTGAAAGTGAGACGAACTTCTCAGTGTAAAATTAGTGAGACATGGGAAATTCTGTGTATATTAGGAACAGAACTTCTCAGTGTATTTTGTATGAAAACAGAACTTCCCCAGTGTAAATTATGAGAAAGAACTTCCCCAGTGTTTTTGTATGAGACATAAAACCCTTCTGTGATTTGTAGTTGAACTAGAACTTTAAAGTGTAAATGTATTTGAGACATAGAACTTCTCAGTGTTATGTAGCGAGACAAGAAACTTCCAGGCATAGTAGCGAGAAAAAAGAATTTCCCCAGTGTATATGTAGGAGCCCAAAGAACTTCTCTATGAATTTTAAAAATTTGAGACAGAATTTCTCAGTGTATATTATGAGACAGAACTTCAAAGTGTATAGGGTAGTGAGACATAGAATTTTCTATGTATATGTAGTGAGACGAACTTCAGTGTATTGAAGTGAGCAGAACCAAAAGGTTTTAAAGTAGGGGAGCAGAATTTTCTCAGTGTATATGTTTGGACAGAACTTCACAGGGGAAATATGTATTGAAAACCCCCGAACTTCCAGTGTAAAATTTAGTGAGAAGAACTTTTCAGTGATATGTAGTGAACAATAGAACTTTCAGTGTATATGTAGTGGGGACTTTAGAACTTCCCCAGGTAAATGTATTGGACATGGGAACTTCTCAGTGTTTATGAGTGAGAAAAGAACTTCCAGGTAACGTAGTGAAGACAAAAACTTCACAGTGTATATGAAGTGAACAAAAAATTTCCCCAGTTTAAAAGTAGTGGGGCATAAAAATTTTCTCTATGTTTTGAAGTGAGACAGAACTTCTCGTTTATATGTAGTGAGACAGAACTTCACAGTGTATTTTAAAGTGAACATAGAATTTTCCAAAGTAAAAATAGTGGGGACAAAAACCTTCTCAGTGTAAATTAAGGAGACAGAACTTCACAGTGTATTGTATTGAGACACAGAACTTCTCAGTGTATATGTAGTGAACAAAAAAACTTCCTGTGTATATGAATTTGAGAAAAGGGGAATTCTCAGTGTATTGTAGGACACATAGAATTTTTCCGGGGTGAAAAAGTTGTGAACAAAAACCTCAGTGTATATGAAGTGAGCCAAAAGAACTTCTTGGTGTTTTAGAGTGAGACATAGAACTTCTTGTAATGTAGGAACCGAACTTCCATGAAATTGTAGTGAGCGGGAACTTCTCATTGTATATGTAGTGAGACTTAGAACTTCTGTGTATATGTAGTGAGACAAAGAACTTCTTAGTGTATATTTTAGTGAACATAGAATTTCCCCAGTGTAAAATTAGCAAAAGACAAAAAACCCTTTCTCGTGCAAAAGTAGCGGACAAAAAAATTTTCTCGTGTTTATGTATTTGGACAAGAATTCTCTATGTTATGTAGGAGACAGAATTTTTCTCA
Organism: Cherax quadricarinatus; assembly: GCF_026875155.1. Lineage (NCBI taxonomy): Eukaryota > Metazoa > Arthropoda > Malacostraca > Decapoda > Parastacidae > Cherax > Cherax quadricarinatus. The sequence goes on from NC_069410.1 coordinate 72,761,780, forward strand.
GGAAAAATGTAGTGAGACAGAATTTAAACGTGTAAAAATGTATGAAAACATAGAACTTCTTTGTATTTGTATGGGGAAGAACTTCTCAGTGTAATGTAGTGGGACAGAACTCACAGTGTTATGAAAGTGAGACCAAAAACCTTCTCAGTGTAAAAGTAGTAGACAGAACTTCTCAGTGAAATATGTGGGAAGACTTAAAAATTCTCATTTGTAAAATTTTTTTTTGGAAAAAGAACTTCTCGTGTAATGTAGTGGGGACATATAACTTTTCGTGTATATGTATTTGAGAAAAAAAAATTTTCTCAGTGTAAAATGAGTGAAACAAAATTTCCACAGTGTTTATTTTGGGAAAAGACACAGAACTTCTCAGTGTTTATGTAGTGAGGACATAGAACCTCATGTATATTTTGTGAGACGGGAATTTCCTCAGTGTAAAAAAAAGTGAGACCAAACTTCACTTGTAATGTAGGAGACATAAACTTCTCTATGAATATGTAGGAACAAATTTTCCAGTGTAAAATTTTGAGACAGAACTTCACAGTGTTTTTTGTATGAACACAAAACTTCTCAGTGTATATGTAGTGAAATAAAACTTCTTGTGTAATGTGTGAGACAAAGAATTTCTCATTGAAATATGTAGTGAGACATAGAACTTCTTAGGAAAGTGTAGTGGCAAAAATTATGAGTATTTTTGTGGACAAAGAACTTCTGTTTATATGTTTGAGACAAAAAACCTTCTTAGTTTTAGATTTTGTGAACAAAAAACTTTTTCTTTAAAAGTTGAACATAGATTTCCCTGTTAAAATGTAGTGAGACATAGAACTTCTTAGTGTTTTTTTTAAATGAGACAAAAAAAAATTTTCTCGTGATATGTAGTGAGTTTAGAACTTCTCAGTTTAATGTATGAGACAAAAACTTTTTCATTAAATATTTTTATTGAACTAAAACTTTTTCAAGTTTTTATGAATGGGGGACAGAACTTCTCGTTTTATATGTAGTGGAATTAGAACTTTGTTTTAAAGTATTGAGAAAAAACTTTCATGCAAGTAGTGAAAAAAAAGAACTTCTCAGTGAATATGTTTCCCCTGGGGGAGATTTAAAACCTTAAGGGGGTTCCCCGGGGGTCAACGCCCCCGCGGCCCCGGTCTGAAAACAGGCCTCCTGGGGGATCAACCCTGATCAACCGGGTGTTGCTGCGGGCCTGCACGCAAACCCCCTACAGCCACAGCCCGGCTGACCCGGGAACTGACTTTGGGGCCCTTTCCAGTCCCAAAGGGTTGGAATTTGCCGGGGGTCTTTTTGGAATCCCCCTTTTTGTGTGCGGGGGGCGTTGAACCGTTCGGGCCCCTGACACTTATTGTATGGTCTCTTAACGTGCAAGGCCCCCCCTGCTTTTCATGAAATTGAGACAGAATTTTCCCAGTGTTTTTGTAGTGGGGAATAGAACTTTTGTTATATGTAGTGAGACATAAAACTTCTTGTGTTTATTAGTGAGACATAAAAATTTTCCTCAGTTTAATATGTAGCGGGGACATAAAAACTTCCCCCTTTGTATATTAGTGAACATAGAATTCCCCCGTGTATATTTTAGTGAGACATGAACTTCTTTTGTATATGTAGTGGGGAATAGAACTTCTTAGTTTTATTTAGTGAGACATAGAACTTCTCAGGTAAAAGTAGCGAGACAAAGTTTTTTCCGTGTATATTTTAGGGGAGAAATAAAACTTCATTTAGGTTTAAAAAAGGAGACAGAACTTCTCAGTGAATATGAAAGTGGACAGAACTTCACAGTGTATATTTAAAGTGAGACTTTGAAAAACTTTCTATGTATATGTAGTGAGACAAAACCCTTTTTTAAAAAAGGGTTTTTAAATTAGGGGAAAAAGGGGGGCAAAGAATTTCCCCCAAATTTTTTTATTTTGGGGCGGGGGGGGGGGGAAAATTTTGGGGGGGGGAATTTGGGAACAAAACCTCATTTTTGGGGGGGGGGGGGGGGGGGGGGGGGGGGGGGGGGGGGGGGGGGGTTATGAAAGTAAAGACATAAAAATTTCTCTTGTATTTGAAAGTGAGAAAAAAGAATTTCTCAGTGTTATTTTTGTGAGAAAGAATTTAAAAAGTGTATATGTAGGGGAGACACAAAAACTTCTCAGTGTATATTAGTGGACATATTTATTCTCTATGTATTTGTAGTGAGACAGAACTTCTCAGTGTATATGTATAGACAGAACTTCAAGTGTAAAATGTGTGGGGACATAGAACTTCTTATGTATTTTTTTTGGACAGAAACTTTCTCGGGTGTTTATTTTAAGTGGGGGACAAAACTTAAACAGTGTATATGTAGTGAAACAAAAACTTTCAGTGTATATGTAGTGAGCATGAACTTCTCTGTGAAATTTGTAGGGGAGACATAAATTTCTCTGTGAAATATGTAGTGAGACAAAAATTTCTTATTGTATGTGAAGTGAACAAAAATTTCTCAGTTTTAATATTTTGTGAGACAAGAATTTCTGTGTATATTTAGTGAGAATAGAATTTCCCCTTTAGGGGTATTTTGTAGTGAACAAAAATTTCATTTTGGTATAGTATGGGGACATAAAAACTTCTTTTGTATATGTAGTAAAGACATAAACTTCTTATGTATATGAAATTTGGAAACATAGAACTTTTCAGTGTAAAGGTATTGAACTTAAAAAACTTCTCAGTGTATATGTAGTAAACAGAATTTTCTCAGGGGAATAGGAGTAGACATGGGCTTCTGTTTTAAAAGGGTAGTGGGGACATAAATTTTCTAAAGTGCATATGTAGTGAACTTTAGAACTTTTAGTGTATATTAGTGAGACTTTAAAAATTTTTTCTCAGTGAAATATGTATGAACATAAATTCCCCGTGATATTAGGAGACATAAAAAATTTTTCTAGTGTATATTTTTCCCCCTGGAAGAGTTACCTGGGAAAGTTCCGGGGGTAAAACGCCCCCGCCCCCCCTTCTAACCCGGCCTCCTGGGGGAAATCAGAGCCTGATCAACCGGCTTTTTTGCTGCTGGCTGAAACCAAACCAACATACAAACCACACCCCGGCTGATCCGGAACTGATTTTAGGGGCTTGTCCAGGCCAGTTTGGGAAGATCCCCGGGGTCTGTTGGTAACCCCCCCTTTTTGTGTCTGGGAGGCATTTAAAAAACATCTGGGGCCCCCCGGGGAAATTTAAATTGTATGGTCTTTCTTTAACGTGCTAGGACCCCCCTGCTTTTCATTAGGAGACAGAACTTCTCATGAAATTTTGTAGGAGACATAGAATTTCTGTTAAAAGGAAAGGTGAAATAGAATTTCTTAGTGTAAAAGTAGGGGGAAACATAAAAACTTCTCATGTTATTACGAACATAGAACTTCTCAGTGTATAGGGAGTGGGGACATAAAATTTTTCCCTAAAAAGGTTGTTTTTTTTTTAAATTTGTATGAGACTTTGAAATTTGTTATTTGTGGGTGAGACAAAAAAAAAAAGAACTTTTTAGTGTATATGTAGGGGAGACATAGAACTTCCCCAGTTATATGTGCGAGACATAAAACTTCTCAGTTTAAAATGTAGTGAGAAAATAAACTTCTCAGTGTATATGTATTTGGAACATAGAACTTCTGTGTATATGTAGGAACATAGCCCCCTTCCCTTAGTGTATAGTATTTGAGACATAAAATTTTTCTCAGTGTATATGAGCGAGACATAAAAATTTCCCAGTGATATGTTTTGAGACATGGGAACTTCTCAGTGAAAAAGTGGAGACATAAAACTTCCGGTTTGATGGGGACATGAACTTCTCTTGAATTGTATTTGAGACATAAAATTTTCTCATGTTATGTAGTGAGAATAGAATTCTCGGGTGAAATATGTAGTGAGACAAAACTTTCATTGTAAAAATTTAGGAACATAGAATTTCTCAGTGTTTTGTGTGAACATAGAAACTTCTAAAGGTATCTGTAGCGAGTTTAAAGAACTTCTCAGTGTATTTTTGGTGAAACCAAAAAACCTTCTCAGGGGGTATATGTAGTGGACATAAAAAAATTCTCAGTGTAAAATTTAGCGGGGTTTGGGCTTCTCGTGTATTTTAAGTGGCATAGAACTTTCTCCGTGTTTTTGGGTAGTGAGCAAAAAAAAACCCTTTATTTTTTTATGTAGTGAGACAGAACTTCTCAGTTTAAAAAAACAAAAACACAGCCCCCAGGGACAAAGTATCAAAATTTCATGCCTGTATGTGTATACATGCTGAGCCATAAAAAGTAAACACATAAACAAAAAATTTTACATATTCACAAAATTTTTCCCAAGTTAAAATTTTATATTGGTAACAGTGAGAAAAATACGGTCCCCAAACATTGTCATGACAGGTGACCCCCCACTGTCCCCAAACCACTGCACTAACACTGCCAAACCCCTTTTCCACAAACACGGTCACCAACACTGTCACTAAAAATGTCACCCCACTTACTAACACTGTCACCAACATTTTCACAAACAGCCCACCGCACTGTCACTAACACTGTCCCAAAAAGTCACCAAACACTGTCACTAACATTTTCAGGGAAAAATGTTACTAACCCCCCTTGTTACCTTTTTAAACTTCTGTTTTCACTACTTACAAGAAAAAATTAGGGGGGCATTTCAGAGACCTACTTAGGGAAAAATTTTTCTAGGGTGTTTAAAACCGAAATTACCTCAACTTACTTTCAAAACCAGTTTTCCTTGGGAGACAATCAATTGTTTCCCGTAGTCCCCCCCGGAAACCCATGTGAGAAAACTTAACCCCCCTGGCCCGCACCAAGTGGCCCCCTGCCCTCACAATTTTCCAAAACTACCCCAGCCCAAAATGGTTTGGGAAAGCACCCAAAAGGGTACGGTGCTCTAATTAATTGTGGGACTGTATAGATTAAAATTTTTTTAAAAACTGAATGGGGGGGGGGGGTGGGGAAAACACAGGGGAAAACATCCTCAAAAAACATTTGACTAATCCCACTACTTCCCAGATGTTCTTGGTGGTCACTTGATGAAGTGGATCACTCGTAACCTATCTAAAACAATACCACAAAGGCCCAAAGCTAAGGTTGCTATAACTAAAAGGGGTTTAAACTTAACTGTGGGTGTTTTGATATTCCTCATTTTTTTGATTCCCCAAAATCTTTTTCGATGTCCTGCACCCCCGACACGATTCTCTTTCCCCAGCAGGCGGGTATCCGCGGGTTTTGTCCTCCCTTTAGACGTCTTTACTCAAGGAGTTTTCCCTTTCCCCCGTCTCGTTAAAAAACCGAGGTCTAGCGTGTTCACCTGAAAAAACCCGATTTAATTTCATTTCAAAATTCTCTTAACTTGCGTTATTATCTTTTAATTACTTTCCCAATTCACAACCCGTTTTAACGCTCATAACTATTTTTACAAACTAAGGCCCACTCCATTAAAATTGAGCCCGTTTGAGTGATAAATTAATCCAAGGGAAATTTTTCCCCCCAGGACACATTTCCTTTGGGGGCGCTTTTCAGCAACCCGCCCCTTTTCTCTTATAAACACTTTTCCCTAATTACTGTGGTCCCGAAAAACCCTTTCCCCCTCATCTCCACCAGGCCCAATTTAAACGCCCACTTCTTTAAAAAAATTTGGGGCCCTATTTTAACCCTTTAAAGGCCCCGGGTAAAACGTAAATTTCTTTGGTTCCCTTTTTTTTCTCGGGTTTCCCTCACCCCCATTAAAAAAACAATAGCGCTTCCCCCCCCCCGCACATCCGCGAAAGCCCCAAAAGGGAAAACCCCTTTTGGGTTCTACTTTTATTTTCAATCCCTTTTTGCCCCTATAGACACTTTAAAACACCTATTAGGCACTAATTTTGGGAAAATTTAAAAAAAATTTTTCCACCCCGGGGCCCGGGCGGAGGTCGTTCTAGACGATTTTCATAATTTGGGTAAAATTTTTTTTCATCTTCACTGGCCCCCCCATTTTATTAAAACCTCAAAGGGACAAAGGGGGTGTTCCATTCTTTCGGGGGGCAAAAACCTATGCTCCCTGGATTAAGTTTTTTGGGATACAAAAAATTTTTGGGGACTTTTTTAACCAAAAAACAAGTCCTCATTTTCCCCAAGTCACCCCCCAACACATTATTTCATATGGGCCCCCCAATCCATGGCCATCCTATTTATTAAACCCCTCAAAATGGAAAATTATGTTCCTTCTTTTCAGGGGCAAAACCCCTATGCTCCCTGGATTAATTTTTTGGGGGCAAAAACGGGAAATTTTTGAGATTTTAACAATAACAAGCTCTCATACCCCAAAGCCCACCCCAGCACATTTCGCATATAGGCCCCCAACCCCATGCCAAATCAAAAATTTTTTGATCCCTCAAAATGGACTTTTTGGTTTTTCCATTCTCTCGGGGGCATAAGCCTTGTCCCCTGGATTAATTTATTGGGCATACGGGAAATTTTTGGACTTTACCAAAAAACAAGCCCTTTTCAGTACCCCAAAGTCGGGCCCCGGCCTTTTACTGCTTTCAGGCCCCAAACTCCGGGGCCCATCTATATTATTAAATCCCCCCAAAAATGGGACTAATTAGTGTTCCATTCTCTCGGGGCATAAGCCTATGTTTCCCTGGTTTAAATTTTATTGGGCATACGGGAAATTTTTGGGAGACTTTAACAATAACAAGTCCTCGTCCCCAAGTCACCCCACACATTTTTCATTATTTTTTAAACCCCCTTCACATTTTCCCCCATTAGTTCCTCCTTCATTTGACGTCCCCCCGGGGAAAATTGTCCACTTAAGTTTTATTTCCCCAATTACTTCGCTCAGGGCCCGCCTGTGATTTAAAGGTGTGCTTTTAACGCGCCTGAAGAAAGAACAATTATTTTTTTAACTGTTTAAAAAATTTTATATAATTATAAGCAGTCAAAAAATTTTTTGGTGTCTTGCTCAGTTCCGCAGAGGGGGGGCCCCTTTAACTGCCCCTACCCCATCCTATAATTGGGTAGGTTTTTTGGACGGTCAATTTCCCAGGGAAAGTCGCACCCTTTAAGGGTCCAGATTCCATTTAACCCTTCGGGTTTATTTTTCCCTGAGAAAGGAATCTTTTGGGGATTTCCCCCTCATTTACATTAATCCCTATGCTGCCCAGCTCCAAAAAATTGACGGGTTCAACACATTCTCGATAGAAAATAAATTGTAAGGGGGTTTACTTTCATGAGTAAACACCCTGACCGAAAAAACTACTTCCTCTAGGCATTATTACTAGGCGGTAACCGCCAATATTACATGGCCCGTACCAAAGGGTTTAGGGGGAGTGAAACCCCTATGGGTTTTGGATTTATGCCCTTTTTCCGGGAAATTTTTTTCATCCCAAAACCGTCAAGGCTTTCCTCACTAGGGCCCTCATTATTGCCCTTAGCTGCAACCTTTACTCCCGTCACTGTAGTGTCAGGGTTTTAACATTACATTTTGTCCCCCATTTTTTAAAAAGAATCACATTCAAAACCCCGCACCTAACTGTAGGGGCCCTTTTCCCTTTTTGCATTGAAAAGCAACTGTTCAATTTGGTATGACAATCCTTTAAAAATTTGATTGTCAGACATCTGATAAATCGTCAAATTTTTTTCATTCTTTTTTCCCCTTTAATTTCCCATGAATTAAAAGGAAATTTCAATTTTAAATGAAAGGGGTACCCTGGGAGAAGAGGCCCGTCTCTCTTTTCCTTGGGCCCGACCTCTTATTAACTGGGGGACCTTTCTGAGGTACTTTTTCCCTTTCCCCGAAAGTGAGGAACCACTATTATTATTCCTGACTTTTAATGTGCCTAATTTTTCTCTTAACTTGTTATTTTTCCACTTTTATTATTTTTCCCTTTTTAGGCTTTTAAGATCCCTTAAGGGGTCCATTTGTTAAACCTTTGAAAGTTTTGGCTGACTGGTCCCCGCAATTGAACAATTTTAAATTTTTGCCGACCCAGGCTGAAATTTTTCCAGCCCCTACTAAGGAAAGGTTTTTGCAAACACAAAACCCCTTTTCATTAATAGGTTTTAAAACCCAATGCCGGGTTACACCCTTTTAAATTTTTTTCCAAAAACCTTACTTTTTCAAGACAAATTTTCTTTTTAATTCGTAAGTTGATTAATTAAAAAAATTTGTTTCCATTCCCCTTTCACAATCTCTTCCCGATCCTTTCACAGTCCCTTTAAAAACCCCAAAATTTTTTCCAACAAAACTACTTTTCTAAAAATTTAAAAAAAACTTTAAAATTTATTAGGGTTCACCCGGGTTTTTTGATTCACTAAAACAAAAGCCTTCGGGGGGGGGGGGGGGGGGCACATGGCTTTTAATAGCCGTAATGAGCTTTTTTTTACTTAAAATTTTACGGACTTGTCACCCAATTTAAAACCCCTTAACCATCAGGGTTTAAAAATTATTTTAAACACTGGGTTATACAAAAATTAAAATTGGGCGGCCCTTTTAAAGAAAAACTTGCACTTTAAATCTTGTTTAAAACCTAGCCAACAAAGTGCAGCAAAATTTAAATTGGGGTAATTGTCATCCCACCCCACAATCGATTAAAATTGTGCAACCCCCAAAACCCATTCCCTTCCCAAACAGTCACTTAAATTTTTAAAATAAAATTTTTCAATTAATTTTTTTTTACTGATTTTCATCCGTTTTCGAAGGACCAACCCGGGGGGGGAAAATGGAAAAAATTTTTTTGGGGGCTTACCTGTAAGTTTCCTTTTAAAAATTTCAAACATACCCTAATTCAATGGGAAAACAAACTATTGTTTACCGTAGTCACCCCTTGGAACATGTGGAAAAAATTTAAACCCCTGGCGCACCCAAATGGTCCCCCCGACCCCACAAACTTTTCCAAAACTAACCCAGACCCCCGTAAAGGATTGGGTAGCACCCACAAGTTTCGGTTTTCTTTCTAAAAAATTGTTTGGGCTGTTAGTTTTTAATTTGTTTAACTGAATGAAGGGGGGGGGGGGGGACACAATGGATTCATCCGTTTTAAAAAAAACATTTTTACATAATCCCACAATTCCCCAAGATTCTCCCGGGGGTCAAAATTTATGTAGCTGGGTTCAACGTAACCTATCTAATTACAACATACCCCAAATGGCCAGTCTAAAGGTTTTCATAACTAGAAGGGTTTAAAATTAACGTGGGTGATTGAAAATTCCCCCAATTTTTTGATTCCCAAACTCATTTTCGAGTCCCGTAAACCGACACAATTTTCATTCCGCAGGACAGTATCCCTTTGGGTTTTCCGCTTTAGACGTCGTGACTCAAGGAGTTTTCCCTTTCCCCCGCTCGTTAACCCAAAGAGGGCTAGCGTGTTCACTCGGGAGCAAACGACTTTTTTACTTCACAAAATTTTTCTTAACTTTGCGTTTTTTTTCTTAATTAAAATTACAATTCACAAACCCCAAATTTAAAAGTCCATTAAATATTTAAAAAAAACAAAAGGGCACTCCATTAAGGGTTGAGAACCCATGAAGGGTGATTAATCCAAGGGTAATTTTCCCCCGGACACAGTCCTTTTTGGGCCCCCCCTCAGTCACCCCCTCCTTTTCCTTTTTCACCCCTTTTAACCCCCTCTATTACTGTGGTCCCCTAAAACCCGTTCCCCCACTCCCACCCGGGGAAAAAATTACGACACTCTTATTATGAAATGAAAGGGCCCATATTTAAAACCCCAGGGCCCCCGTGAAACGTCAATTTTGTGGGTTTCCCTGTTTTCTCAGCTTCCTCCCACCATTCCCAAAAAAATTTTCGCCTTTTCCCCCCCCCCCCACAACCGCGCATGCGCAAAGGGAACTCCTTTGGGTTCCCACTCTTATTTTCAAAAACATTTTTTGGGGGCCCTATGACCCCATTTTAAAAAAACCAAATTTGGCACCCATAGTTTCGGGAAAAATTTAAAAAATTTTTCCCCACTACTGGGACAAACCCTTTTGAGCACTAAATTTAAAATGGGCACAAAGATGGGTTTTAAAAACTCATCAAATCCAAAAATAACAATAGAATTAAAAAAAATTTGAAGCCAACGTAAAATGTTTTAAAAAAAAAACCCAAATTTTTTTTTTACTAATTCTTGGTTTCAAAGTTTTTTTAAAATATTTTTATTTTGGAAAAAAAAAAGAAAAAAGGTTTTCAAAAAAAAAAAAGAAACTTAAAAAGTTTTTTTTAGATTGGAAGATTAGGGAAAGTGTTTTAAAAGGGTAAAATAAAAATTTAAAAAATTTTGCTGTAATCTAACAGGTTTTTTTATTTTTTCAAAGTTTTCAAGGGAGACAAAAACTTTTTAAACTCTGAGCTGTTTCACACCAGCTGATACGTTGGTTGGGAGGATAACTAACCCAGGATAACTTTGCATAACCCACTATAACCCAGAAATAAACGCAGTTAGCCCAGGATAACCCACCTATTTCTATTCTATTCAAGGTGATTTGCCGGTATTGGAAATCCCAGTCTGAGTCTTTTTCAATTTGGTAAACCGGGCGTTGGCCCCCCGGGTAGGGCAGGTGTTGCTCGTCTTTCGTTTCTCTTACTTGCGTTGAAGTCCATCGGTGGGAAGAGAGGTTCCTCTCCGGTTCTTTGAACAGCTGATGTCTCAAAATTCAATTTGCTCTACGGTGGGATGGTGCGGGGGTGCAGCGGGAGGTCCTCAGCAGGCCTTCATATCGACTTCATATTGGTGGATGGTGCGGGGTGCAGCGGAGGTCCTCAGCAGGCCTTCATATCGACTTCATATTGGTGGATGGTGTGGGGTGCACAGCGAGGCCCTCAGCAGGCCTTCATATCGACTTCATATTGGTGGTGGTGGGGGGTGCAGCGGAGGTTCAGCAGGCCTTCATATCGACTTCATATTGGTGGATGGTGTGGGGGGGGGGCAGCGGGGCCCTCGCAGGCCTTATATCGATTTATTGGTGGTGGTGCGGGGTGCAGCGGAGGTCCTCAGCGGCCTTATATCGATTCATTTTGGGTGGATGGTGCGGGGTTTTGCAGCGGGGCCCTCGGGCAGGCCTTATATCGACTTAGCGGGTGCGGATTGCAATGACTGGGAGTTAGGTCCCCAAGTTCTTAGGGTAGGTCACTAGTTGTGCGCCTAAATTTCCCCGGATTCTCATGGGGGTCAGGGGGAATTGTTATCAAAAGGGATCGTAGCTGGGCAGTCTAACAGGTATTGCAAAAGGGGGTTTTTGGGAAAACCATTGGTCACAGTGGGCACAGGCTCCTTCTGGCCCGTTAACAATCCTTGAGTGGTGGGTACCCCAAGTGTAGACGGTGGATATTCCCCTGCATTTCCCTGGTCTGCTTCCCGAATACTTGGGGGGGGTTTTGCCATGTGAGTCGCCCTGCATACCAGGGGCGATTTGTGAATCCCCAGGGTCGGGAAAGTAGGCGCCTGGTCGCACTGGTTGCGATAGCATAATTGGCAGTGGCCATGGGATTGTTGGGGCGGGTGGCCTTGCATTGCGGTCTCAGCACCCAAATTTGCACATCTTTTCCCGGGGGGATTCCCTATGGTCCAGTCCAGTTGAGGTGTTTTCTAAATCCGGGGCCATGAGCATCTGCAAGTCACTCCAGATGGAGTGAATAAGTGCATTTTGCCCCTTGGCCTTAGCAAAATTTGCCTGGACGCTGATTTGGTATCAACATGGATGATGGGGGGTTGCGAGGTCTGAAATTGCAAGCAGCAGGCTTGTTGAATGGCATAGGTTTTTGCCTGGAGGAGGTACAAAGGTCCCGGAGGCGCCAACCCGCTGTAGATTTCTGTGGAACTTCCCCGCAACTGTGCGGTTGCCTCTGGGGCTTGAAGATCGGTAAATTTGGCACACCCCAGGACTTTCCCACTCGCAGGTAGCAGAAGTTGTTGCGAATGTGTTTGGGCATGCCTCTTTCTGCCTCGTAGGGCTGACAGTCACGGCCTTCAGCTTGGCGCCCCAAAAGGAGGTGGAACCGTGTTTTTTCGCTGCTGGGCTGTCGCATCCCCTGCCCGGAGCATTGGGGTTGGGGAGAGCTTCTTCGAGGCACTGCAATTTTACCAAATCTATCGGCGGTGGGGGGCATTATGTCTGTCCTGGGAAAAACCTTATATCCTTCTCAGTTGTACCCCCTGGGAGTCAGAGGTCTTTGCTATTTTGGCAGTACAAGTTGGATCCGTTTCAAAAGGTTTTTCAGCGCACCCCCGAAGTTTAGAGTCACTGCATTGCCCACCCCAGGCCCCTAGATGGTTGTACAGCTGTTTTGGGCCACACAGAGGGGCACTTGATGTTTGTGGGCCTGGGGTGAACCCGAGTAAAGCTCCGTGTCGATGAGCGAGCGTACAGCCCGTATGAAGAACGCCCCATGACCTCGAGGCTGGCCCCACCCCCGGGCTGGCCATGGGACTCATTTTCCTGACCCCCTGTGAGCATCTCTTTGAGTGGCATAATGTTTCTGGAAGGTGAGGCGCCTGTAGGTTATGTCAAAGGGACCTATAGCGGGAAAAACCCTTCCCGGGCGCTGCCAAAAACTGTAGCCTCTGATTGGGGCCCCGGTGCGAAGGATCATGGCTTTGAAATTTTTCTGCAGACATCTTGAGCCCTAGGTGATGGCAGGTGGAAGCCAGCAGATCGAGGTCTTCCTGGGCATGTGAACTGCTGGCATTCCCCGAACACAGGTGCCAGGT
>NC_069410.1:72774967-72805407 GCF_026875155.1 Cherax quadricarinatus
TGTCTTACAACTGTAATGTATGGTGTGGTTTTTATGTGTTGGGGCCATTTTGGGATTCTTGTGTTATATGAACACCACTGTTATGTTAATGAGTGCTTAGATTGGCTTTGTTGCTGCTATGTTTGTCAAATCATATTTTCTTTTTGTAAAAGTATGCTTTGTTCTGTAAGCTGTGCGTATAGTGTGTATATTTGTAATGTCAGTGGTGGTGGCCGTTCACCTTAGTACTGAAGATATTCAATGCAAACATGCAGGCCTATGGTTAATTATTGTGTGTGTTCTTATACTTTCTATTGGTAGTGCGGGGGGGGGGTTAGTGGGGGTAGGAGGCATGGTGCCAATACTATTGCATGCTGCACCCATTGTACTAGTTCCTGATGTATTTGTTGGTGGGTTGCTTGTTAGGTAAGCTTTGTGTTAGGCATGGTGTCTAGTTTTTATGACCTTGTGTAGTGTCCGGCTGCGTTAATGTTTACACTGCACACATTTTATCTTATCTCTGTGTACCTAGCCATATGTATATGTGTGCGGGTTCTAATAAAATATAAATAATATGCTGTGCATTGTGTATGTTTAGGTAGGGGTGTGTTTTATAATGCATTGTTTATGGTATAGGGTATTATCCGTATTATAGTTAATGTTCTGTTGTTTATATGCGATATGTTTAGCGTGCGTGTAATGTTTATCCTTTGTGTTATGATTTATATGTATTTCGGCCTTGGTCATAAGGTATCATATTCTTGTTATGTAGTGTATTTAAATAAATATATAAAAAAAAGACTAATTTACTTGGTGTTGCAGCATATATACTGATCTTCAACCTCACTAAGCTTAGCCCCTCTGGACTTTCCCTCAGAAACCACGTGTAACCAGGAGCCTTAATTCTTGCAATATTCAATCAATATTAGTGACCTGCACCTCAGAAATTCCTGTATTCAAGGGGGTGTGAATCCCCTAGTAGTATAACTATGCAGAAATGGACACTAGCTTTTAGGCTGACAAGAGACGCCAGTACGTACTGGTCATGAACTGCTAGCTTCACAAAGGCCACAGCTCAACTCACCCACAATTTTCCCCAGACACTGGCCAGAATCGAGTGGTAAAAAGGAGGGTCTTGTTTTACTGTATGTGTGTGATGGAGGAGGACATCTACGGTACGTTGAGGTGCCTCCACCATATTTCCCCAGGTCTAGTATGTGAAGACACGTGGGGCGCTGCCTGTTGATCACGGCACGTGTTGCTCAGATGGTGTCTAGTCTTAGAAGGAAGCTCTGGCATCTTCGAGACCTGCGCCTGGTCGTTCAAACTTGGGCTGCCAGTTCTCCCTAGCTAACATAATCTAGTGTTTGCCTACATTCGGCCTATTACTACCTATGTTAAGGTCTTAGGTCTACATTATTATTATCAACAGTTGCATCAATAATCCTAATATTAGTGTACTAACAGTATAAACTACCTACTTCTTCCCTGAAGGGTAAATCTATCAATTAAGAAGTACGTTCCAACCACCTTCGCCAACCCGGGTGAGTGTGTGTGTGTTTTGGGTGGGTGTAAGGGCCCTCAAACGTTGTGTTTTGGGTGGGTGTAAGGGCTCACAAACGTTGTGTTTTGAGTGGGTGTAAGGGCTCACAAACGTTGTGTTTTGGGTGGGTGTAAGAGCCCTCAAACATTGTGTTTTGGGTGGGTGTAAGGGCCCTCGAACGTTGTGTTTTCCCCCAATGGGACTTCTGACCGAATAAGTTCCAACAACTTCTCAGTGTATATGTAGTGAGACAGAACTTCTCAGTGTATATGTAGTGAGACATAGAACTTCTCAGTGTATATGTAGTGAGACATAGAACTTCTCAGTGTATATGTAGTGAGACAGAACTTCACAGTGTATATGTAGTGAGTCATAGAACTTCTCAGTGTATATGTAGTGAGACAGAACTTCACAGTGTATATGTAGTGAGACATAGAACTTCTCAGTGTATATGTAGTGAGACATAGAACTTCTCTATGTATATGCAGTGAGACAGAACTTCTCAGTGTATATGTAGTGAGACAGAACTTCACAGTGTATATGTAGTGAGACACAGAACTTCTCAGTGTATATGTAGTGAGACATAGAACTTCTCTATGTATATGTAGTGAGACATAGAACTTCACAGTGTATATGTAGTGAGACATAGAACTTCTTAGTGTATATGTAGTGAGACAGAACTTCTCAGTGTATATGTAGTGAGACATAGAACTTCTGTGTATATGTAGTGAGAAATAGAACTTCTTAGTGTATATGTAGTGAGACAGAACTTCTCAGTGTATATGTAGTGAGACAGAACTTCTGCGTATATGTAATGAGACATAGAACTTCTTAGTGTATATGTAGTGAGACATAGAACTTCTGTGTATATGTAGTGAGACAGAACTTCTCAGTGTATATGTAGTGAGACATAGAACTTCTGTGTATATGTAGTGAGACATAGAACTTCTCAGTGTATATGTAGTGAGACAGAACTTCTCAGTGTATATGTAGTGAGACATAGAACTTCTGTGTATATGTAGAGAGACATAGAACTTCTTATTGTACATGTAGTGAGACATAGAACTTCTCAGTGTATATGTAGCGAGACATGGAACTTCTCAGTGTATATGTAGTGAGACATAGAACTTCTCAGTGTATATATAGTGAGACATAGAACTTCTGTGTATATGTAGTGAGACATAGAACTTCTTAGTGTATATGTAGTGAGACATAGAACTTCTCAGTGTATATGTAGCGAGACATAGAACTTCTCAGTGTATAAGTAGTGAGACATAGAACTTCTCAGTGTATATGTAGTGAGACATAGAACTTCTCAGTGTATATGTTGTGAGACATAGAACTTCTCAGTGTACATGTAGCGAGACAAAGAACTTCTCAGTGTATATGTAGTGAGACATAGAACTTCTCAATGTATATGTAGTGAGACAGAACTTCTCAGTGTATATGTAGTGAAACATAGAACTTCTCAGTGTATATGTGGTGAGACATAGAACTTCTCAGTGTATATGTAGTGAGACATAGAACTTCTCAGTCTATATGTAGTGAGACATAGAACTTCTCAGTGTATATGTAGCGAGACAAAGAACTTCTCAGTGTATATGTAGTGAGACATAGAACTTCTCAGTGTATATATAGTGAGACATAGAACTTCTGTGTATATGTAGTGAGAAATAGAACTTCTTAGTGTATATGTAGTGAGACAGAACTTCTCAGTGTATATGTAGTGAGACATAGAACTTCTGTGTATATGTAGTGAGACATAGAACTTCTTAGTGTACCTGGAGTTTACCTGGAGAGAGTTTCGGGGGTGCCGGCCCCGCGGCCCCGGTCTGTAATGGTCATCCTCCTTTTTACATTTCCAGAGTATTTATATCCTTTCTGTTAATACGGTAGACCAAAACTGTGCAGCATACTCTAATGAGCCTACCAAGGATGTATAGAGTTGAAGAACAACTGAGGAATCCTATTATTGATGCTTCTTGATTTGAAGCCAAGGATTTCTATTAGCTTTATGCGAACACTTAGGCATGTTGTATTGGGTTCTGATTATGCTACCAGAACTCCGAAATCTTTTTCGCAATCCGTAATCATTATGAATATACATTATTTAGTTTATAGGTGGCATGGTTATTGTCCTGTCCATACATTTAGAACTTTGCATTTGTCTATTATTAAACTGCACCCATCTGCCACTGTCTCCCCACTCACTGCTTCAGTCTATCTAAAAGTTGATTCCTGGAGTGCGCTGTATGTCCTCGTCAGATATGAAGGCGACGGCCTATTTTGGTGTACATCGGCAAACTTGACCGATGTCGCTCTTTATGCCTCATCTATGTCGTTTATGTAGTTTGTGAACTCAGCTGGGGGCCAACACTGATCCCCTTTGTTGAGTACACCGACTGTGACGCTTCCACCACTTGATTTCTCCCCATTTATGCAAACTCGCTGCTGCCTATTTGTAACCATGCCTCTATCAGGAAAAATAATCTCTCCTCCTATTCCATCGTGCTTTTATTTTTGTTTCATCAATAGTCTTGATGGGGGTCCCTTGTCAAAAGCATTACTGAATCCATATACACAATAGCATATTCATTTCATGATCTACCTCCTCAAATTCCTTATGTGAAAAAAGTTAATAAATTGTAAGGCAGGAACGCCTTTCGTAAAACCATGTGAGATTTCGTTGATTAAGTTTTGGCTTTTCTTAGGTGGCTACGAAACTGCACTCGGCTATTATTGATTCCATAAATTTTCCCACTATGGAGGTTAGGCTGATTGGTCTTTTGTTCGAGCTATGGACCTGTACCTGCTTTGAAAATTAGTATCACATTTGCCAGTTTCCTCTTATCTGGCACCATTGCCAGTTTGTAGTGATAGCTGTGGCTCGTCTTCGTTTGCGTGCAGGCCGCAGCAACTGCCTTGGGTTGATCTGGTTCTATCAACAGGATGCCTGGTCACAGTCCGGCCGCGGGAGGGCGCGGTGTCCCGGTACTCTCTCCATGGTAAACTCCAGGTAACCTTGGCAAGTTGTTTGTTACCCTGACAAGCCTAGGTTTTCTACCTGCAAGCTAAGTTGTCTACCCTGGCAAGCTGTGTTGTCTACCTGGCAAGACTGTGCTTGTTACCCTGGCAAGCTGTGTTGTCTACCCTGGCAGCCTAGTTGGTCTACCTGGCAAGTGTGTTGTCTACCCTTGGCAAACGCCGAGTTGTCTACCCTGGCAAAGCTGTGTTGTCTATCCCTGGCATGCTGTGTTGTCTACCCTGGCAAGCTTTGTGTCTACCCTGGCAAAGCCTATAGATGTTCTACCCTGCAAGCCTAGTTGTCTACCCTGGCAAGCTAGTGTGGTCGTACAATGCTTAGTGTGTTGTCGACCTGCAAGCTGTGTTGTCTACCCTGGCAGTTGTGTTGTCTACCCTGGCAAGCTGTGTTTGGCTACCCTGGCAAGCATGTGTTGTCTCCCTGCATGCTGTGTTGGTGACCCTGGCCAGCTGTGTTGTCTCTGGCATGCGGTGTGTCTTTCCTGGCTAGCTGTGTTGTCTACCCTGGCAAGCTGTGTTGTCGACCCTGGCAAGCAGGTGTTTGTCTACCCTGGCAAGCTGTGTTGTCTTCCCTGGCAAGCTGTGTTGTTACCCTGGCAAGCTGTGTTGTCTACCCTGGCAAGCTGTGTTGTTCCCTGGCAAGCGTGTTGGCTTACCCTGGCAAGCTGTGGTGTCTACCCTGGCAGCTGTGTTGTCTTCCCTGGGCAAGCTGTGTTGGCTACCCTGGAAAGCTGTGCATTTATTCTTACTGAGACTGGCTTAAGCAGGACACAATAGATATCTACCCTCTACCAGGTTTCACAGCAATTCACTTCTGCAAGATCCCCCCCCCCCCCCCCCCAAACCAAGTTGGGGGTTGGTATTGCTATCTATTACTTAACCAATTATCTTGTCTTAGCACCACTTGCTTTAGTGATGAATATGGGGATACATTTTTGCTAATTTTACTGTAAAAAGCTCAGAGCCTATTAAACAATTGGTGCCATTTACCGGATACCTCAACAAACATCCCAAATTCTGTGAGAAATTTAAAGTCACTAATAACAAACAGACAAAGGTATAGCTCCACCTTCTCTTAGCTGAGTCTTTCAACATCAACCTGGCTAATCTCAGATGATCAGCCTGTAACTGATTTCTCAACAATTGGACAAACACACGTCTATACCAACAAGAACTTAAAACCATACCAGGCTCACTGAGACAAGTGCAACCATATTTAGACCACATATGGACCATACTATACTAGCCCCCCTTAATCTGGGATATCACTAGACTCAGCATACTGACCAATACCCTACCTTCCTCCTGCACAAACTTGAGTAAACCACCCATTGTATACAACAAAGTCTCATTAGTACTCAGATCGGACGGCCTCCTCAGTACGGCGGAAGTTTCACAGCTTGACCTAGAGGACTGTTGATTGCCTACGGATTTCTCCAAGGCCAACTGGTATTGATGACCTGGTAGACCGCTTTTCTAACAGATTACTTAGACTTTACAACAACATTGTTCCTATTAAAACGCAAACAGATCACTAACAATCGACTTGGTTGAGACCATGCCCTAACAGCACCATTCTGATATCATTGACAAGAAACACCAATAGGAGATAGAGCATATAGATAGGGCTTAATTCACAAAGATTATTCTTAAACACTATTCATCAGCTCTCACCAAAGTAATAAAAAGATGCAAACAACTATACGACTCCAGTTGATTCACAGGGTCACTTGAGGGATATAAAAAAGACTGGAAAACACTCTCTCAGATTCCTAGGGACACAAACTGAGATAAACCAGAATATTTGTCCTAACTAAACCTAATGAAACACCACTACTTCCCACTACTCAGCTAACAGAAATATACGACTTCTTCTAATACTTAGGATTAATCTCGCCAGTAAATCCCACATACCAATGCCCATGCCGGGGACTACCTCAGATGGATATTTCCCTATGTCCTTAATCTTGCACAACTGAGCCCACGGAAGTCAGTGAGATCATAAAGTCACTTATAAAATACGCGGGGAATTCGGTTCATGTCCCACCATTCTGTACAAGCGAGCGGGCACATGTCCTTTCGCATGCTATATCATTACTTTTTAACAAGTCAATAGAGACTAGCACCTTCACCGGAAACTACTCAAGATGGCAAGGGTTACACCAATAAATTAAAGGGGGTGACCTACAGACTTAAACAATATAGGCCATATTCTAACTTCCATTGCTATCCAAATCTTTGAGAAATCTTGCACTGGAGACTGTATTCATTATAACGGCTCAAAAATACTCAACCCCTTGCCAGTTTGGATCAGGAAAAATAAAAGCACAATGATGCCAATCATAAAAGTGATAGATTGCTTTTCATCAGGCAACTTTGAGAAAATAAGGAATATCACTAGGAATTTTATTGACCTAAGGAAAAGTTTTGACACAGTAATAACCACGAATATCCTACTCCACAAATTGACCACTTCTGGTTTAAGAGGCCATGCCGCTTGCTTATTTCTAATCTTTCATTACTAATAGGATACTCTGTACAAGTCACCAGTAAAGGGACACAACGCATCGCATCACGAGGCCACTGTGATACTGGACTTGCCACAGGGGAACGTGTCCTCGGCGTCCCCTGCTCTTCCTCCATATACATCTATGACCATACCCAAAGTACCTATCCCAACACCCTAAAAACCCATTTCTCTTTGCTGATGTCACGTCTCGTTGTCATCTCTCACCCTATACTTGCCACCCGTAACCTTTGGGAAGGAGGAGATGGTTTAAATATCGACTTGGATGACAGGCCAACAAACGTACGCCTTAACACTGACAAAACTACTATATTATTGTTTGGTAGCAGAGCAGGAGATGCTCATAATTAACATTATGATTGACAACACTCTAATTACCAGAAATATTGGGGGAATTCTTAGCTTATACCGTGACAAGAACCTGTATATCAGCACCATTATCCTGCATATAGCCTAAATGTATCCTCAAAACGGTTGGGTGCTCTCCAAGATACGATAGACGTGCCGCAAATGCCCTTCTCACCACTATACCACTCACTTATTTATCCATACATCACTATGCTTTTTTGGGTGGGGATCTAACTGCAGCACTCACCCTAAAGCCAATATTACCCATAACAAAAAGCTGGCTGTAAGAATATTCACTAAATCCCATCCCTGGCAGCCACACACCCCTCTCTTCAAAGATCTTAATTACTCCCAGTTCAGTAAATCCACAATACTATGTGCTCTCTTTTCGACATGGGCCTTTTAAACTCTAATTTCAACATTGACCTTAAAGGCTTTCTTGATTGTTGTGACAGAACCCACACGGATTAACACCAGAAAATCTAACATCTCTACGAAATTCCCCGTGTCCGATAAACCTTTTCATAAATTCAATGTATGTCTAATGGACCTTAAATTCTGGAATACCTACCTGAGAACTCTAGGAATGCAGACAATTCATCACTTCAAAAACTTTCATAAGAAAACATCTTATCTCCTGTACACCCGTCAACTAACTTCAGAATTCACCTGGTGGTTCACACTTACTATCGCACTCTCATTTGAACCATAACAGAAATATTAATCTCTAGTCTTAATATAATGAATCCTGTGATTACTCCATTACTGAAACTATATACGGTGCAAAACAAAAAGCATTCACATGCTAAACTCACAATCTAGTATTTAGGCACTTAGCCATATACAACTTACTCATAATTTGTAATATTTTACTTTTTAAGTATTAAAACTAAGTATGCCCGAAATGCCTAGCCATGCTAAGCGTTTAGTGGGTCACTATGTAATCTCAATTTGTACTACATGTAACAAACAATAACCAAATTTCTGTAAATCAGCATTGTAATCCTTATAGAGAATAAACTTGAAATTGAATTGAATTTGACAAGCTGTGGTGTCTACCCTTGGCATGACTGTGTTTTGCTACCATGGCAAGCTGTGTTGTCTACCCTGGCAAGCTGTGTTGTCCACCTGGCAAGCTGTGTTGTCTACCCTGGCAAGCTGTGTTGTCTACCTGACAAGCTGTGTTTGGGGGGTCTACCCATTGCATTGCTGTGTTGGTCCCTGGGATTTGTGTTGTGTACCCTTGCAAGCTTATGGTGTTACCTGGCAAGCTGTGTTGTCTAACCCATGCAAGCTGTGTGTCTTCCCTTGCAAGATGTGTTGTCTACCTGGCAAGCTGTGTTGTTACCTGGCAAGCTGTGTGTCTACCCTGGCAAGCGGTGGTGTCTACCTGCAAGCTGTGTTGTCTACCATGGCCAAGCTGTGTTGTGTACCCTGGCAAGCTGTGTTGTCTACTTGGCAAGCTGTGTTGTCTACCTGGCATGCTGTGTTAGTGGTACCGGAAGCTGTTTGTGGTCTACCCTGCAAGCGTGTTGTCTACAACTTGGCAAGCTGTGTTGTCCTTACCTGGCAATGCTGGGTTGTGTACCCTGGACAGCTGTGTTGTCTACCCTGCCAAGCTGATGTTGTTACCTTGGCAAAGCTGTGTTGTTACCTGGCAAGACTGAGTTGTCTTACCCTGGGAAGCTGTGTTGAATCCGAGTCTTATGTTGGTACCTGAGCTCAGAAGTGGCTTATAGGACAGTTTTCATAAATGACTGATGTTGCAAGAAACTCGCCATCATGCACGTTAAAGGACTAACAGCCCAACAGCGGGAAAGAAGGACTCGTAGGGCGGCTACCAATGAAGAGCCGTCCAGAAGGTGACTGTTGTGCCTGAGTCGGGTGCCACCTCCAAGTCGTCATTGTGGAGTTAAGAGGTTGGAACGAGAGAGAGCTGATTGAGGAGTCTTTTGTGACTCTACCTGGAGATCCTTCTCCGTTGCCCGTGTTACGCTTGGGCGTGGAGGGCAGGATGGTCATGAGCAGAGAGTGGACGACACATTAGCGATTGTGCTGTAGGGATTGTTGGACACACCGGGGAGAGTAGAGTAGGAGGGGCTTGACTTTATCCCTTGGGAATGGGTCTTGTGTATGATCCCAGGATGTGGAGGAGCTAGGTTGAGAAAACTGGCTGCTGGATGCATGTCATCACCATAGCAGGCGGTGTGTTGCACAACGGGAACGCCGTTGGAGGGGCTATGGTGGCAGTGGGGAGGATCATGCAAACGGGCAGCGGCATTGTCAGACTCTGATGATGTCCTCACCCTGGCGCAGTGGCCTGGCATAGATAGGTGTTGGGCAGAGGTGGCACGAGGGCGCGGCCCTAATTGACCCAAGGGGTTCCAGCGTGTGGCTCTGGAAGACCTTCCAGTGTCTGGTCGTGTGCCATGTGGTAGACACGGCCAAGGCAGTCTAAAGTGGATCAGTGCGACAGGGCACAAGGTACAGCTGGCTTGAAGTGTGGTTCAGTAAAGGTAAATGGGTTGCCGAGACAGAGTGAAGTGTATGTGGTTTGTGGGTTTCTTCGTAGGTATGGAGTGGATGTGCTTTTGTGCAATAGCACATTATAAAGCCAGGTATGGTTAGTACTAGGATGGATTTCAGGCGTTTGTTGCCCAATTCACCTTGATTGAAAGGGGGGGGTTGCCATCCTTTTGCGAGAGACCCAGCCGTTTGTTGTGGTATCGTAGTGACGGTAGGGGAGGAAGGTGGGTCGTGCAAGTGCCATGGGCTGTGGAATGGGAGAAGGGTGGCGTGTGATGTGTCGTGGGCACAGAGGGGGATGGACATGTCAAGACTGCCTTTGTTGAGGGATGTGTGAAGTTTACACCTCCGGTCGCTTTCCCCATTGTCGGATGTGGGGGGTGATGGAATGTGTGGTGAGGAGCGACAGGATGTGGAGCTCGAGGGGTGGGGTTTCACTCTGTAGTGTTAGGGGACCTTTTGTGAAGGGGCGGGGTTGTGGGATGTGGCTACAGGTGGAGGAGTGGGAGGTGGAGTGGAGCACACGTGGTTGCGATGAGGGTTTGTGCTCGTGTCTGGGACCGTTTGTACGTAACCAGACTGCTAGGGTGGAAAGGGTTTGTGTGTGGTGGACATAGCATGATTCAGGATCATTGGCGGTATTTGTGAAGTAGGGTCGGACGGGTTGCCTAGAGGCATAGGGTTTTTTGAAATTGGAATGTCGGCTCCTGAAGATGGAGGAGGAGGGAGGGTGTTTGCACTATTGTGGAGGGAATGTAGTTGTGGTTGGGGGGAAGCTGTTGTGGATTGTTGGCGTGGTGGGATGGAGTGCCCCAAAGGCTGGAGGGATATAGGGTGTATTATGTTTAGTCAGGCAAGGGGGAGGCTCAGCATGACTTTGGGATTATAAGATATTTAGAGGGGTTTGTTGTGGGTTGTTATGGGAGTGGGGTGGGGGGGCAGGGGCGATCCTGCAGAGGAAATTGGGGGCTGAAGCAATGCATCAGGAATTGCAGAATCATAAGTTTGATTGCCGGCGGGTTAAGGGTGGTGTTAGAAGGAATGTTTCGTGGGGGGGTTGAAGGCTGTCGTGTGTGTGTTTGCGGGGCAGCGGAAGGAAATGTCAGGCGGCTACAGAGAATTGGAATGTTTCGTTAGTGCAGGAGGAGAGTGGAGGTTTCGTTACGACAGAAGGATGGGTTGTTATGCGTGGTGAAATGGTGAAGTGCAGGGGGGGGGCCATTAGGGCTGTTGGGAGGGCATGTGGTCAATGGGTCTGTGCAGGGGACCCCGTACGCACTGGGAGGGGGTCATGACAAAAGGAGGTTGTGGCGGGCATATCGGGTTAGGGGTAGAGGTAAAGCCGGAATCGACAGTCTGCCATGTGAGTTTTACTTACAAAATTTTGGACATACTGTAAGGAGTTCTTGGTGAGTTGGTTGAATCGCGGGAATACAAAGGGTGTGAACTGGGGGTTTTTGCAAGTCTAATCTGCGGGTGGTAGTTTTGTCCTGAAGGTGGCCAGTCGACACGGGTGAAGGATATGGGGTTATTTCTTTTACTGTGTGCGAATTTTAAGTTATTCCTAAATATTGGGGAATAGGTTTTATAGTGTTGTGATCAATAGGGTGGTGGCAGCGTGCCAGTATGGGGTGCCAGTAAGAACCATGTATGAGGGGTACGGGTGATTCGGGGGTTTGTGGTGAGTGTGCAAGGATTGGTAGTGGGGGTGTGTTGGCTTTAGCAATTGGAGGGCTGCATATGTCAGTGTCGAGAGTGTAGCGTTGTGGTGGATCTGAGGAGACAAGGGTTTTTGGGATGAGATTGGGAGGTGGATACAATCGTTGTTCATAGAGGCAGTTGTTCGGGTGCAGGTGAATTGAAGGGTGGGAGTGGATCCCTATGGGTATAGGTTCTGCGGTAGGGATGTCCTTTATCACAACTACGTTTGGCATGTTTGCAGGGTCGGTTTTATAGAGCGGTGGACGGGGGGGCGGGGTGGAAGTATGCGTGAGAGGCGAGTAGTGACAGGGGAGTGGGTGGGCGAGGTGTGCCGGAATTGTCGGTTATGTAGATGACATGATGATTCTTTTGTGGAGGGGGAAGGAGCCCGGTTTTTAGGTAGGAGTGGGGAGATTGTTGGAACCTGTTTGGAGAGGCGACTGGTGATGAGGTGATTGAGAATCTGAAGTTTATTGGGTTGGGATTGGAAGGGAAGGTGGGGGAGCGGGGAAGTGGGGTGTTGTAGATCGGGTTAAGATTGTGTGGGGTCTGGAGTATATGCTGGATGTCAGCAAGCTAGGTTGGGATAATTCTGGGACAGTGTCGTGGAACTCGGGCGAATAGAACGGTTGATGGCGTGCGGCAAGCGGGACATTTTACGTCTTCATCGGGGTCATTGTAGTGAGATGTCTTACTATATAGTAAAATTTGGATGGGTCGCTTCTGTTAACCTTTGTTGCAATCAGATATTGCGGTATTATTGAGGAGATGTCTTTAGGTTTAATTTGGGGGTTGGGATGTGAAGTGGTCCGAAAGGGGTGTTACTCTCCCCCCCCAGTGCACAGAGGGGGCGCTGGGGTTAGTAGATTTAAAGAGTAGGATTAGGTGTGTATATGTAAAGTGGGGTGTTCTCCTAGTGGGGGTGTAAGGTGGAGGTTGCACCTATTTGTATGAGGATGTCAGAGATGGTGGGTAGGGGAAGGACTTGCGTGTGGGTGAGCGCATGTTGCCTAGGTGTGCTCTGTTATGATTTGGGATATGACACCACATGAGGGTGGGGGTTTTAGAGAAGTGGTGGGGAAAGGAAGTGGTTTGACTGTGAAGGAGTGTATCCCAATGTATGCCATGGGGGATATTTGGGGGATGGTTGTGTAGATCTACGCATCTGGCCGCGGGCGAGCGGGGGGAGGTGATAGTCCGGTTCCGGCATGGTTATCCTGCATCAGGTGTGGTTCCTCGAGACTGGAGATCGTGAGGAGGGCGTTCTGTGGGGTATGTGGGTGAGGATACAGCCTTTCATGATAGCTATTTCTGTGGACGATTGGGGGTACGTACGGGAGTGGATGAGGAGGGTGGTACAATGGGTGGGAGGGGGGTCTTTCGGTCTTGCGTGGCTAAAGTCTGGATGGGGGAGGGGTGGGAAATCCCTGTGCAGCGGGGCCTCTTGGTTACCTTATTGCTGGATTTTGTGTATGTGTCTATGGGCAACTGAGAGGCGTACAGTGTGGAAGTGGGGGATTCGTTAAAAGAGTATGGGTGGCACCTTTTATTTGTACGCTGTGTCGGAATCGGGTTCTTTATGGATAAGGTGGAGAGGGAGTTCCCTGTAAGCTATCATGGTTTAACGGTGGGGGTTCTCTTGGGGATGTAAGAGGGGGGGAGGAAGAGTCAGGGGAGATGGACAGCAGGCTGGTCTCCCGGGGGGGGAGGGGGCTGTGTGTGTGAGTATGACTGGAAAAAACATCTATATGTAAGAGACAAGGTGTGTTATAGTGTGTATGGTTATGAGAGTATTGTGTATGAGGTATGAGTTTGCCGTGTGGTGTAGCGTCAGTATTATATTGTGCTTCTTTTATTATGGGGTAAGTGGTATGCGTGTGGGGGGAACATGACAAACTTACAAAGTCATCTATCGGTATTCATACTATTGTTTAAATAATTGGTGTCGAATGATGTTCGCGTGTGCAGGGTGTCTTTACAACTGTAATGTTGTGTGGTTTTTATGTGTTGGGGCCAGTTTGGGATTCTTGCTGTTTTATTTACACACTGGTTATGTTAGGTGCTTAGATGGCTTTGTGCTGCTATGTTGTCAAATCATATTTTCTTTTTGAAAAGTAAGCTTGTTTCTTGTAAGTGTGCATATAGTGTGTATATTTGTAATGCAGTGGTGGTGGCCGTTAACACTTAGTACACTGAAGATATTCAATGCAAACTGACGGCATATGGTTAATTATTGTGTGTGTTCTTTTACTTTCTATTGGTTAGTGCGGGGGGGGGGGTTAGTGGGGGTAGGAGGCATGTGCAATACTATGCATGCTGCCCCATTGTACTAGTTCCTGATGTATTTGTTGAGGGGCTTTGCTTGATAGGTAAGCTTTGTGATATGCATGGTGTCTAGTTTTTATGACTGGTGTTTGTAGTGTACGGCTGAGTTAATGTTTACACTGCACACATTTTCTCTTATCTCTTGTACCTTGGCCGTATGTATATGTGTGCGGGTTCTATAAATTTAGATAATATGCTGTGCATTGTGTATGTTTAGGTAGGGTGTGTTTTATAATGTATTGTTTTGGTATAGGGTATTATACGCCCCCCCCCCCCCCCCCCCCCCCCCCCCTCTAGTATAGTTTAAGGTTCTGTGTTTATTATGCGATAAGTTTAGCGTGCGTGTATTGTTTCTCCTTTGTGTTATGATTAAGATGTATTTCGGCCTTGGTCATAAGGTATCATATTTGTATTGTAGTGTATTTAAATAAATATATATAAATAAAGATAATTTACTTGATGTTGCAGCTTATTTCCCTGATCTTCAATAGCTCACTAGCTTAGCCCCTCTTGGACTTTCCTCAGAAGAAAGCCACGTGCAATCCGGGAGCCTTAATGCTGTGCAATATTTCAATCAATATTAGTGACCTGCACCTCAGAAATTCCTGTATTCAAGGGGTTTGTGAATCCCCTTGTGTATAACTATGCAGAAATGGACACTAGCTTTTAGGCTGACAAGAGACGCCAGTACGTACCTGGTCTTCATGAACTGCCGGCTGCACAAAGGCCACAGCTCAACTCACCCACCAATTTTCCCCAGACACTGGCCAGAATCGAGTGGTAAAATTAGGGGGTATGGTTTTTACTGTATGTGCGATGAGGGAGGAGGACATCTGCAGTTACGTTTGAGGTGCGCTCCACCATATTTCCCCTGGTCTAGTATGTGAAGACACGTGGGGCCGCCTGTTGATCACAGCACGTGTTGTTCAGTTGGTGTCTAGTCTTAGAAGGAAAGCTCTGGGCATCTTCGAGACTGCGCCTGGTCATTCCAAACCTTGGGCTGCCAGTTCTCCCTAGCTAACGCGATTATCTAGTGTTGCCTAATATTCGGCCGAGTCCTATCCTATGTTAAGGTCATGTAGGTCTACATTTTTATTATATGAGTTGCCTCAATAAATCCTAATATTAGTTACTAACAGTATAAACTACCTTACTTCTTCCCTGAAGGGTAAATATAGCAATTAAGAAGTACCTTCCAACCTATACATTTCGCCAACACGGGTGAGTGTGTGTGTGTTGGGTGTGGTGTGTAAGGGCCCTCAAATCGTTGTGTTTTGGTGTGGGTGTAAGGGCCCTCACAACGTTGTGTTTTGGGTGGGTGTTTTGGGCCCTCAATACCATTGGTTTGGCGCGTGGGTTTTGTAATGGCCCTCAACGGTTTGTGTTTTTGGCTTTTTTAGGTGGGTGTGTAAGGACCCTCAAACGTTGTGTTTTTGGGGTGCGGTGGGTGTTAAGACGCTTACAAACGTTGTGTTTTGAGTGCGTTTGTAGAGCCTCAAACTTTGTGTTGTGGGTGGGTGTAAGGCACTCGAATACGTTGTGTTTTTCCCCCAATGGGACTTTTGACACAAATAAGTTCCAACAACTTCTCAGTGTATATGTAGTGAGACAGAACTTCTCAGTGAATATGTAGTGAGACATGAACTTCAGTGTATATGTTGTGACATTTGAAGATTCTCAGTGTATATGTTAGGAGACATAGAACTTCTCAGTGTTATGTTGTGAGATCATAGAACTTCTCAGTGTACATGTAGCGAGACAAAGAACTTCTCAGTGTATATGTAGTGAGACATAGAACTTCTCAATGTATATGTAGTGAGACAGAACTTCTCAGTGTATAGGTAGTGAAACAAAAACTTCTCAGTGTTATATGTTGTGAGACATAGACTTCTCAGTGTATCTTGTAGCTGAGGTCATGAACTTCTCAGTCTTATATGTTATTGCAAGTGAGACATAGAACTTCCTCAGTTGTATATGTAGCGAGACAAAGAACTCTCAGTGTATTGTAGTGTTACATGAACTTTCAGTGTATATATAGTGAGAAATAGAATTCTGTGTATATGTAGTGAGTATAGAACTTCTTAGTGTATAAGTAGTGAGACAGAACTTCTCAGTGTATATGTAGTTGAGACATAGAACTTCTGTGTATATGTTGTGAGACAAGAACTTCTTAGTATGTATAGTGTAATGAGAATAGAACTTTCAGTTGTAGATGTAGTGAGACTAGAACTTCTCAGTGTTATATGTAGTGAGACAGACTCTCAAGTGTATATGCTAGTGAAGACATAGAACTTCTGTGTATTAGATAGTGAGACATAGAACTTCTCAGTGTATATGTAGTAAGACAGAACTTTCTCAGTGTATATGTTGTGAGACTGAGAACTTCAGTGTATTAAGTTAGGGAGACATAGAACTTCTTAAGTGTATATGTAGTGAGACATTGGAAACTTCTCAGTGTGTATGTAGCGAGACATAGAACTTCTTCATGTGTATATGTAGTGAGACATAGAACTTCTCAGTTATATGTAGTGAGACATAGAAAACTTCTGTGTATATGTAGGTGGAGACATAGAACTTCTTAGTGTATATGTAAGTGGACATTTGTTCACTTCTAGTGGATAGGTAGCGAGACATTAGAACTTCTCGTGTATATGTAGTGGAATAGAACTTCTCAGTGTATATGTAGTGAGACATAGAACTTCTCAGTGTATATGTAGTGAGACAGAACTTCTCAGTGTATATGTAGTGAGACAGAACTTCTCAGTGTATATGTAGTGAGACAGAACTTCTCAGTGTATATGTAGTGCGACAGAACTTCTCAGTGTATATGTAGTGAGACAGAACTTCTCAGTGTATATGTAGTGAGACAGAACTTCTCAGTGTATATGTAGCGAGACATAGAACTTCTCAGTGTATATGTAGCGAGACATAGAACTTCTCAGTGTATATGTAGTGAGACAGAACTTCTCAGTGTATATGTAGTGAGACAGAACTTCTCAGTGTATATGTAGTGAGACATAGAACTTCTCAGTGTATATGTAGTGAGACATAGAACTTCTCAGTGTATATGTAGTGAGACATAGAACTTCTCAGTGTATATGTAGTGAGACATAGAACTTCTCAGTGTATATGTAGTGAGACATAGAACTTCTCAGTGTATATGTAGTGAGACAGAACTTCTCAGTGTATATGTAGTGAGACAGAACTTCTCAGTGTATATGTAGTGAGACAGAACTTCTCAGTGTATATGTAGTGAGACAGAACTTCTCAGTGTATATGTAGTGAGACATAGAACTTCTCAGTGTATATGTAGTGAGACAGAACTTCTCAGTGTATATGTAGTGAGACAGAACTTCTCAGTGTATATGTAGTGAGACAGAACTTCTCAGTGTAAATACACTGACACTAGTTTCACGGACTATGTACTCATACATACATGCCTGTATGTGTATACATGCTGAGTCATACAATGTACACACATATACACATAATTCTTAGCATATTCACAGAATTTTCAAGTTGAAATATATTGGTAACTGTGAGAACAATACTGTCACCAACATTGTCATGACAGTGTGACCAACACTGTCACCAACACTGTCACTAACACTGTGTCATCAACACTGTCACTAACACTGTCACCAACACTGTCACTAACACTGTCACCAACACTGTCACTAACAGTCACTAACACTGTGTCACCAACACTGTCACTAACAGTCACCGACACTGTCACCAACACTGTCACCAACACTGTCACTGAGTCACCGACACTGTCACCAACACTGTCACCAAAACTGTCACTGAGACTGTCACTAACAGTCACCGACACTGTCACCAACACTCTCACTAACACTGTCACCTACACTGTCACCTACACTGTCACTAACATTGTCACTAACACTGTGTTACCAACGCTGTCACTAACAGTCAACGACACTGTCACCAACACTGTCACTAACACTGTCACCAACACTGTCACTAACAGTCACCGACACTGTCACCAACAGTGTCACTAACAGTCACCGACACTGTCACCAGCACTCACTAACACTGTCACCAACGCTGTCACTAACAGTCACCGACACTGTCACCAACAGTGTCACTAACAGTCACCGACACTGTCACCAGCACTCACTAACACAGTCACTAACACTGTCACTAACACAGTCACTAACAGTCACTAACAGTCACCGACACTGTCACTAACACAGTCACTAACAGTCACCAACACTCACCAACACTGCAATAACACTGTAACCAACACTCACTAACACTGTCACCAACATTGTCATGACAATGTTACTAACACTGTCACCAACGCTGTCACTAACAGTCACCGACACTGTCACTAACAGTCACCGACACTGTCACTAACACGGTCACTAACAGTCATCGACACTGTCACTAACAGTCACCGACACTGTCACTAACACAGTCACTAACAGTCACCGACACTCACCAACACTGCCAATAACATTGTAACCAACACTCACTAACACTGTCACCAACACTGCCAATAACACTGTCACCAACACTGCCAATAACACTGTCACCAACACTGCCAATAACACTGTCACCAACACTGCCAATAACACTGTCACCAACACTGCCAATAACACTGTCACCAACACTGCCAATAACACTGTCACCAACACTGCCAATAACACTGTCACCAACACTGCCAATAACACTGTCACCAACACTGCCAATAACAGTCACTAACACTGTGTCACCAACACTGTCACTAACAGTCACCGACACTGTCACCAACGCTCACTAACACTGTCACTAACAGTCACCGACACTGTCACCAACAGTCACCGACACTAACACTGTCACCAACACTGTCACTAACATTTTCATGACAATGTTACTAACACTCAGTCTGTTACCATTTAAAGCTTTTGTCTCACTACTTATAAGAACATAAAGAAGGAGCACTACAGCAGACCTACTGGTACATCCTGTGAGCACTGCTGAAGATGACACAATGATGGGTTTTAAAAACTCATCAGTCCAAAAATAACAATAGAATTCAAGAAAAATTTACTGCCTTCTTCTTCTTCTTAGATGTTTGCCGGTACTTCCGGCCCGGGTCTTCTCCAGCTGGTGACCCGGCGGTGGCCCCCAGGGCGGGGGTGTCGTTCGTCTTCTTCATTCTTCTATCTTCTCTCTTGGGCCCTCCGGTTGGAGGGTAACTTCTTCTTCTATCTTGCATGGACTCCACAAGTGGGGAGTGTCTTCTTGCTTGGGATCTTCGATGTCACAGTTGGGCAGAGGCAGAAAACAGGTCGATTGGAGCCACACCCCAGCTTTAGCAGGCAGCAAAGTGCTGGGGAAACTTGTCTTGACGGTGGTGCTAGAAGCGGGGATCCTCTTCAACAATCTGATTAAACCTGTTCCTCAGTGCTACAGTGTCGATTCCATCGAGTCCACCTAATTTGACGGCAGAGTAGATTTGCTTGGCAAATTCTTGTATGTGAGGATTCGGAGTGTCTGGAATTTGTATTGGGGTCTTCTTCTGGTTGTGTGTGCAGTGTCCACCACTCTTGCCCGTGGTTTCTTGTTGCCGTGGGGATTGACAGCGGCCTGGGGAGCTGCAGCTCTTGGTTCTTGAGTTTTGTGATTCTTGGCCTTGACTCCTTGGTGTGGTGTAACAGTGGTAGCGGTGTGGGGAGTTGCAGCCCTTGCTTCTTGCGTTTTAGCTTTCTTGGATGGCGGTTGAGTTGTTCGAGGCAGGGCCTCGGCTTGGACAGTTGTGGTGGTGGTGGAGGCAGGAGGTGGTGGACTTTCATTGGTGGAGTTCACCGTCGTATCAGGAGTCTCAGACTGGTCAATCTCCATGTCAGGTGGAGGTTGTGACAGTGGTGGCACAGCAGTTAAGCTGGCAATATTTGCAGTGGTTTGTAGAATCTCAGTGGAAGGTGGAGATGCAGGGAATGTGAGTTCAGGCATGTTGTTGAGTTTGAATACTTCGTTGATGGTGGAGTTGAATGAGCCAGGCACAGCTGCATTCTGCACATGAGCATACATGATGCAACATAGGATCTTGGTGGGATCGGCAGCAGGTGCTGTGAGGAAGGTAGTAGGAGCAGCTTGCGTGGCTTGTAGGATCTTGGTAGTGTCTGCTTGAATCTTGGCAATAGCAGAATATGTGGATGCTTGTGGTTTGGGCTTCTGTTGTAGCTGTTGTTTCTTGAGTATGTCCCTTCTGACAGGGCACCTGGCAGCAAGAGTATGATGGTCATCCTTGCAGTTCAAGCATTGTGGTGGGGAAGCAGTAGTGCAATTCTTGAAGTCGTGGCCCTCAAGGCCACAGGTGGAGCAGTACTTCTTGTCTTTGTCAGGGCAGTTTTTGGTGATATGCTGGTATGAGTACAGTTATAGCACTGTGGGATTTGTTGGTATTTTTCTGCTTCAATGAAGGCTGGGTTGATATGGAAGTAGTGTATAGCCAGGCCCTCAGCGAGGGCTCTGGCTGCCATGTTGACGTCACTGAAGGTGACCTTCAGCATGGAGGAGGCGTTGGGTATCTTGGTAAGAAATTCCACCTTGGCCCAGGAATTCTGTGCTTCAATGGACAACTTGATCTCTTCAGTAGTTTGTGTAGTGATGAGTCTGTCGAGTCTCCTGAGGAACACAGTTCTTCTGGCCCTCAGTGCTGGGGAATTCAAAACAGAGAATCCATGATCTTGTAGCGTGGAGACAGCTGTAGTGGTGAGTAGTTTCTCGGCTTCGGTGTCGTCAGTACAGATGACAATGAAGGCTTCTTTGAGTGATAGTATCACATTGCACTTAACATGCAGTCTGCCACTAACGACAGATGCAAGTGCTAGCTTAGTTGAGTCGTTGATTGTTCCACTCGCTGGCTGGATCTTTACTCTATTAGAGTAATACATCGTGGGTAGCAGTGTTCCCCTCCCCAACGGGGATCGTAGGGATGTCTAAAATATTCTCATGTGCTCGCGGTAGAGGCGTCGTTGATTGGTCAACGCGGTGACCAATCGCAGAGGCGCTCAGGCCGCGGCAAGCTCGCCAGACGGTGCTACACGCACGTACGCACCGTCGGCTCGCTGCTACTCAAACGTCCACGTCTGCTGCTGCTGCAGCAATCTCTCTCGCTCTCGGCGTGAGTCACTCTGAACACTGAGTGATCGACTCTGAACACTGATCGCACCATCCCAGGCGGTGACCTGGGTCCGCGCGTGACCTGATCTGACCTGGCTGAGGTCAGACTGTCCTCTCTGTCCGCCTGCCAATTTACTGCCAGCGTAAACTGTTTTAAATAAAACAATTATATTTCAATTAATTCATGGTACATAGTTTTTATATAAATATTTTTATTTTTGGAAACAAAAAGAAATAGATTTTCTAAAATATTTAGAAACTAAAACGTTTTATTAGATTTGAAGATTAGGAAATGTATTAAGATGATAAAATAATAAATAATAAATATTTGCTGTAATCTATCAGCTTTTTTTAATTTTCTCAAGGTTTTCAAGGGAGACTTAACTATTAAACACTGAGCTGTTTCACACCAGCTGATACCGTTGGTTGGGAGGATAACTAACCCAGGATAACTTTGCATAACCCACTATAACCAAGAATAACGCAGTATAGCCCAGGATAACCCACCTATTTCTATTCTATTCAAGGTGATTTGCCGGTATGGATCACGGTCTGAGTCTCTTACAATTTGGTGACCCGGCGTTGGCTCCCCGGGTAGGGCAGTGTTGCTCGTCTTCGTTTCTCTTACTTGCGTTGAAGTCCATCGGTGGGAAGAGAGGTTCCTCTCCGGTTCTTTGAACAGCTGATGTCTCAAAATTCAATTTGCTCTATTGGTGGATGGTGCGGGGTGCAGCGGAGGTCCTCAGCAGGCCTTCATATCGACTTCAGCGGGTGACGGACTTGCAATGACTGGGAGTTAGGTCTCTAAGTCTCTTATGGTAGGTACACTAGATGTGCTGCCTCAACTTCCCGGATTCATCCCACTGGGGTCATAGGGAAGTGTCTACTGCAAAAGGGCATCGTAGCTGGGCAGTCTAACAGGTATTGCACAAGGGGTTTTGGAACCATCTGGTCACAGTGGGCACAGAGCTCCTCTCTTGCCCGTTCAACAATCCATGCAGTGGTGGGATACTCCAAGTGTAGACGGTGGATATTCGCCTGCAGTTCCCTGGTCTGCTTCCGAATACTTGGAGGGGGTGCCATGTGAGTCGCCCTGCATACCAGCGACGACTCCGTGAATCCCCAGGGTCAGGGAGTAGGCGCCTGGTCGCACTGGTTGCGCATAGCATAATCTGGCAGCGGCTCATGGAGATTGTAGGACGTGGCTGTGCCTCTAGCATTGCGGTCTCAGCAGCCACATCTGCTACATCATTTCCGGGGATTCCCATATGGCTCCAGATCCAGTTGATGGTGTCTCTGAATCCTTGGGCCATGAGCATCTGCAAGTCACTCCAGATGGATGTGAATAAGTGCATGTTGCCCCTTGGCTCTCTGTGCATAATTGCCTGGATCGCTGATTTGGTATCAACATGGATGATGGGGGATGCTGATGGTCTGCAATTGCATGCAGCAGAGCTTGTTGAATGGCATAGAGTTCAGCCTGGAGAATGGTACAATGGTCCAGGAGGCGCCAACCCGCTGTCAGATTGCTGTGGAACATCCCAGCAACTGTGCGGATTGCCTCTGGGTCTCTGAAGCCATCGGTATAATTTGGCACACACCCGGGACTTTCCACACTCGCAGTGCTAGCAGAAGTTGTTGCAGAATGTGTTGCAGACAATGCCTCTTGCTGCCTCGTAGGGCTGACCAGTGCACGGCCATCAGCTCTGGCGCCCAAAGGAGGTGGAACCGTGTAGTTCGCTGCTGGTCTGTCCGCATCCCCCTGCCTGGAGCATTGGGATTGGCAGAAGCTTCTTCGAGGCATCTGCAATTGACCACATCTATCGGCGGCGGGGGGTGCATTATGTCATGTCCTGGGAAGACCCTTATATCCTTCATCAGTTTGTCACCGCTGGGAGTCAGGGGTACTTTGGTATCATCTTGGCAGCTACAAGTTGGATCCTGTTCTCAAAAGGCTGCAGCTGCACCTCGAAGTTCAGAGTCACTGCATTAGCCCACCTAGGCGCCCTCAGCATGGCCTGTACAGCTGGTTTCTGGGCCACACAGAGACACTTGATGTTTGTGGGCCTGGCGTGAACCAGAGTAAGTGCTCCATAGTCGATGAGCGAGCGTACAGCCTGTATGAAGAACAGCCTCATGACCTCGAGGCTGGCCCCTACCCTAGGGCTGGCCATGGCACTCATTGTCCTGACCCTCTGTGAGCACTCTCTTTGATGTGGCATACATGTTTCTGGAAGGTGAGGCGCCTGTAGATGTATATGTCAAGGTACCTATAGCTGTAAACCCATTCCAGGTCGCTGCCCAAGATCTGTAGCCTCTGATTGGGTTCCCTGGTGCGAAGGATCATGGCTTTGAATTTTGCTGCAGACATCTTGAGCCCTAGGTGATGGCAGGCGGAAGCCAGCAGATCGAGGTCTTCCTGGGCATGCTGCAACTGCTGGCGCTTCCTGAACACAGGTGCCAGGTCATCGGTTTTAGCTGAACAGGAAGGTGCCTGTGGAGAAAAGCAAGCGTACGAGCTGGTGGTGTGAACAAATTGGGACTAGCACACCTCCATGTGGGGTGCCGTTTTCCAGGGCCTTGAGAGGAGAGGCATGCCTCAGGAAACGTACCTGGGCCAACCTCTCTGGAGATATATTGAATCTGTGCAAGCAACCTGCCCTTAACTTCCTTGCAGGCCAACAGTGCAAGGATGTCATATGCACTGGCTAGTTCGAAAGCTTTGTTGACATCGAGGATGACAACAATGTGAGCTTGGGTGTCTGACCCAATCCTGGTAGCAGGGTGGTAAGGTTTTTGAGTGTGCCCACTCCTCTGTTGAATCTATAGAGATGTTTATGAGGAGGGCCAAGTTTCTGCCATCCTCT
The DNA here is from genome assembly GCF_026875155.1 of Cherax quadricarinatus. NCBI lineage: Eukaryota > Metazoa > Arthropoda > Malacostraca > Decapoda > Parastacidae > Cherax > Cherax quadricarinatus. The sequence continues at coordinate 72,798,957 of NC_069410.1, forward strand.
CAGACACCTTCGAGATGCAACTGGTGAGAGAGATGGTTTCACACTGCCAGGATTCCCGGGGCTTGAGAATTGGTATGCTGTCAGCCTGCTTCCATACAGCAGGGAATCTGCTTGCTCTCCAAGTCCGGTTGATGACCTTTAGGACAGCTTCGTGAACAGAATGGCCAGACTGAGTGATCATGCCATAGGTGACACCATCATCCCCTGGCACAGTGTCCAGATTAGAAGTGAAGGCTGCCTGGAGCTCCAGGTCGGTGAAATTTTCATTGGTGTCGTCCTTTGCCTGGCATGCAGCTTGGATCTCCATCATCCTTCTAGGAAAGAGGGTGGCCTGGAGGTCCAGGAGATCCTGAGGCAGTTGAGCCATAACAGTTTCTGGAGGTGAAAAGTTCTACAGAATGAGGGGTCTTGGAGCACACGAGCCACACCACGACGCTGCCCAGTGGCCATAATTAACTTGGTCCCTATCTCAGATAAGGTGGTGGAGTAACTGAGGGAGGCACACCTCTCCAACCAATTAGTTTACTGAACCCTGTGTGAAACATGGTTCGTATGCCACACCACTTCCCTTAGCAGACGCATGGACTCGGCCATGGAATTATGTCTGTGCATCTTGTGGAGAACGTTCATGCGGTGGTTCTTCTCCTTGATTTCCTCATTGCAGAACCACCAGTCACGCTTGTATGTCCTTGCACCTGTAATCCTAAGTATGGTTGCCTCAGCTGCCCACATGAAGGCCGCCTGTAGGCTGAGCTGCTCATCTGGATTTTTCTAGTAGAGTAGTCACCACCCACCAGTGCTCAATGACCTCCTGGAAGCACTGCCAGTCGGTCTTCTTGAAATTCCATCTGGGAGGCAGGTGCTTCTGTACCATCAGTGTTTGTACCACTGCAAAGTGATCACTGGTTAGACGAGGGTGGGACCTTCCATCTTGCACTCAAGAACAGCCGTCTAGAGATGAGTGTTATGTCCGGGAGTGATGTTTTGGCTCCTGATATCCACAGCCATAACCAAACCCTCCAAGGTGGCGAGTGCTGCCACCTCTGAAATATCAAGGGTGGATTGAGAGTTCTATACATTTTGTAAACCACGAGAGGTTCATCTGGCAGGTGTCAGGTGAAGGTCTGTACCTCCACGCCCTCTCCACAGGCGATGGGGTCAGCAGAGATCTAGTGAGGGATAGTGTTCCTGATGTAGATCGCTGTGACCCGCCGGTGCCTTCCACGCGCTGAAGGTAAGCCAAGAATCACGGATATGTGGCTGTCATTGATGTTGTTTGGTAAGTGTCTCTGAAGCAGGAAGACATCAACCTCATCTTGTACTGAAGCTTCAATCACTAAGTGAATTTTCCACTTCAAGGCTGGAGAGGGTGGCCCTCTGATTCCATCTTTGCCTGGAAGTCGTTGTCTTCCGTTGTTGGTGACTCTGGGGTTCTTCTCCATCACCGACTGGAAAGACTCCTGGATGATAGCTTGAAGTTCTATTGAGTCCTTCCTGTCCAGTAGGACCATGTCTAGCATCCACGACATGAGCTGTCTGCAGGCGCCACTGTCCTCTGCGACTGCTGCAGGCGAGCAAAGAGCTCTGAGATGACCCCGACGGTTTTCTTCAGCCGAGCGGGAAATGAGTCTACCATTATCTCTGTAGGCATTGGGTCAGACAACTCTTCAAGTTGGGGCCGGGTTACTGGGAATTTTTCGGTGGCTGTTGACACTGCAGCCGCATAAGCTTTGTCCCCCCCCTTCCCGGGGTTTCTAGCTTGAGGGGCCGTGGGCTTCTGGGTCTCCTACAGGGACCCGGGTTTTTGATTCTGGCCATTCAAGAAAGGCCCTGCCCTTGAGAAGGGGGCCTGGGGTGGGGATGGTTTTGGGATTTTTCGGTGCCCAGCAAGGGCCTGTGACGTGTTCCTGGCTTGTGGCTTTTTTTCCCAGTGTTCTGTCTTCTCGGCCATCTTGTTTATCTGGCCCCTGCTTTTGGGCCCATGCTGGTGAAGCCAGGGCCTGCCCCCGGGCCCTTTATCCCCGGGGGAGTGCAGTTTTTTGGGAACTCGCTGGCATTCCCCTTTCTGTGGCATCTTTTGGTTACCCGCAGGGAGCCCTTCTAACTTTTTGGCGGGGTTGGTTTGGGGAAAGGACTTTTGCCGTGGGTCCCAAGGTTTAAAGGTGATCCCACCAGCCCCCATTTACTGCACCATCAAAAAACCACTTTTTTAAAAGGCAGGTCCCTCTTTGAGCGGGTTGGCACATTTTGGGGTTCCCGGGCCGAAGGGCCTCGCTTTTTTGTTGTTGAGGTTTAAAAATTTCCCTTTCCTTGAATCTTGTGCCTTGCTCCCCAAAACTCCACCCTTTTTCTTTTCGCAGGCAGGGGGCCTGCGAAAGTTGAACCCATTGCATTGGGCCCAAACCGGTATGGCGGGTCTTAAAATTTTTCCTAAACCCAAAAAAGCCCCCAGGTGCTTGGAGGGGGGCCCTTTGTGGATATCAGCACCTGTGGGGGGGGAAACCTTTTTCCCACCTTGCGTCGCTTTTACCTTGACAATATTGGGCACTTCCAAAATGGGGTCCAAGGGGAAGGGAAGAGGGAGTGTATAGCACCCCGTTGTTTACCTTTTTCCAACAACCAGGTCCCCCAAGCGGGGGATGTGTCAAACCCCTGGGGCCCCTTTTAAAATTTCCTAGTATAAAATGCTAATCCCGAGGAATGACCAAAAACCTCAATCCTGAGAGTAACTCTCAGTGGAACTTGGGGGTTGGGTAGTTCCCAGATCCCTTTCAAAACCCCGAAATTTGGGAACCTTAAATTTTCGTTGAAGGCCCTGGTTGTTTGGGTTTTTCCAAAGCAGTGCGGGAAATTCTTTCTTCCAAAAAAACTGTATATCAAAAATGGAAAACTGAGTATTCAGATTTGGTAACTGTGTATATCAGAGTGGATGAAAGGATTTTTTTGTTTTTTGGGCTGGTTTTTAGACCCGGGAAATATTTGCAAAGAAAAGGGTATGGGGCGGGTTTGGTATTGTTTGGTACGGGGGGGTTTTTTTTTTTGGCATTAGTATCTTTTATCTTTTTGGGTTTTGGGATTTGGAGGCCATCAACTGGGGGTTCCACTCCAGGAATGATGGATCTGGGGGTACGATTTTTTCCTTTTGGGCCAGTTTTTTTTTTCCCTTCCCCTGGCACAAAAAAACTCCCCCTTTCTTGAGTGGCTGTGGGCAACCCGGGTTTTTTCCCAGGGCCCGGGAAATGTTTTTTTATTTTTTGTCCCCTTTTAAATGGTGTGCCTGGAAATTTAAGTTATACCCACAGCCCTTTCCTGTACTAAGAGGTACAGGAAGGGATTTTGCATTTTCCTGTTGTCATTTTGGGCATGGCATTTTCTAGAGGGGTTTCAAAGTTGCCGCCCCCGTTTTTTTTTTTTCCAGATTTCCCATCCCTCAGATCCCAAGTGCATAGTATGTGCAAAAGGTTTGGGTTTTCCGTTTCCCCTTGGGGGTTTCTGTTTTTTTTTTTTTTATTCGCCGTATTCCCCCCGGGGCCCGGGGTTTCTTTCCCAAGAAAAGGGGTGCCCGGCCTTGGTTTCCCTTATCGGGGGGAGGGGCCCTCGGGGATTAAGCCCTCTCAGGGGAGGAGGTACAAGTCCCCCCTCATCTTTGGGAAAAAACCTTTTCCCCAGGCCTAGCCACATTCCCCGCCCCCGGGCTCGTAGGGAAAAGGGTTTGGCCTCGGGTTTCTCCCAAATCTGCCCCCCCCCCAAAAGGGGGGCCGTGGGGATGGCATGTTTCCCTGTTTATTCCATCCTCCCTAGCACCAAAAAAGGAGCTCCCAATTTGTTTTTGGAAAACATACCCTTCAAATTGCAATTTTGGAGTCCTTTTGTTTGCTATTTCCTGTGGTTTTTCCCTTTTTGAAATTTTGGGTTTTTATCTTATCCTTTGATTTACACTTTTTCCCCTACTACTGCTCCTGTCCCCTATGGGGGTTTTTATATGTTTTCCCTTCCTGCTTTATGATTCCCAACTCCCGGGGAAACAAAATCCCCCAGTTCCACTGCCTTATTACACACCCATCCAAGCCAGCACTATACTAAAAAAAATGTAAAAGTCTATCATTACTTAACAAAAACATAAAGGGCCTTTAAAGCAAACACTATGATGCCCTCCTAGCACTCCTTGAATAAACAAAAGACCCTTCTCCTGCTTTTTTCTTACTGAGCCCGGGCCCTTAAGAGGGACACAAAAGTTTTTAAACCCCTCTACCAGGAAACACAGAAATTTCCCAAAAACTGCGGGCCCAAAACCAAGTTGGGGGGGGTTTTGCTATCTATTATCAAAAACCAATTATCTTGAAATTAGCACCACTTGCTTTAGTGATGAATATGGGGAATACATTTTTGCTAATTTTACTGTAAAAAACCTTAAGACGCCTATAACAATCGGTGCCATTTACCGGATACCTCACACAAACATCCCAAATTTCAGTGAGAAATTAAAGTCACTAATAACAACAGACAAATGAATAAGCACCACCTTCTCTTAGCTGGAGACTTCAACATCAACCTTGGCTTACTAGATGATCAGCCTGTAACTGATTTCATCAACAATATGAACAACACACTTCTCATACCAACAATAACTAAACCAACCAGGCTCACTGAGACAAGTGCAACCATAATAGACCACATATGGACCAATATACTAGCCCCCCTTAAATCAGGGATAATCACAGATAGCACTACAGACCACTACCCTACCTTCCTCCTGACAAACATTAGTAAACCACCACTTGAATACAACAAAGTCTCATTTAGACTCCATGGCTGACCTAGAAACTGTTGACTGGCCTACAGAATTCTCCAAGGCTAATGGTATTGATGACTGGACAGACATTTTTCTTAACAAATTACTTAGACTATACAACAAACATTGTCCTATAAAAACAAAACAGATCACAAACAAACGGCTTGGTTGCCCATGGCTAACCAGCACCATTCTGAAATCCATTGACAAGAAACACCAATATGAAAAGCAATATAGACAAGGCTTAATACACAAAGATATTCTTAAACACTATTCATCAGCTCTCACCAAAGTAATAAAGAAAGCCAAACAACTATACTACTCCAGTAGATTCACAGACACTAGAGGAGATATAAAAAAGACCTGGAAAAAACTCTCTCAGATTCTAGGGACCCACAAACTGAGAAAAACCAAGAATATTGTCCTAACTAAACCTAATGAAACATCACTACATCCCACTGACACAGCTAACAAGATAAACGACTTCTTCTCAACCATAGGATCTAATCTCGCCAGTAAAATCCCACATCATTGTCTGCATCGCTATTGGGCCGTGCAGACCTCCTGCGCAAATGCACTTCAGTTCCCTGACAGCAGTAGTGTGAGGTGGTGCTTGTCGCGCCTCTGTCGTCAGACCAGGAGAACTACCATTAGTCAACATGGCCTGCAGTTATAGACGCAGGATTAACACTGTCGGTGTTGAACTTCTCAGTGGGGCAATAACGCCATGCGTCAGCCCAGGTATTACTACCTAAAATCATCAGAGACACGTATGGAATTCAGGATGGAGAGTTGTACGGCGTAGCATTGAACGGAGCACGTAGATTTTTGTGAAACTGCTCTCAGCACGGTTTATGAGTCGTTGGTCAACCGTTTTCAGGACGTAAAGTCTTGATGCAACACCACTGTGCGTGTGAGGATGATCGATGTATCCAGACATTATACATGGATTAAACATGCTAATGTCCCTTTGAGGCGGATGAGACAGATATCAGAAAAGTTTTTGAGGAATACGGAACTGTTCATTTGGCCCAGCATGGTAATGTGGTGTCGGGTGCCTACACAGGTATGCCGGAGGGCACTTCAACCTAAAATGACATTGCGACACCCCATACCGTCCATACGTGTACCTAAAGGAATTCAGGACACAGGTCATGGTGTCCATACGCGGGGCAAAGGCGTACATGCCGACTATGTGGGATTATGATCACATTAGCGCAGAGTGTGGAAGCGGCAATGACTCCTGGCCCAGGGCGAGACATCCGCTTCTACACCGGGCGAAGCAGCATTGATCAACGATGTGAAGGAGGGCGTGGTCGTCTATGGAGCGAGATAGTGGATGAGCGTATAAGGCTGGGGGAGAGGGTGAGGCCCTTGACCAGTCACCTGGTCCAGACACACTTCCAGTGGATCGGGTTGAGCAAAAAGTACAGGAGGAAGTGTTGGAACTTGAGGAGGAATTAACCGAGGTTCTGAAGTCCTTGTCAACGCCTGAGGAGGTGGCTGCTCCTGACAGGGTGGTAGAAGACGAGGTGAAGGCTGTGGGGCATCAAAAACAGAACTATTCGGACGACGGGAGTGACAGCGTGACTGAGGTGTCACCGAGATCTTTGCCACTGTTCAGTGGAGGTGAGGGACATTGTGAGGGATCCCAGACCA